>JAPFFP010000002.1:13345012-13390070 GCA_026153255.1 Solanum medicagineum
TGCCATATTGTTATATTATGCCTATTGCCTATTGTTATGCATTTTGATTATGATGCCTATCTCTTGTTGCATTGCATGCTACATACTTAATACATTCAAACGTACTAACGCATACTCTTGTCTACATGATATCACTATGTAGGAACCGAAGCCCAAGTTGATCCTCCTCCTCCTCCATGTGGCTAATTTCGGTACTACTCAAGCTAGTCGGTGAGTCCTCCACTTCGGAGACCTTAGTCTATGTTGCTCTTATTATGTATTGAGACATTCTTCTTGATTGTCTATTTTGACTTTAAGGGTGAGCTCGGTTGCTTTGTCTTGGCCCCCGCTATTACCTAAGTGCTAGAGGTGTTTGTTGGACATGTTATGTATCTATGATATGAGCTTTGACTCTTTATCTCTTGATTATGATGTCATGCAAGCTTTCTCCTTAGCCCATTTGCCCCTATTCCTACTCTTATGTCTTTTATATTCTTCCGCGACCAATGATGTGTAACGATAAGTTAAGAGGCATGTTTGGGGTTACTTCGGGTTCCACATTCGCTGTGTCACGTCTAGGCCCAAGGCTTGGGTCATGAAAGAGGTAAATTTCACTGCGTGCTTTGATCTATCCCCAAAATGTGACATTACTAACCCTTACCTATTATTCTAGTACAACCTTCCCTTGATCCAATCTGGTTGATTAGACGAAAATCATTAATCGAATCCTGTTAATTAATCCCTTTCCTATTCATTACTCTCTTGATCCAGTCAGTCACACTGGGCAAGTTCTAACATTGGCCATTGTTAAAAGTATTTAGAATGAAGAGAATCAATTAATACATGCATGCACACTTTTTAAGAATTACAAATTATCCAATTTTACCTTGTTAGTTCTTCAAGGTTCCCACAACCTTAGTTGTAGATTTATCTATG
The DNA here is from genome assembly GCA_026153255.1 of Solanum medicagineum. NCBI lineage: Eukaryota > Viridiplantae > Streptophyta > Magnoliopsida > Solanales > Solanaceae > Solanum > Solanum medicagineum. The sequence continues at coordinate 13,345,928 of JAPFFP010000002.1, forward strand.
CATATTCAATGTAGATGCAACAATCATGATATAGAATAGCATCATTAAGCACTTACACGAACTAAATTAAAAACAGGAAGTCCAAGCTCTTCAATGAAAATCACAAGTGTGAATTAAGAACACAAACTATTGTTTTTCCTAGTGCCTGACTCTTTAGTGTTCATATGAAAATTAACTTAAAAAAACCTGTTTATAGCCTTTAAAATACAAAGCCAAGTCAAAATAGAATAATTGGGTTGGCAGGCCCTATGGGCAACTTTACGGGCCATATAAAGTTCTACGGCCCATAAAAATCAGGGCTTTATGGATTCCATATGCAATTCTACGGTTGACTTCTACAAGAGCTATCTTTGGGTCGTACCAAATTTTACAGTCTGTGGAGGTTTTCATTTGATGACTTTACATCAACTCCCCACTTTCTAATCCTCAGGGTACTACACCAATCTACGATTCATACAAAGTTTTATGGCTTGTTTGCTTGTTCATAGATTCAACTTTAAAAAATCTCCCGTTCACTAGATTTTGCTACGAAACCTAGTCTACAACTCGTGGAAACTTCCACGGCCCATAAAAAGTGTCGTAAAAGAGAAAACACTTCAATTTTTGCACACTTAGCCCAAATATCATGCCAAAGCTATAATCCTACAAAACAAACATAAAGACACATCAAATCTAATAATAATGCTATGAGAACACACAAAATTCCAAGTTTTAAGCATCGAAAGTGTTGTACTTTGACAACACATCAATAATGCCCCTACTTATTGGTTACAAATTCGGATTTTTTATTTATAGCTATCAAAAAGGAATTTGCCGCATTAAACAAGGACCAGACGATCATTTGTAGAAAAAAAAGGGATTCTCTTTCGATATTTGCTATTGGAAATGTAGAGATCTATTACCTTAACTATATATCATCCTTCAGTATTGTTGTTTCCTACTTTGTAAAGCCATGACTACTTAAGTAAGAAGCTCATATTTTACTGGAAGAGTAAGTCTCAAATAGGGTTACAATTAAAATTTAGTATCGCAAAAGTGATTTCACAATATTGTGTTAACTATAGAATATTGAAAAGTGACAAAATCCAGATGAGATGATTTCTTGTAAGTAACAAACAAAAGAATTTCAATTTATTAGGGATAAAGAATGCGCAAGAAAAGGGGGACAAGAATTGTTTAAGTTACAAGCTTACTAAAACAATCAATCGTGAGAGACTAACTACAACAACATACTAGTATGATTCCGTAAGTGGAGTTTGAAATGAGATTCTAACAAAAAATAATGTAGAAGGAAAAAGAATGCAATTTTCATGGATAAACTGGCATTGCAAAATGCTGACATATAGTTCTTCATGCTCTTTTTTCTTATGGACACAACTTCTGTAGGTTCATAACTCATTCTAACTGCATCCATTAGTTCAGCAGAAAATTGATTAGTACAAATAGTGAAGTTCACCATGTTTAGTCCTTTCGAATAAATAGATTCACAGCCCCAACATCAAGGTATTCATGATAAGTAAAGGAAAGATTACATTGAAACAAGTTGGAAAAGTTCCATACATACATTAATGATTAAGTTGTCGAGACAATAATTCTAGTTCAACATCTGGAAAATTGTAATGACCCTCCAAGTCATTTGTGTGTTTTAAGGTCATCTGTGACCTTCTGGAACTAATAGTTTGGTAGCCTGGTTGTTTATTTGAAAGTTGTATAGTTTTACATGTTGCAAGGCTTGTTTAGTGTGAAAAGTAATTTTTGAGGTAAAAGATTGGATAAATGGACTCAAAATAGAATTATGAAAGTTCAATTAACTCTGAAATGGTAAAATTAGGCTAAAAGCGTGGTTCACTTGAATACAGAGGCTTTCACCATAAGTTTGTACTGAATTTTTCATTTTACCCTTTAAAATGGACCAATTGTTGACTTCGCTCAACATTCATCGGAAACACACTTGAATGGAAATTTTGGCAGTGCAATGAGCTCCAAAATATTAAGTTTGGTCTGTAATGTCCTTTCATTCAGTTCTCGAGGCTTTTGGATGTATTTCGATCCCCTCGGCATATTTCGATAAAATAAGGCGTTAGGAAGTGGACCCGCATTCAATTATAACGACCTCATGTGGATACTTTAACTGTGCCAGTGTGTTTGGAATGTCAAATTTGATAGGGTCGAATAGGTTGTTTCTGTGCACGGGATTTTGAATGAATTTTGGACACCCTATTGGAAAATTAGACTTAGCTTAAATATAGTGCAGGCCGAAGTACTCATAGCAATCGCTACCCGGGTCATCGCGATCACAATAGTCATGCAAAGCTATGCATCGTGATTTCTACCCTTGTCCAAGATATCTTTATGGTCAGGAGGGTTGTGCTTCATGATCACGACACCTGAGGCCCACGATTGGGATGCACGGTTTAGCGCGAGATATATGTATATTTCAAATCGATCAACAAAGGAAGGAAAACTTTACATAGCAATATCTTATTCATTTTGAAGCCAAATCGGGTGATTTAAAAGTGTAACTTGCATGGTATTTTGAGGAGAATGTTGCGGAAGTATCTAAAATTTCTTTTTGCATATCGTTCGAGGTAATATTAGCTAATTTTGCTATTGTAAATTGGATTTGTTTTAAAAAACTTATAAAGTTGATTACCTAATCATTTCGTATTGGATTTCAGTGAGCTTTGATCTATTATGAGTAATTTTTTGGGACACATGTTGTGTTGTTGTCAGGATCTTCTGATTGATCTGTGTTTGAGGTAAAAGTGTTCCAGAAACTTCTGCATATTCGATTATTTTCTTAAAAGAAACATTATTTTGTATTTGATTTGTTGGTGTTGCTTTGAGCTTTGGATTGAGCCCCATTTTGAGGTATGGGCTTTAGTAGTTATAAGGACCATTGTACAAGGTTCACTTCAGGATTTCAAACACGGGTATCATTTTTCTCACTTTTTAGCCCTAGGATTTGTCTACTTCCATTTCTTGTGATTTTGGTATCAAAGTGACCATATTTACAACATGATCCTATTTTTGATAGCGTAGCTGTCTTCTTAGTCTACATGAAAAGGAAAGGTTCCTCTAATTTGAGCCTTGATTGTTAAGACCCAAGCTTAGGGTCTAGACGTGATACGGTAAATAAGAAACCTGAAATGGGCCCAAACAAGCCTCTCAATATATCATTACACATCCTTGGTTGCGGAAGCATTTAAACAACAATAAGACAGTGGAATTAAAGATAAAAGGACTAATAGAATTAGATAGTAGCATAGGTCATAAGGAGTCAAGGCTCAACGTAGTACATAATTTGTCCAACAACACCTTTAACATTGAATGAGGGGGGGGACAAGACACTTCCCGGGCTCACCCTTTAGTATCAAAGTGGTCATCATAAGGAAATAACATAAGCAAGAGAGAGTAAGGCTAATGTCCCTAAGCTTGAGGACTCACCACAAGCTTATCTTCAAGATGTCAAAACTAGCCACAAGTAGGATAGTCGTGAGGAGCTCCGGTTCCTACATGGTAATATCATGTAGGCATAGAGTATGCATTAGTATGTTTGAATGTATTAAGTATGTAGGATGCAATGCAACAAGAGATAGACAACATAGGCAAAATGCATAATCATAAGTAACAGATAACACTATAACAATATGACATGTATGAATGATGCTTGAAGTAAAACATGCTTATATAGAACATAGTACGTGTATAGGAAGAGACTATAAATTAGTTAATGGGTTTACTACCTCCCATCCTAGGTGATTGAGGAATCAACCCCTCAATTTTGGCAATGGTTTACCACTCCTATCCTAGGTGATTGAGGTATCAACACCTCAATTTGGTTAATGGATAGACCACCCCTATCTAAGGTGATTGAAGTAGTAACCCCTCAATTTGGTTGATGGATGTACCACCCCCATCTAAGGTGATTGAGGTATCAACCCCTCAATTTGGTTAATGGATGTACCACCCCTATCTAAGGTGAGTGAGGTATCAACTAGTCAATTTGGTTGATGGATGTACCACCCCCATCTATGGTGATTGATGTCACGACCCAAGCCTCGGGTGTCACGCCCCAACCTAGGGTCATGCGTGACATAGGGCCTAGACGTAACCGGCGAATGGGGAACCCAAAGAAACCACAAACAAGCCTCTTAGAATCTCATCGCACATCCTTGGTCGCGGAAACAAGATAAATTATCATAAGAAACATAAACAAGGGAAATTGGGACTACGGGAGAGAGACACTTATATTTAATTAGTTTGGATATCATAAGTGAGTCAAAGCTCAAGCATAATGCATATCTTGCCCAATAACACCTCTAACATAGAACTTAGCGGGGGCCAAGACAAGAAACCGGCACATAGTCAAAGCTTACCGAAAAGAAAGATAGTCTTTAATACATAGCATAGGAATGTAAGCCAATGTCCCCGAAGTGGAGGGCTTACCAACTAGCTTGAATGGATACCACTAGCCACGTGAAGGAGGATGATGACCGAATGGAGCTCCGGTTCCTATATGGTAACATCATATAGGAATAGAGTATGCGTTAGTACATTTGAATGTACTAAGTATGTAGGATGCAATGCAACAAGAGACAGGCAACATAATCGAAATGCATAAACATAGACAATGGATAGCATATAACAATATGATATGTATGAGTGGATGCTTCTAGTAAAAATCATGCTCATATAGATCATAATACATATATAAGGAGAGAGCATCATCATAAACCAAGCAAAGTAGTGCTTCAAATCCAAGGCTTAACACCCCCTTGGTAATGGTCGAGGTACCAACCCCTCAACATGTTTAATAGACTTCTCACCCTCCATCATAGTGGTCAAGGTACTAACCCCTCAACATGGTTAATGGACTTCATCACCCTCCATCATAGTGGTAAAGGTATTAACCCCTCAGTATGGTTAATGAACTTCATCACCCTCCATCATAGTGATCAAGGTACTAACCCCTCAACATGGTTAATGGACTTCTCACCCTCCATCATAGTGGTCAAGGAACTAACCCCTCAACAATGTTATGGTCAACATGAAATACTATAGAAGCTCTTCATAAAATAATCACACATATATCATTCTTTCATCATCATTAGTCATATATCTCATATGCCAAGCATTAGGCCTTCAACAATCCAAGAATGATAATTCAGACATTTTATCAAACACTTGACGGGTGTGTAATGGGGATATAAGACCATGCAATTTAGAGATGAAATCATGCAAGTAAATACATTGTAAAACCATCAATCAACACCTTCCAGCACCCTCAAGCAATATACATTAAAACCCTTCATCAAATCTCACATTAGATCTAAGATTTAGAGCTCAAAACATGCTAAAACAATGATACTTTCATGAACTCAAATCACTGTGTAATAAATTTCTTAATATACAAAACTCACATGTAAAATCAACTTCTAATTATACAATTTAAGTAGAGAGAGTATTAGGCACTATGGGGAAAGGACCCAATGGTTGAAATCCACATACCTTAGCTTTGGAGAAATTCTTGATGAAGATTGACAATGGAGGCTTGAAGCTTGAAGAAAATCCTTAGATCTGGAAGAAATTTGGACACTTGATTTTGGAGTGAAATATTAGTATAAGGGTTTGAGAGAGTATTTTATCAATACAATGAGGAACTTAAGGGTTTTTGGACCTTGAATGAGCATAAAAACATCAGTCCAGAGCTAAGGGTGGAAAAGGACCAAAATAACCCTTCCACAAAAGCTGCCTAACGGCTATTACGGGCCCTGCTATGACCCATAGGTAGCACTATGACTCGTAGGACCCCTCAAATGACCCCTAGGCTCAATTTCAAAGTCTCTAGAAATTGCTACGAACTTGACCTACGAGTCGTACCCCAACCTACGACACGTAACTTTCGGCTTCTAGTGCAACTCTACATTGGCAGTCTTCAGTAAAATGACCATAACTTTTGACTCCAAACTCTAAATGAGGTAAAATCAAATGCGTTGGAAAGCTAACTCAAAGGGCGTTTATTTGACATGTCGTGAGCCACCAAGTTCCAAGTGTGCTAAAAGTTATGTTTGTTTAAAATTGACCCTTGCATGAACTATCACCCAAAACTCAATTCTTAGAGAAGCCTTGAACTCGTCTAGGTACTAGGAGTCTCCCATGATCGTAATACACCCCCAATCTTACCAAATGAGCCTTGAAACATGGGTACAAGAGCATGGAGTTACGGAGTGTCACAATATCTTCACCTTGGGAGCATTCGTCCTCGAATGTGGAAGAACAAGGCTTGAAAGACTTAAATTAGAACATGAAACTTCCAACCATAAGATCCATTGCATAACTTACTAGTTGAAAATCATAATGTAGTTAGAAGTCATACTAAAATTTATTCAAATCATTCAAAACATCATTTTCAAAATCTCAACATAAGTGTAAAATCACCATGTATTTTCCAACTTAAACATGAATGCATATGAATGACATAGGGGCTGAAATATAAGACTTGGAATCATAGAAAGGACTTGACGTGTTATCATACGCTTGAATAGAATGAAAGTAATATGTATATTGCTTCTCCATGCCCACACCGGTTCCCGAGAGACACATACAAATAGACGACTCCACCAAAGAGGGCCTTGGCGAACACTACATCACTATCATTCAACTTCTCCATGCACCCATCCACACCTCCACTGAGACCTTCTCCTAAGTGAACTTATCCTCCACATCACCCACAATCTCAAGGAGTGCTATAGCACTAGAGGCACCAACATATCCCATCAACCTGGAAGCATGAAGAACCGAACTAACCCAACTCCTATCCATAGGCAATCCTCAAACTTACACAACCTTACCAACTTCCCTCTATACTCTATAAGGACTCACAATTCTCTAACCTACTTGGTACATAACCACCATCTCCCCCTTGGGAGACAACCTCCACTCTAACCTCTTCTCACCTAAAACTTCCAACTCTAACAAGGCAGAATCAAGGCCTTGCCTAATCCAGACCACTTAACCCTAAAATATTTAGAACCATCTAGAACACTATACTACCATCCTTAACTTCCCTTAACCTAACTTACAACCTAACTAACCGATGGACCATACTAGTCTCCTTTTTACCACCATTTTCCACACATACTAGGCTACATAGAGTACCAACCACAACACTAGCCTTACCAGAAAGACTAATGCATACTCATATCATAGTTCTTAGGGAGTCCTAACCACCTTCTTGTTATCCTCAACTCACACCTACCTTATTTTGCAAACAACCTCTCATTCTTCAAGACTTGCAACACTACCCCCCAAAGATTCACAAGCTCTAAACAAATCTATGCCCCATCACAAGAGACCACCACGACATATCAAGGTATGGTTTTAAGACCCTACTTTAGGGACCATAAACATAGCCAATGCATAAATCAACCAAATAACTCCACCAATACTAATAATTCTAACTTGGGGACAAAGCTCAAACTGAAGATCAACCTTAGTGAAGTGACTAACCCATTGTAGTTGACCAAATAGATCAACCATCCTCAACAATCATATTATGACCTTACGGGTTCTACATTGATTGGAAACATGCTATGAAAGTAGCCAAACCATCCCAAGACCTCCTATACATCAATGAACTCTCATGGATCCTTATCCATGTTTGATCCATGAAATACTAGTGGATTCATCCTCATGAAGTCCCTTACACTAGCTCCTGGCATAATAGCATGAGGTGCTTAGGCCCCTTGGTTGACTTGATTAGCCAAAACTTGGGCAAGCATAGTGAGAGCATTCCGGAGTTCAGCATTGGTGGGTTGCTCCTCGGGAGTTTGGTCCCTTCTTCCTCGAGTGTTAGGCATGATCTAGCATAGCAAAGAACAATCATTAGGGGGGAAAAACTTACTGCAAATTGATAGCAGGACTTAGAGCATAAAGAAGGGAAACATTTCCTAAAACGTCTCATAGCCTCCTACTCATAGTTGTGGTGCACAACACAACCATGAATAAGGCTCTAATCGACGTGGTGTATTGGACTCCGAGGATCTATCAACCTAGTGATGTGATACCATATTTGTCATGGCCCAAGCCTAGGGTCTAGACTTGAACAGTGAATGGGGAACCTAAAGGAACCCCAAACAAGCCTTTTACATCTTATCACACATCCTTGGTCGTGGAAGCAAGATAAATCATCATAAGAAACATAAACAGGGGAAATTGGGACTAAGGGAGAGAGACAATTATATTTAATTAGCTTGGATATCATAAGTGAGTCAAAGCTCAAGCATAATACATATCTTGCCCAACAATACCTCTAACCTAGAACATAACGGAGGCCAAGACAAGCAACCGGGCTCACCCTCATAGTCAAAGAATACCGAAAGGAAAGATGGTCTTTAATACATAGTATAGAAATGTAAACCAATGTCGCCGAAGTGAAGGACTCACCAACTAGGTTGAATGGATACCACTAGCCACGTGGAGTAGGATGATGACAAATTTGAGCTCTGATTCCTACATGGTAACATCATGTAGGCATAAAGTATGTGTTAGTACGTTGGAATGTACTAAGTATGTAAAATGCAATGCAACAAGAGATAGGCAGCATAATCGAAATGTATAAACATAGACAATGGATAGCATATAATAATATGATATGCATGAATGGATGCTTTTAGTAAAAATCATGCTCATATAGATCATAATACATATGTAAGGAGAGACCATCATCATAGACCAAGCAAAGTAGTGTTTAGAATCTAAGGCTTTACACCCCCTTGGTAGTGGTCGAGGTACCAACCCTTCAACATGATTAATAGACTTCTCACCCTCCATCCTAGTGGTCAAGGTACTAACCCCTCAACATGATTAATGGACTTCGTCATTCTTCATCATAGTAGTCAAGGTACTAACCCCTTAACATGTTTAATGGACTTCTCACCCTCTATCAGAGTGGTCAAGGTACTAACCCCTCAACATGGTTATGGTCAACATGCAATACTATAGAAGCTCTTCATGAAATTATCACACATACATCAATCATTCACATCCTAAAGTCATATATCTTATATGCTAAGATTTAGGCCTTCAACAATCCAAGAATGATAATCTGGACATTTTATCAAATACTTGGCGGGTGTGTAATAGGGGTATAAGACCATGTAATTTAAAGATGAAATCATGCAAGTAAATCCATTGTAAAACCATCAATCAACACCTTGCAACAGCGTCAAGCAATATACATTAAAACCCTTCATCAAGTATCACATTAGATCTAAGATTTAGAGCTCAAAACATGCTATAACCGACATACTTTCATGAACTCAAATCACTGTGCAGTAAATTTCTTAATATACAAAACTCCCATGTAAAATCAACTTTGAATCATGCAATTTAAGTAGAAAGAGGATTGGGCACCATGTGGGAAAGGACCCAATAGTTGAAATCCACATACCTTAGCTTTGGAGAAGTTCTTGATTAAGATTGAAAATGGAGGCGTGAAGCTTGAAGAAAATTCTTAGATCAGGAAGAGATTTGGACACTTGATTTTGGAGTGAAATATTAGTATAAGGGTTTGAGAGAGTATTTTATCAATACAATGATGAACTTAAGGGTTTTGGGACCTTGAATGAGCATAAAAACATCAATCTAGAGCTTAGAAAGGGTGGGAAATGACCAAAATAACCCTTCCTAAAAAGCTATCTAACGGCTATTATAGGCCCCGTTACGACCCGTAGTAGTACTATGATTCGTATAACCCTTCACATGACCCCTAGGATCAATTTTGGAGTCTTTAGGAATTGCTATGAGCCTGACCTACGAGCCGTACTCGACCTATGACTCGTAACTATGGGCTCATACTGCAACTCTGCACTGGCAATCTTCAGTAAAATGGTCATAACTTTAGGCCCCAAACTCTAAATGAGGTGAAATCAAGTGCGTTGGAAAGCTAACTAAAAGTGTTTTCATTTGACATATCATGGGCCATCCAGTTCCAAGTGTGCTAAAAGTTATGCTTCTTTAAAATTTTTCCTTTCATGAACCATCACCCAAAACTCAACTCTTAGGGAAGTCTTGAACTCGTCTAGGTACTAGGAGTCTCCCATGAACCTAATACACCCTCTATCTACCCAAGTGAGGCTTGAAACATTGGTACAAGAGCGTGGAGTTATGAGATGTCACAATTGACGTATCAACCCCTCAATTTGGTTGATAGATGTAACGCCCCATCTAAGGTGATTGAGGTATCAAACCCTCAGTTTACTTAATGGTTGTCTCACCCTACCACCCATGGTGATTGAGGCATCACCTCCTCAGCTAGGCATGGTCATCTTCCAATGCTATAGATACTTTTCATGAAAACAACACATATCTATACCTCCTTTTCCTTATTATAAAGTCATTTAACTAATATAACTTGCATTAGGACTTCAACATCTCAAGAAACATTAACCAGACATTTTATCAAACAAGTGGCAGGTGTGTGATGCTAGTATAAAATCATGCAATTCAAGAGTGAATTCATGCAAGAAAAATCAATGTAAAACCACCCACCAATACTTTGTAACACCCTCATGCAATATACATTGAAACCCTTCATCAAATCTTAAAATAGATCATAGATTGATAGCTCAAAACATGCTTAAACAATCACACTTTTATGAAACCCCAACATAGTTCATAGTCAAATTAATAGTAAAACCCACGAGTAAATCAACTTCGAGACATACAATTTATGTAAAAAGGAAAGTTGGAAACCATGGGTGAAAGAACCCATTGGTAGAAACCCACATACCTTAGACTTTTAATTTCATGGAAATGGGTTGAGAATGACTTGAGGCTTGGAAGGAGGTCTTGGAATCCAAAGTTTGCTCTTGAGTTCTCTTGAATTACTATTATGGTTTTGATGGAGGCTCTTGAGAAAATTTGAGAGTTTATTTGAGATAAGATGATGACTTTGATCCTTTTGTATAGGGTTTAGGTCTTTTGGGGAGGTTAAGATAGCATTGGAAATCTAAAAAGGTCATTATAATATATTACATTCACGAAAACGCCATTAGTGAATGGATGGAAAATTTGGCAACGTTATGCCTCATTGAGGCTTTCACAAGTCTTGTGGTACTCCACGAGTCATCTGGAGTTCCCGTTAGGTGATACTTAGTCAAAAAAATGATGTTGGAACACTTTGGAAAAAGTTAGCATCATCGTCACCTATCCGGGAACCTCTACGAGTCGTGTGAAGCCACACACTACGTGTGGAGGCCCATGGTGGCACACCTAGTGAGTAAACATGTTACAGACCCCCACACAAAGGGCCATAGGTCATGAGCCTTGCCACGGGTCATGGTGATAGTGGCACAACACTTAGCTAAGAAAACTCCTCCCACGCCCACTATTCCTCTCTTGCGCACACCCTATGGCCAGCCACACTGTCAGTAGCAAGCAACATGACCTGTGCCACTAGCCGTGGCCCATGTACTAGACCAAAAATGCTCTTTTCCAGCTCAAGAAATCCCCCATGGCCCGTACCAAGCACCACTTCCCGTATAGGTGCCCGTGGGGCTTACTGTACAGGAGGGTCTCACGGAAAAGGCCATAACTCCTCCATCCGAACTCGTAATGAGGTGAAACTAAGTGCGTTGGAAAGCTAACTCAAGGGGATTCATTTGATATGTCATGGGTCTCTAGTTCCAAGTGTGTTAAAAGTTATGCTTATCTGAAGTTTACCCTTGTATAAATCAACACCCAAAACTCAACTCTTAGGGAAGTCTTGAACTTGTCTAAGTACTAGGAGTCTCCCATGAACCTAATATACTCTCCACCTAAACAAATGAGGCTTGAAACATGGGTACATAAGAGCATAAAGTACAGGGTGTCACAATATCTCCCCCTTGGGAACATTCGGTCCCGAATGTCAAAACAATGTACACAAGGAAAATAATCATGAAGATTTTTGCCCAACATGGATGCAACAAATGCACTTAAACATTATTTTCAAAAAATTCTCAATTTGAACATCAAAATCACCATAAAATTGTTAACATAAGCACGAATGCATGCAAATGACATAAAGGCCGAAACTTAATACTTGAAATCCTATAGAGGGACTTAATTTAGTACCTTGGGCTTGAGTAGAGTGGAAGAGATATGGATATCGCTTTTACATGTCCGCCTCGGTTTCCCATGTGGCACTATCAACTTGTTATTTCCTCCAAAGAACCTCAACGGAAGCTACATCATTGTTCCACAACTTCCTCCTCCAAACCCTATAATGACCTACAAACCTAAACCCAATTGTCAACCATAATCACACATAGTCCACTTAGTACCATAAACCAGCATCTCCCCCTTGGGAGACAACCTCCACTCTACCATCTTTCACCCAAAACCTCTAACTCTATTAAAGAGGAATCAAGGCCTTGCTTCAACTAGACCCCCTTCAACCAAAGAAGGTTTGGAACTATCAAAACCACTACACCACCATCCTCAACTTCACCCAACCTCATTCCTAACCTAGTCAACCGGTGAAATTTCCAACCAGCCCTTTGTCACCTAAAGATTCATACTTCCCAAAATAAGCAAGCAACCTCAAATTCATCAAAATTCACAACATCACCCTCAAATGATCCACAAGCTCTCCCACACCTTCGGAAACAAACCAACATATTATCACCAAAGGCCACTACAAACATAACAAGGTAGGGATTAAAGACCCTATTCATGAAACCTATAGACATAGCTGGTGCATAACCAAACCAAAAGACAATACCCCAAATTTGAAATATCGACAGGAACATGAAGAACCCACCTATCACTGGAACAACTCAATAGAAAAAGCTTGGGTTCAACACCCCTAACTTTTACAAGATTGTAACTGCAACCCTTAAAGATCAATTGGACCTTAAGTTAAGAAATGGACTTACCCCTTCACTACCACTTTACAATCACCCACTCAAGGACGAGTTCATTAGGGAGTTGGAATTTAGCTCTACGGGCCCTACAATCAAAGGGGACAAAATAAGCATGCAATTAATCCACCCCAAGTATGACCTTAAAATCCACCCCATCTAATCCAACAAAATCACAAGACAAGACCTAAATGCAACATGACCACGGAATAATCTCTACGAAGTTTCTAGCAATAATAGGCTCACCAATGAGGTATACACCAAAGAGAGGTTCATATAACAATTCGGGACAAACATGAAACCCATTAGCAACAAAAGAGTAAAGAAAGAGATAGTGGCACCTGGACCCATCAATGCATACACATCAAAGTTAAAGGAAACTTCAAAATACCGGTAGCAACATCGGGTGTCTCATCAATCCCTTGCCTCCCTTGAAGAGCATAGAACCGATTGTGCCTTAGGGCACCACCTTGAGGATGAACATCTCCACCCTTGTTTTGATTACAAGGACAATCAATCCTCTTATGCTCCTCTTCACACAACCAAAAAAAAGCTTTGATATCCCTCAAACATGGTCCCTATGAATCTTACCATATTTTGGGCACATAACATTGGGCATCACACCATCACCCCGGACCCTTGGGTTTTCATTGGCGAACCTTTCACTAGGAGTATGATAAGACCCTTGGCCTTGATGAAATCGACCAACCTTGGGACTTTGGAACTTACCATTAAAATGGGCCCTCTTGGCCTCACTTCTCCTCCTCTTCCTCAACTTCTCCCCTAGGTGTCCGCAATGTCAGTGGGACCAAACCCTCCACGGGGTCCCTATTAGCATATGTAGTACCAGGGCAAAAGGTGCTATCGGAGGCTCCTACCCGTTCTGCCTCTTCGGCTAGCCGTTGTCGTTCATCCTGTTCGGTTGCTGCACTATGCTGGGCCCTAGAGGCCTTGTGCATCTGCCACTCTTCTTCTTTCTGTGGGTCACAGGGAGGACTCTTCTATTGGCCGTGGCTCTTACCCTTGTCCTTTCTTCGGGGTTGATCAATAGGTGGCACGGGTACATCAAATGGGGTAGGTAGAATGCCCTATACCTCATCCAGAACTAGCACCGCGGGGACATTGAATAGGCTCATACATGACTTTGGAGGCGGGGCTGGTGCAGGGACTAATACGGTGCTATCAGCTGAGCAATCTGAGACTTCATAGCATTCACCATCTAAACTAGATTCGCCATTTCATCCCCAGTCATACTCCTGAACATGTTATGGAAGTATCCCTCCAAAGTGCTGACTTGGCTCTGTAAAGTGGTGATTTGGATCAGAAGGACTTCATTACGTTGATCTACCAACCATTGTGAATGAGACTAGAGCACATGCAGAATCCACTCTACAATCTTGTTACAATGACGTGTGTCTGCTGCTGGTCTGCCACCATTCTGGCTAAGAAATCGTAGGACACATATGCATACCCTTGCTGTACTGGAGGAGCTGCACCACTACCCTCGGGCCGCTCAAAAGTTTTGCCTGATGATGGGGTGGTGGTGAAGTCCTTAAATGGCAAGGGTTGCTGTCGAGGTGCAGCGGGAAAGTTTATCGGGTCCCCTAGTGAACGTGTTCTGCTTCTCATGAGAGGGTTTTGGACATCTTTAATCAGGGCAATGTTGATTACGCCCTTGGGAGCTATTTTCTTGTCCAAAAAGTGAGTAGTAGGAACACCGACCTGTTTGCAAAGGGCATGAACTAGGCACAGGAAGGGATGCCAGCTCTCTTAGACAAGGCTCGATCCCGCATCTCAAAAGTAATAATCTTGGCCCACATTTACTCCGTATCTGGACATCAGATATGCTATCAGAGAGGCATGCAAAGGTTGGAATAGTTTGTCATTTCTTGTGGGTCACAGCCTGACCCGTACCACCGACCACCAAAATTTGGTAGCAAATATTAGAGACGGGTGGGCCCCATTGCCATCCCTAAATTTCCTAATTGATGACTTCCAAAGAAACAAATATATAAGTTTAAGTGTCTATGCATAATCAAAGTTAAATGACATAAACATTAGTTGGGGCCAAATTAAAAGATACATTTATGTACTATGCCTTTTGTATTCACAAACATGATAGTTTAAAGCTTGATTCTTGGAGAAGTAACAAGTGAAGTGTCATTCCTTGAAAGGAATAAGTTTGTAAAAGGGAAACTTCATTGGAATACTAATGCTAGTCTGGTTTCATTCCAAGCACGTACATGACAAGGAACCAACAAAATGTTTGGCTAGCTAGCATATGTAAAGTCTTGTTCTATGCACAAGGAAATAACGTTAGTACATCGCAATGAACAGTAACAGGTCACGGGGGAACTAACTATCCCCACACATTTGGTTACCTTAATGCAAGTTTCGATCGTTCAGATCAAAAACAAGAAACAGTAAAAACAGAGAAAAGCCATCCTTCCTCATTGCAATCCATGCAGACTAACAGTAGTAGTAGATTAGTTGTTCCTAGCATCAGCATTCACGTCCTTAAAATTCAATAGTACATATCAATTAACAATTTGCATGCAAAAATGCGTCATTTAAGCTTAGAGATGAGTTCCATCTCCCTGCAAACACCATTGATACACATTGTCAAAGTTGCTTCAATTCAACTTGTAAGCAATGGACAAAAAACAAATATACCGTTGTTAACTAATCAGAAGTCCAGATGAAAAATGATGCAACATCAAGCAGTTGTCATGCTGATCCTACTACACATTGTGCACCTACTAAACCCATCAAGCTCCAGCAATCTAACTTGTTGAGAAATTACACATACATTATTGCAGGCCAATAAGTTCCTTGGCATTCTCTACATTTCTCTCTTGCCTCCTCAATTAATGATCCACAAGGACAGAATTCAACAACTTAAACCAATAAAGCAATGCATGTCTATTGAAATTTTTGACATTCTTTCTTACAAAGACTAACTACTTTTTCCTTGTTATAGATTAGCTACATCGACTAAAGTCATTTTTGAAATAGATTGTTGGGAGCACAAGTATTGCACTTATAAATGCTTTAAACTAAGGCTTGCATTTCTCAATTGGTGTTACATGAGTATTGCACATATTTTAACTTTAATATTATGAAAGATAGAGCAGAATGTACAACGGTTTTGTTTTTAAAACGGAAGTCAAATCACACTATTGTAGGAAAAGTTTCTGTTAGGAAATAAAGATGAAAAAGATCTATTCACTTTACAATAGCCAATGTCCTCTTAAATAAAGCTCATCTCCATATCTTGTTCGCCTATGTTATCCTGTCTTTCGATACCCCACTGCACTATACAGCTAAATTCGCATCCTAAAGTACTTTACCCTTGAAACGTACAATATTGCTGCCAAAGTGAAATATGATTCTAACTTTAATTGACCAAATAAGTCAGAGAATGAGAAGCTAGTATAGGAGAAAAATTACAGTTAGCTATTAGTAGCATGAAAAACTCCAAACTAGTGCAGAAGAAAATAAGAGATTCGCTAATAGCATAAAGGAAAAAAGCCTAAACTATATGCTATGTCAAACCGTAAGGATGTTCCATAATTCTTATGCTTCGGCGTTTTCACCTATATAGGATCATTGAGAAGCCTGGCAAGTGCTACACCTAGGTGGTGTTGTCACATTAAGGATGTTCCATGTCCCTGGATGCTCTTTATTCTTACTCTGTTTAGGGGCATAACATCCCCTCCTCTCTAGCTCCAGTAAAACTAACTCGCAAAGAAATTTCACATTACACTTTTTGGCTTCTTTCCCTTTTCTCCGTCATATCATTTCACTAATGCAAAACAATAAGTTATCCCAATTTAATGGATCACAAAGGATGCGAATCAACAATGTGAACCACAATTAAGCTGATATGCAAGTCTATCGAATTCTTGGCATTGTTTTCTTACAGGGACCAACTATTTTACCTCATTACAGTTTGGCTACATTGACTTGGGTCAATTTTTAGAAGTTTCATTATACGTTGTTTATAGTATAACAAGTGGATGTTGCACTTAGAAATTTTTTAAAGTAGGACGCTTCGGGGTGGCCCAGTAGTTTGGGCTTGAGACTTTCATGTTGGAAGTCTCAAGTTCGAAACCCCTTTCTAGTGAAAGCAAGGGGTTAGCCTTCTGGGTCGAGCTCGTCGCACTGGACTTGCCTAGTGCGGCTTACCTCTCATATGTGGTTTGCGAGCTATTGCATAGGAGTGGGATTTTACCCTGTGCCCACCTAAGGGGTAGCGGTTGTGAGTTTCCCATATTATCAAAAAAAGAAATTCTTTAAAGTAGGACTTTTGTCTCTCACTTGGTGATACATAACCTCGCACATATTTTAACTTCAGAATAACAATATACCCAGCGAAATCCCACTAAATAGGGTCTAGGGAGGATAGGATGTACACAAACCTTACCACTATCTCATGAAAGTAAAGAGGTTGTTTCCGAAAGATCCTTAGCTAATAATGTAGATACACATTTTTCAACTTTAATATTGTAAAATATATAATAAAACATATAAGAGTTTTGTTAAAAAAAAAAAAAAGTCAACTTTTGATAGCCTGAGAATGATAAAAGAATCCACTATTGTAGGAAGAATTGTTGTACAAAGTAACAAACAACAACATGCCTAGTGCAATCGCAGAAGTGTAGTCTAGGGAGAGTAGAGTGTACGCAAACCTTTCCACTATCTCATAGAGATAGAGAAGTTGTTTTCGGAAGACCCTCAGCTCGTTTTCCAAAGTAAAAAAAGTGACAAATTGTTTTTGCATATGCTTTAGAATAGACCTCTTAAATAAATCACGTTCTCTTATCATCTCCTTCTAATTTTCCCTATCCTTTGGTACCCCCACCGCATTCTCATGACCACAACAGCTAGAGTCACTTCCTAAAATGCTCAACCATGCAACGTAACATTGCTTATCTAAACATTACTTCTTGATGAAGATCTCAACAACGTTACTGACAGAGTGGAAGTTGATCGAGTCTTTTGACTGACCGAATAAGTAAAGGAATGGGAAGATAGTCATAAAGAAAAAACTTCAAACTAGTGCAGAAGAAAATAAGAAAGTAATCTACTAATGGCAAGGAAAAAGTACCTAAATATACACTATGCCAAACCTTAATGTTCTTCCACAATTCCTGTGCAACTGCTTTTTCCCGTATTAAGTTTTCACCTAAAGAATATTACTGGAGAAGCCCCGATTAAAAATAAATAAATGACCCTGGCAAGTGCTACACCTAGGCATCATTTTCACATTTCACCAGCCAAAATTTCCAGGCATGACATCCCCCTTAAAATACATATCAAAAAGAGAAACAATGTTGAGTGCCATTTAGGTTGTGGATGAAGACACCAAGCACTTCAACCAAATAACTAATCTTGCAAAAAAATTGTTGCTCACCTGAAGCAAAACAGATAAAAGCACTAACAAGACCTCCAAGAGGATAAGGTTCAAAGACAGGCATAAAATAATATCTTGTTCTGCGCTTAAAAAGAAGCAGATTATCACAACACTTGAGAAATGTGCAGAGAAGTCTTACTATTAATTACACAATTGTCTTCATAAGAACTATTTCAACTTTCTCCATTCCTGCATCCTTGATTTCTTCCATTGAGAAAAAGGCCAAACTAAGCTTTCTATGTAGATGCTTGCCACATAATCATAGTGGGTAACCTCTAGATGTGGGCTTCGATGTACAACTGAGTGATCTCTTGGATTGTAAATCATGAAGGTTGAGCCAAACTGAATCAAAATTTCACCTTTATTTGACATGCAAAAGAATAGACAAAACTGATGATTGATCATACGATCACAAGGAATAATAAAGGTAAACCTCTTTATCCAAGATTCTTTAACCCCATGTTCCTTCAAAACCCACACTTCAGCGCTGGGTCTTTCACAGTAATTACAAAACATGGAAAGATCACTCTCCAAAACTCCCAGTGTCCAACAAAAATCTCCTTCTCCATAGTAGGGTTGCTCCACGGTTCCCCATGTCTTTTCAACCAAATCAAAAGAAATGATGTCCGAACCAGAAGTATGATAAAAATCATTAGCCCAAAGAAGTTTCCCATTCACAAACATACCTGACTTAATGCATATGACCGAGTCTCAAAATCTGCTACATTTGTCCAAGAATCGTCATTTAGACTATACATTTAACCTTAACAAGATATGAATGGGCATAACTCTCCTTATAGAACCCAACCACTTCCTTATAATCACGATGAACCTCATCAATCCAAAACCATACATGAAATGGTGAGAAAAGCACGATACATCTCTACAATCCGGCAAATTCTTGAACTTCCAAATTGATGGATTCCATATGAACAAATCTCTTTTCGAAGTAGCAAGACAAACCAATCCATTGACAGAACTCATAATATCAACTGATCTACGGGATTTTTTCCTAGGATACTCCAAGTCCAACACCTCAGTAACTGAGCCATTAAGTAAAGAACTAAGAGAACAGTCCTTAAGATTGTACTTAGGTCGATTAAAACACAGCATAAGCCTATGGTGAGTGAAATCTTCATTATTAGCAGATTTGTTGAGATGGGTTTCGATAGATTCAGTGCTAGAGATCAAATCAAGCCAGGGTTTTTGAGACACACCTGAATTTCAAGAGTGATTTCACGGGTAACTTAACGAGAATTTCATTGATGAGTTCAGGTGGCAGAACATGGAAGTTGGAATCTTGAATTAAAGCAGAAGAAAATCGAGCACTGCTAGTGAGCTTCCTCTATTTTGGGGGTCGAACGGTGGCTTTGTCTCCTTCAGATTCCATTTGGGTTCCAAGAAATTTGGAGAAACGAACTAGGCTGTGAAATTATTGCTGGTAGTAAGATATGTATATGTGCACCAGAATATGTATTTGAATTTATGTGTTCCACTTTGGAAGTAAAAAGACTATTTTACTTGAACTCAAAATATCAAATTTAAGAAAAAATTGAAATACTTGGCATTCCATCAAAATTTTTGGTGGGAAGATCTTCCCTTCTATGAGTACTTTCTTTCTTTTTTCAGTTTGTGGAGACGGATAAAAGTAAAAATAGAGTAGTAGATGGAACCAAATTAAGAATATTTTTCTGAGTAATAGTGCAATTATTACTAAGATGAACAAGGAATCTATTGTAGAGTATGCCCTGCGAGTTAATAATTGCATGTTATAACAAGAAGGAATCTATTGTGATTGCATGTTAGTTACAATTGTTAACGATGAGATTATCTGTACTTACCTTAACCTTGATTGATAATTAGCGCGTATAACTTAACTATAATTGCAACTGCCAAAGGAAACTTGGAAGGTAAACAATGTTGTATTATGTTTATACTAAATATATTTTAGCAGCAGTGGCAATTCTCCAGAAGCTAGTAAAAAGCTTAAAAACATTGAGATGCCTGATCAATGCTAAGAAAGAATGTATTCAAACAGACTCAATTCTACAAGGAAGAATTCACTGAACGTGTAAATGGCAATATCACACATCACAGCGGATCCAAGATGCTCATCACAGGTGAAGCAACGGTGCAAGTACTTGTCGCCCTATATTTAACCCAAGGTATGCATGCAAAGTTGAAATCCAGCTCTTCAAAGATAATTTCGGGCAATCTCATCATACTCTATATCCTTAACAGCTTCAACAAAAATAGCCGATGAAGGTGTATGCCTAACCCATGAAAAGTTGTCCGTCCATCATTCACAAATATTATGCATCACTCTAGCATTGCCTTGAGGTCAAACAAATTTCCTTCATTAATCAAACAATAGAGATATCCACACCAAACTATACTCAGTCCCCCTACCTCAGATGTTCTACACAAGATCACAAACAGGAAACTTGTGCAAACTTTGTCACCCAGGCATTCATGAAACTTCAGCAGCAAATCCAGGTATTAGCCCATACTGTACTAGTTAATATTGCAGTCACTTAAAAACTGATTCTCCTGGCTTAGGAACCTCCGCCAGGAAACTGTATAGTCACGGATGCCCAACTCAAGCCAAGGTTTCATGTTACCATTATAATGCAGTACTCTCGCATTCTTCACAGTGTCAATATCCACTCCATATTTATGACCCAGTCCTGATAATACCCACTCATTATCAAGAGCATAAACTTCACCCTGAAAAGTAAGCAAGCTTGCACGCAATGCAACAGCCTCTGCTGAATTCATCTGCAAATTGATTAAAAGGTGACGGTGTAAGTCAATATAAAAATAGCACCTAGATAAATGGAGACAAGAAAAATGCATTAGTCCTATATATAGTCTAAAATGAGATTCCACACCAAGAATCTTGTCGATGACTTATTTGTATTTAGATAGATAAAAATTGCCTAGCACCCTGCCCCCAAAACCCAGTAGCTTTGCCCCTTAACCATAATAGTGGAGTCTGCAAAACAAATGCTCAATGGGTTACATCAACTTGCAGTAGACTTTGATAACCCATAGTTTGGTGGGGCTTGAAAGTGTTGGGAGTCCAAAATATCCACACCAAATTTAAAGAAATGGAGGCCCAAAAGATGGGACGTCTTTATCTAGGTGGGTGGCAGCTCACATGCCCACAAAAAACAATCATAACATTTACATAGAGAGAACAATAATGAATGTGTTTGGTATTTTTCCACATTTTTATGCTTCTCATAATTTTTGGTGCTGGAAAGGGTTAGGCCCTGACTATCAAAAATCTACTCCAAAATAACTTGAACAGAGCCTCAAAGGATATCACTTCATTATTTAGGCAGGTAGCAGCGCACATATAAGGAGCAACATGAAACAACCTTGAATATTTGTATTGAGAGAGCAATAATGAATGCAATTAATATTTTTTCCATCTTTTTCTGTGTAGGTCTCCGAATACATGCAAATTACCTTTTCCTTTGTCACCCTTTGTATGAGTATACTACTTAATTCACCATTCATGTTGAAGGAAAAAAATGTATATAACATTTATATTAGAAGTCGACATCAGTACCCACAATGGGTATGAAATAATTTTTGTGTTACTTTGGTTCATCCGTCACTGTTTGGCTAGTGAAAATAACTTAAACACAATATATTTCCATTTTCAAGCTTCATTCAAAATCAAAGCAGGTCTTCTTAAATTGATACGTTGTTTCCAATTATTTTTTTTTTTGTAACTCATGATTAATGGCCTAGCCACTCAACATTACTAAGTTTAAAAAAAAATTAATGGGCTCACTACTCTACCCTTCTCCAATTAAATATCAGGTGTGGACCACAACCAGAACTCGAACTCATGCCGTATGCCTTTCCACACATCCTATGTTGTACTACATTGCCACTGGTTGTATAAAATAGTTAGGCTAGGCTGCTGGCCCGGCACCGAGTGTATTGCCAAGAAGAAATGACATACATATGACTAGGATGACCTCACATGTATGTCATCCACATGATGCCCTCAATTGTCTTCAGGCATAGCCAGACATAGCCCTCACAACATGCGTCGATCTCACATAGCGAGTGTCGCCTAAGATTGCATGTCTACGCCAATGGACCCTTGCTAGCAAGACTGAACCCTAAGTCATGCTCATAAGTCAATAGATGAGACTCTTAAGAGTGGTAAACTCAAGTGCCTAATCAGTACTCGCGTCTTTATCTTCGTAAAAGACAGCCCGCAGCGCATAGTCATTCCATATGACAAGCCTTTGGGACAAGTTGGGTGCCCCAATTTACACTGAGGCTAAGCATTGCCCATTAAATTCCCCAGCTTGTTTGGATACCTTAGACACTTCTTTGAGTAGCCTTGGTAGGACCTTTGAGGATGCTCCTCAAGGTAGTGCACATGGTGACGCTTCCCAGTAACATGCAAGCGGAGGAATGGTCTTAGTGTCACCACTAGCCCCCTTTATATTATGCTTCATAAAGAAAAACCCAATGATCACAGATGACATGTCCTGGCCCAACTGTCATGGGAGGTGTTTCTCTCTGCCCCAACCTCAACAAAGGTGTCCTTTTTTCCTAAAGACTCATCTTAACTTCATTTACACCTCCATAAGCTTACCATAAACGTAAAGAGATATGCCTTCATAAGCTTCAACTAATTAAATCTATAGTAACTTCGACAAATATTAAGTCACATTATGAAAAACTTTTTTTAATTGTTAAACCACATCATGATAAGCTTCTGATCGGGAAAGAGGTAGAATTTCCATATAGCTTGATTTGGATCAATAAGGCACCAAAAATGTGTTTTATTGCACGGATGAGGATTTGAGAGATGAGATGATCACTTTGGAACAATAAGCGCGAGGGCTCAGGTGTTGATGTGGACCATCTCCTTCTACATTGTCAAGTAGCTTCAATGTTATAATGGGAAATGATGAGATGGGTTAGAATATATTGGGTGATGCTGAGCACGATAAAAAAGGTGATGTTAAGCTGGAAGCATGGAAGATGCAGGACTCAAAATGGCTCTCCACTAGTACTTATGTGGGTTCATCCACCACTATCCAATAGTAGTGAGAAATTATCAAAAACTGGTCTTGGCAATGCATGTAGCAATAAGTTCAAACTTTTCTTCCTAGTCACAAGAGATCAAGATCTTCTCTATCCCCAAAGAGGACCTCTTATTTCTTCAAGTGATGTTTTCCTCCATAAGTCTTATATCAATGATATCAAAATTCACATATTACCAAGAAATTTAATATAATTATCTGCTAGAACCTCCAGCTCCCAGGAATTGTTGCGGGACTACCTTCTTTCAGTAACCTTATCACACTAAAGCCTCTTACTATCCCTACATCTTTGACACACATCCATGAGCTCATACTGAAGTGTCTGAATGTTGGGCAGTCCATATCTGCTGTCAGACAAGTCCTATTTCCATATATTTAAAGTGACATGTTAGGCTTGTAACCAACTTGATTTCTTTTATTGAAGACAATAACCTCTTATTCCATTAAATCATTATTCCCCAGCCGTCTCTTGGGTATACAAGAAAGAAGAACCCAACTTAATGGTCACCCAATATATTTTGACCATTTGCTCCCTACCCACCGCCATATGTGTTTTTAATGCAACCCTGAGGCACTTGCACTTCTTGATCACCCTTCTCACCAACATTCTTTTTTTAGGGTTGGTGAATCCCCTGGTATTCCACATCATTATTTTTATATCCACGCTGGCAATCATATCATGTCAACCCCTATAGCCTTTTTTTCCCCTTTTTCAGCTCTCCTCCAAACTTCCTCTTATAATAATTTATCGAGCATGTAATACACCTTCAATCCGTCTCCCACTCCTCACTTAGATACCAAATTCCCTGCCCTGGTAAGTTTTTGTTTGCTACTATTCAAAACTTCTCTTTTTCAATCTCTCTTGATGTTGGTCAACACGTCTAGAATATCATCATGGCCCTCAAATAATATTTCAAAAAGACTTTCTAAGAGCTTTTAATTTCTTATAAGCCCAAAAAATATCTTGCATTCCATCTTGGGATGATTCCAACATGATTTGACTGCCGACTCCAACTGAAGCTCCTTATAATATTCAACAACTTCAGGTAGTTCAGTCATCATCCCATCCCCTCGTAACAAAATCCCTGTACCCTGAAATTTCCTTGAACGACTTAATAAGACGCAAATGATGCCCTCCCAATGATATTATCATATGAATTATAATTATTATCCACCTCTTCCACGTAAACCATGCTCCATCTAGTTTCAAGTGTAGAAGTCTTCGACATTGGCCCTTCTCTCAGTTCTCTCCTTTCTTTGTTGATAGTATTGGCTTGGTTATGTTTTATAAGTCTGCTAGCAATATTAAATGACCAGTTTTAGTCACAAGGGTTCGCCTTGCTTAGTCCATTTTCACATTGGAGGTTGACTTTCTAGCAGATAGATTTCTACAAAAATGAGGTGGTGGACGACCCCCATTTAGTTTCTACACATTTGTTACTATATTTTGTTGAAACATGCCAATCTTTTCTATAGGCTTTCATTCATTTCTTGTTAATAGGCCTATTGCCGCTTTTTATATTGTCTAAATTACTCAACACATGATATTAAGCCCACATTTTTCCAACCGGAGGAATATTATGCTCAACTCCACTTGTCCTGGCTCATTAACCTTTCGCACATCAGCTATACTGGATGCTATATTAGTAACCTTCTCTAGAGAAATCCACAAAAATTCATTGTAGAGTTGGCCCGCCTCTCAGTTCTCGCCTTTCTTTGTTGATAGTATCTGCTGCAGTCCCTCTTTTTCAATGTTACCAAACTCATACGAGATGCTGGCTTCGTTGTGTAGATTAGTCTTCTAGCAAAATCAAATGACCAGCCTTAGTCGCAAGGGTTCAACCTTCTAGCAACATTGAAGGTTGACTTTCCGGCAGATGGATTCTAAAAAGCTTAGGTAGTGGAAGACTCCTGTTTAGTTTCTACCCCCTTTGTTAATATATTCTGCTATAACAGTAGTTTCTGTAGGCTTTCATTTAGTTTTTGCTATCAGGCCTATTTTGCCATTTTTAATATTGACTAAATTATTGATCCCATAGTAATAAGTCCATAACTTTCTTATCCAAGGAGGAATATTTTGTTTTAACTCCACTTCAGTGTTATCAAAAGCACTCGCTTCAGCGCTTTATATGCGAAGCGAGGCACAGAGCAGAGGCATTGCTTCTCTGACATGAAGAGAGGCAATGGTGAAAAGGCAACATTGGGAAAAACTGAATTATGCAACCCGACTGCTGTGACTTCTCTTCTCTTCCTCTACTGTGACTCGACTGCCTTTTCAAGGTAAGTTCGACTATTGCTCTTCGCTTACTCTTCTCTTTTTTCTATTTTTTCTCGACCTCCTCTCACTGCTTTCTCTGCCGCTACTCGATTGCACAGACTTTTTTTTTCCTCTGCTTTTTTTCAGTTTTCCGACTTTCTGCAACTTGTTTCTCTGTCTGCTCTGTTTTCTCCTCTACTACTCTGTTTATTCAGTTGTCTGTTACCCACCCACCACCCAAAAGAAAAAGACTGAATTTCTTCCACCTGTTCCTTGCTAGTAGAATGCCCTACATGGAAAGAAAGAACAGTGGGATGCTCATGCTCTCGTTGGACGTTAGAGTCGGTTACAGTCGGTAAACTAACAAAGGGAAGAATTTGATTAATCACAATTGGTTTTGTAATAGTTTTTCTCTGTATCAGTAAAAATCTATTTTGCTTTATTTTTTTATTATTACTTTTTAATTTAAGAATTGAAAGATTTGACTAATAATGTTCTTTCTATTGATTTATTGATTATTTATATATGCAAGTTTAGTATTTTTTTTTTATTGTTGTCCTCCCTCTATCCCATTTTATATGATGTAGTTTGACTTGACATGGAGTATACGAAAGAAAGAAAGACTTTTAAACCTTATGGTCTAAAATGAATAATGGATGTTTGTGTGGCTGGCTAAAAAGGAAAGTGAGTCATATAAATTGGGACAGAGGGCGTATTAAATTGTGCTTCTGTTGAAAAAAGTATGCCCTTCACTCCACGCTTCTCACTTTAGTGAAGCAGGCCTTTGTCACTTGTTTCCGCATCTTCCTTTCCTAAACACTGCTCACTTGTCCTAGCTCATTAACCTTTTGAATATCAGCCATTCTGGACACCATACTAGTACCCTTCTCAAGAGAAAACCCTCGGAATTTGTTGTCAACAAGGACAGAGTTCAGAACTTCCTCCAATCCTTTACTACTTCCAATGTATCAATCATGTCTAACTTTGTTTATTTCAAAAAAAATAATTTCGTCTTGCCTTCATTTTTTCTGTCTGTTGAAAAAAATCTCTCTTAATGTTTAGTACTCCCTCCATCCCAAAAAGATTGTCTTGATTCAAGAATATGAGGGTCAAACTAACTAATGTTTGGTGTGAATTTGGACAGAATCTTCAACATTTTTGAAATAAAGTTAACATATTTAGAAACTACATAAAAGTACTATAAGGTACAATAGTTAATAATTCAAAATATTTGAAAATTATGCGTATGATCAAAGAAAATATTCTTTGACTGTCCAAATAATAACTAGGACAATCTTTTCGGATACGGGGAGTAATTCTTTAATTCAAGCATCCCACATGGCAAGCTTAAAACCACAAAAATCAAAGAACATTCTGGTACATTGTATTAGTTTAAGACCAAAAGATTCAAAAGTCTCATACTTTCTCAAACTTTGTGTCCAACCAAACTAAGATGTAAAACAACATGGAGTATGCTGTGCATTTGCCCTTTGATAAATCAATGAGGTCAAATCTATATCTAGAGAATCCAAGCATAAGTCACTTGTTTTCCTGAAAAGGTCATACCATCACAATGGGACAGGAATTGCCACCAAGCTTACCACCATTATTCCATTCTTGCTCCGTCCACCATTTAGGCAGTGTTGAAGGTCCAACCCAAATAGCTACAAATACATCCTTTGTCCACCTCGCACCCAGTTTTAGGCTTTAAGAATCCTATTGGCTTCACTCCTTGAATGGAAACCTGGGCAGAATCAGCAGACTCCCATTCTTGAGACCTTAAGACTCGTTAATTGTGAATCCCTAACAGCCCACTTAGTGGTGCAGTCAGTGGATGCCACTTTGCCAATCTCCCAAGTAAGGATGTTTCCATAAATATCTTCAATTTCCAAGTCGTCCCTCGGAATTAATAGTATTGCCTCCCCATCAACAAAATTATGGTTGCACTTTCCCTCAAAAACTCAAGTCGACCGACCACCACCCTATAAGTCCTTGCTGGTCCATCAAAAAATATATAGGGCTCGTTAAATCTTCTGTTTAGGCCTCTTGGCTATATCAGTTAGAGTAGTGGTGAAACTTCTCTCTAAAACAAGTCCTATTTCATAATAACATTTTTAGTTGTTTGAAAAGACAAATGAACCATTTATGTTAATTCTATCAATATGGTTTTCTTCAAAGGAATTTCAGTTCAGTTTTTGTTGTCTTAATCCAAAAAGAGGAGGTGCAATGGATATTAAAGATATCCAACTAATAAGCCTAGAAGGATGGCATAAGATAATACAAAAGATATTTTCACCAAGACTAAAGACCATGATGTGAAACATTATATCTATTTATTGAAATCCTTTATTGAGGATAAAACAACAAACCCTGTGCAATCCCACAAGTGGGAGTGTAGAGTGTATATCAACCTTACCCCTACCTTAAAAAGGTAAAAGGGTTGTTTCTGGTAGACCCTTGGCTCAAAGGAAGATGTAAAAGAAAGCATTCGCAACAAGCAGAAACAAGAAGATAATGAAATAATCGCGGCTAACAAACTAGTAATAAAAAACTAAGAATACAAGAAAGCAAGAATAAACTAGTACTACAAGAATGGGAAAGCAATACGCCCGACTACCTACTAATGGTCTACCCATATTCTCGACATCCACAGCCTCCTAACAAGAGTCATGCCCTTGATGACATGAAGTTGCTATGTCCTACCCAATCACCTCAACAAACACTTCATAGGCTACCTCTACCCTTCTTCCAAACCTACTACCACCAACCTCTCATACCTTCTAATCTAAGTTCACATGTCCAAACCATCTCAACCTCACTTCCCGCATCTTATCATCTACTAGGGCCACTCCTACCTTGGCTCAAATGTCTTCATTACATATCTTATCTCTCCTAATATGTCCACACATCCATCCCAACATCCTCATCTTTGCAACTCTCATCTTCTAGATATGGGAGTCCTTGACTAGCCAACACTCTAACCCCATATAACACAGTCGATCTAATCATCACTCTATTAAACTTGCCCTAAGTCTTTACGGCACATTCTTATCACACGGAACACCAGATGCAAGCCTTCATTTCATTCACCCTATCACAATATGGTGTGCCACCTCATTAATCTCTCCATTACCATGGATAACTGACCCTAGGTACTTGAAACTTCATCTTTTGGGAATGACCTGAGTGGCAAGCCTCACATCCACGTCTGCTTCATAGGTCACATAACCAAACTTGCACTTCAAGTGCTCTATTTTGATCCTGCTCAATTGGAAACTTTTTGACTCCAGAGTCTCTCTCTAAACCTCTCGTCTGACAAGAGGGAGATGCTAGCATGGTAAGCATCACTTCCAACCTTAAGGTTGTAAGTTCGATTCATCAAGAGAGCAAAAAGGTGGGAGCTCCTGAGGAGGGGTAAAAAAAATTTAATTTTTTTTTTAAAAAAAAAAAAAAAAGAACCCTACCTCGTGTCTGATCAATCATTACTATGTTAATCCGCAAGTAACATGCATCAAGGTACCTGCCCTTTAATGTGTTGAATTAGTACATCCATCACCAAAGCAAACAAGTATGGGTTAAGAGGAGATCTCTGGTGCAATAACGAGCCAGAAGTGTTTCAAGTCCCCTCCAACAATTGTGACAGAGGTCACAAGAACATCATACAGATCCTCAAACATCCAGTGTAAGCTACAGGCACACCCTAGTGCGGATAAATTAGAAATTATGATTGAAAATGGGACTTCTGACATGAATTTGCTAAATAAGAGTCCCGACTACATGTGTAAGTGAATCAACCAAAACTTAAAAATATGGAGAATAACTCTAGAAAGTAACAATTTTTTTAATCGTTTTTGGGGAAGTATAATAGAAATCACTTTTACTTACCAAAATTTGATCTGTCATGTTGTGTTATTATTTCACAATAGAAACAGAACAATAGAACAATAACATGCCAATTTTCAAACTGTATTAGCCTCGACAAATGAAAATAAAGAAAGAAGAAATATTATATTAGCCTTTGCATACATATTGCAGGCAAAAGTCATTGAAAACAACAAATTTAAGCCAAAAGACAAAGTATCACTGACCTCTGTTACCAGCTTCAGGTATCTTCCGGAAATATCTTGTTCCCTCCACCTCACTAGATCAATAACATTTAATCCAGACATCCAAGCACAAGATTTTTTATCCAATCTCTTGTCAGCAAAAAGTTTCTGCAGTTGAATCAGTCTAACTGAGCAACACTGAACTGCACCATTCACTTTCCCATCCATTTTGATGCCCCATAAGACTGACAAGTCTCTTTGCACAATAATGTCATCATCCAAGACAACAACTTTCTTCAAACTAGGGAATATTTCAGGAAGAAGATAATGGGAATGCGAAAAAATAGATAGGTATTCTGTTGTAGGCGGTCCATCAACCTTGTGGAAGGAGACACGATATTCCTCAGGCAGAGAAAGATGAATTGATGTTGATGCCTTATTGTTTTCCAGCTTATGATCTTCAATATTTAACACCTCAACTGCGGCCTCCATATACTTGTTCCTCGAGAACCATAACTTCATGGCGAAGAAATTCTGTCTATCTGTTACCACATGAAATACTTGATTCTTACTTTCCTGCATATAGAAGGAAACCCAACCAGAAAAAATGATAAGGGTGTTAACGACAGAAAAAAAATTTCAATTGAAGAGAATATATACAAACCATACTTTTGCATGTGTTACAGTGGAGTTAATTACGGCAGATGATGCTAGCACATTGCTGGAGAATATAACAAAGTGGTGAAGATCTGGGTTCAAATGTTTTTCTGCCAATGACTGATCAATATCAGGTGGAGGGTATCTAAAATACTCTACAGTTAATCGCATTGACAGGCAATGATGACTCTTGGGCATGGTTTGAACTGCTAGTTGGTAGAGGAAGGCACTCTGTCTCATATGGAAATTAGCCTCATCTTCAGTAAGATCAACTAGTTGTCTGAATTTCTTGTCTACATTACTGCAATCTACACGGCATGCCTTTGCTTGAGCAATTACAGCTTCCATCTTCGGTAACTTCTGATCAGTCCTAGTGAACAAGCAAATGCATGAATTTTCTGTAAAAGATTTACGGAATATAATGAAAAGACGTCTTTACAGATTTCTTCTACCTACAGGCATAGAATAAGTGGAAGACAAGACACAAGTAGTTGAGTTTCTTCTAAGCAAATGCAATAAAGAGTACAATGTTTAGGATCTTCTTACATTACCACTATTCGAATTCAGTCGACGAGTGGATGTTATTTGAAAAGTTTTAATTTGCTAGAACTTATTCAACAAGACAGATGACCAATTCCCAGTACTATTCCAATCGGCATCATTAAAGGAAGAGAATAAGAGAGAGGCAGAGAGATGGAGAAAGAAGGAAAGGAGACAATCAAGCCTGAGAAGTGGATACTGGAGGAATGTTGAACTCTGCATCTAGTGTCAAACAGTTTACTCCTGATCTATTTGAGTTGAGCTGAGGCTAAGTCTAAATTGCATGACGGCATAGTGTCTAGACAGCAATAACCAACAACAAAAGTCAAGATCCTTCCCAAAACATATAAAGCAAGCTACACCCATTTCTCAATCTTAATGGAAAAAGAAAAAGATAAGATTAAACATTTTGACATTACATGATCAGTTAAAAAATAAGATTGACTTCAAACATTGCATAGTTGCAAGGAAACTATTTGCACATACAGAGGAGGAAGATCTTTGTCCACCGTCGTTACACTAAGCACCCGCTCAAAGTCTTGAATGTTTTGCTTCATTTCATGCGATAGCTTGTCAAGCGCCGGAAGCTTCGCGATGCTAGGATAATATGCTCGAGCCACATACAACAAGTCTTTCATCTTTCTAACAGTGACATCATTCACTTTTTCCTTGTGATTGCGACGCCATAAACAATAGCTCCCATATTGTAGCTCACATAATTTCTCACCCTCATCAATGTCTTTGATATTATTAGTGGCATCAGGCATAGTACCAACATCTGTGCTCAGCTTTTTTTTTGCCAAGTCACCAACATCTGTATTCTGCTTTTGTTTTGCCAAGTCACCAACATCTGTGTTCTGCTTTTGTTTTGCCAGGTCATCAACACCTGTGCTCTGTTCTTTGTGGGTCAAGTCACCAACACCTGTGCTCTGTTATACATATCAAAGGTTAATCTTATTATTGTTTCAGGACGAAAATAATTAACCAACATGTAAAGATACATTTTTGTGATGAGAACATGTAAAAACATAAGGTTGTAGGACTACATACATTTACTCCTAAGCGTTCTTTGGGCAATCCATCCAACAAAGGAGATCCTGGAAAAACAGTATTGCAAAGAGGAATAGCTTAAAAATCTAGATAGATCTAAAGGTTACATTAACTATATCCACTAAAGAGGAAAGAGACAGGACATATTAAAAGAAAAGGCTAAACACCAAAGGGTGTGTTTGGTATGAAAGAAATGTTTTCCATGGAAAATAAGTGAACTTTTTACTTATTTGTTGGTGTTTGCCAGGTAAGAAGAAAGTATTGTGCCCAAATACATTTTATACAATCTAGGCATACACTATGTGGTGGCAGTCAAGGGTAGGAGTGTGCGGCGTGGTGGGGATGAGGGCTACGAGGGAGGAGGTGGAGTGTGTTGGAGAGTGGGAAGGAGACAATAAACGTGGAACGTCACTTATGGAACTTGTTATCTCTGCTTCCACTAGGGAAGTCATTTTCCTCTTCTTCTTCTTTTTTTTTTTTTTTTGGTACACAGGAACAGCCATTTTCCTCATTTTTAAGGAACTTGTTTCCTAAATGAAATATGACAACAACAATAACATATCCAGTGGAATCCCACAAGTGGGATCTGGGGAGGGTAGAATGTATGCAGACCTTACCACTACCTCATAGAGGTAGAGAGGCTGTTTCCTGGGAACCCTCGTCTCATACCAAACACACTGTACTTGCTATATGAATGTACATAAGCATAGAATATTGTCTGCATCTATTACATAACTTGTTTGTATATGTAGCATGCACAGACATAGTTGCACATTATAAAGCAAGAGACATCTTCCTCTTCAGAGAATTAAGTTGGAATATCCTACCAGCAGTCTTGTTCTCCACTTTCCGAACAACAATATTTCCCCCAAAATCCTGAAAAATGGTCAAGAAAAGTCAATCAAATAACTTATATACAAAGTAAAGACTGAAACTGTGGAGCAAGCATAAATACACCCGTTTTTAACTATTAGATGTGATTTCTTCCAAGATCAAAGAACAAATGATAAAAGAAAGCTGAAATTACTGAGACGTTTGAGAAATGTGGATTACCTTAATTGTTTAATGTTCAAACTACCTTTGTGTATCTCAATAATGTCAGCTTTCTTTTTGAAACTGGAAAAAAAGAAGTTTCAAAAAAGAAAGCTCAAATTATTGAGATAAGCAGCGGTAGTTTCAAGATTGAACAACTAAGGTAGTCCACATGTCTCAAGCTTCTCAATAATAGATATTTTCAACATTAAGCTTCTTTCTTTATTTCTTTTTTTTTTTTATAAAGCATAAAGCTTCTCTTCTTTTTTTCCCCTTCCCCATCTAATGGTATGGTCAAATCACTAATTTTTTTTAATAACCTTGGTATTTGGGCTAATTTGGGTGCACCTCGACTAATTTCATGGGATATTTGTCACCTCCCACCAACAAACAAGTACTAAAGTTAGATACGAGGTAACTCAGTCCACCAAGGCCAAGACACCAAGACAGATGGAAAGAAATCACGTAGTATTTTTGTCTCTGAGACCTCATGGTTCTAAATCCACTTTATTGACCGCTAGGTCATACCCTTGGGTGTAGTATTTTAAAACTTCTAAGCGAAGAATTTGTGTTATGAAGTAGAATAAGAAAGCAAAATGGATGATAGCAAGATCAACATCTAGAGCAAACAAATTTAAGTAAGAAAACCCAAATGAGCAACAGCTAAATGCTGATTGACAGTAATAATAGTGATGTCTATTCATGTGAAGCTGCATGCTTCCTAATTAGATCAGTACCTATGCATGAGTCCACCATTGTGTTATATAGGTAAATCACATGCAAGTTCAACAAGAGGATACTAAAACTTCTAATATATATACACACAATGCATCAATAAATTTAAGGCTTCCACTTTCATGGCTGCTTGAATTGGTTGTAACGTGTTTTATTTATGATTTCCATTATTTGCTACTATAATAAGCACGCTAGCAACTTTTGATTCCTGATTCCTCCACGATTGTTTATCTTGTGTCTTCTTGTCTTAAATTGCTTGTGAAGTACTCTCAACTCTATAAGAAAGTAAATGACGGCCTAGAATTTCAAAGTTAAAAACATGTAAAAGAATTATCACAGCATTCTATCCAAAAAAACTAAATAGTATCATTTTTCTGGTTGAAAATCATATAAAGAAATGTTTACCTTCGAAATCATTCCACAAAAGTGCTAAAACAGATAGTCAAGTAGTTAAATACAGGTACCTGGAAATAGTGTTCCAAGAATATAGACTATTGTTGCAATACACTGGGCACAAAATCCACACAATAGGCGGAGAATGAAACTAGTAGAACCAAATAAAAGATTCTAGTGGTGTTACTTTTCATATGTTCAAGAATTGACAAGAATACTTCGTAGCCCATGACTTAAAATTGGAAGAAAGCATGAATACTTCATAGCCCATGACTTAAAATTGGAAGAAAGCATGACCAACGTCAATGGTGGAACAAGGGAATGTAAATGTGGGAAAAACTTGCAAGTCTGAAATTCTCAAACGTGTTTAGCGCTTCAGCTCGCTTGATGTGCGCTTCAGTGTCGTCATCAAGGGCATGCTTTCCCTTGCCAATGAGCCTCTTCTAATGCGGCAACATTTAGCAATTGATATAATATTTTATCATAATTCTTTTTCAATTTCTTTTTTCATGTATATTTTATTCATGTTTATAATTATTAGTGTTGGACTAAATATATATAATTGTATTTTTTTTCTCCCTTTGCACCTTTTTCTATTAATTCTCCCTTTGCACCTTTTTCTATTAAAGCCCACGCACTATTTGCGCTTAAAGCACCATCCGATTAAGAACTCTTTTGCGCTTTTTGCTTTTGATAAAACTAGTAATTAGAAGATTAAAATATCTTCAGCTCATACAGGAGTCAAATAGTGCTATCAATGTAATATTGAGAAGCTTTGCTTTTAAAATAAGCTCCAAGTAGAATTAAAAGGTTGGACACTTCCTATATGTGCTCGCATCAAAGGGAATAAAAAGGGCATCTTCAATTCTCTTCATAGAGAAAAAAGAAAACAGGTATATCTTCAAATCAAACAAGCATCAATCAATAAAATGATATCCCAATGAAAGAATCATGACAAAAGACATCATATGCTATATGGAGACTCATAACAGGAAAAGTTACTGCATTAACTCTCTCGGGTCATCAGCAGGTTGATTGGTTAGGTGAATGGTGGAAACAATCTTGTTCTCCAAATGAGACATATTATTTTCAGTCCTTTCAAAAACTTTTTCCTTCAACCAGGATGTGACATGACATATCTTTCTTTCTCTTGACCTTCCCCTCAACTTATCCTTGTCTTCTTTTTTTTTCCATTCATATTCAGACAAATCTATCCATCTATCCAATTATACCTAAAACTGAAAGACACGACACTAGTAAGGAACAATTTCAGGTCCCCTATGAAGTAACATGGAGATTTCAGCATAATTGAGAACTCTACTTCAAGAAGCACTTAAGAACATCCTCCCAAACATGAACTTTTTAGTCAATGCATTCTTCACACAGAAATATACAGTTACTAGTCTTAAACTTGTTCTGGAACGACTATAAACTTAATTCAATGCTAGCTCTAGATATAGAGGTATATGCAAACAGAAAAACTATATGGATTGGAAAAGGAAGGACATAGTGGCAGGACCACTTTCTTGAATCATGGAAGCTGCATCTGCATTTGTATGATAGTTTCAGTTGTCATGTTAAGTAGAACAAAATGAAAAAATATGAAGTTTTGTTATTAGTTATCATTGAAGGTCTGAATTAAAGTTAATTATCAGTGTCATAATATTGAGAAAATTGAAGAATAAGAATAAAAATTGCATGCATCCATTAAAAGGTTTAATAGCATATCTCAAGTAGTTTAACATACAAGGATTAGCACAAATCGAGCAGTCTGCAGTCATATACGTATAGATCCTAAATCTTCTTGATCGTCACCTATTCAATTGTCAGTAGTCAACCACATACTCATAGAACCATCCTTCTTTTTCACTAAGTTAATGATTATAGCATTTTGTTCTTATGACCATTAAAAAATTACTTTATCAATTGAGGTAACAATGGATATTGGAAAATCATGGTTTGAGATTTGATTATTGCTTCTAATTTTCAATACATCCAGTATCTTATCTTCTCAATTGATCTTCAGTCAGACATCACATAGTTTCCAAGTCTAAATACTTTATTTGCAACACCAAATTTTATTCATGTAAAAACAGCAGACAATAAGACTGACAAATATGAGGATGAGTATAACTTGAAAAGGAAAGCAAGTGCACACCATTAACAATGAGAAGGTCGTAATAACACACATCATAAATTATGCTAACCTATTCACAGTTAAAATCAATTTTAAGAACTGTCCAGAATAGCCCAACTGGTAAGCTTTACGTATGTCTATGTCCATTTTCAAGGTAAAAGGTCCATTATAGCACTTCACCTAGTCAGTAACAGTCCATTCAAATTGCAAAACTTAAACTCTTAGAAAACATTATTAGGGAAAAAAAATTGAGAAAAAAAAAAAACCTTTGGAAGAGTTGGTTCAAATCTTTGTATTAGGTCGTCCACATGTGTTGATTCATCATCCTGCACCAAGATACCGGAAAACTGTTAGTTACGTCATGATCACATTTGCTTGGTGAGTGCACACAAAATGCAACAATGAACAAAAATATGTTGCCCATTAGAGACCTAGAATCAGGAATTAAGATAGTCCACTTCTTCTACTGACTAAAAATTTCAAATTGACCAATGATAAAGCAGCTCATGAGGTTACTTCTAGAGAAGAAATTACCTCTAACTGATTCCCAATCTTAGGAGTATGTCGACCATAGATTCTAAGTCCAACCTGATTTCATCAGGAGTTCCCCAGTTTAGAAGATCAATAAATAGTTATTAAATAGCAATATCATTAGAATGCTGCAGGTTACTTACTGAAGCTGAACTTTGTTGTGTTGTTGTATATGCTGCAAAAGTTAAATGCCAGATCAAGTTAGAGCAAATCATTCTAAAAAATAGGAAGAACTGAAAGGCTTCATTTGGACTTCGTCATCTTTATCTAAAAAAGCTTTTATCCATAAGACATGACAAAATCACGGTTTGTTGGCTCTTTTTATTATCGCCCTTCTTCTTTTCTCTTTATATATATTGGTGTTCTCTTTTCAGCAGGGGCGAGGGGATCGGGGAATAAGGAACCATTCTTCCATCTAGGAAGCCAATTAAAGTTACTACAAATGTTATTGTATGAGTTGATAAACTTGAATGTTCTACCTTCAATATAATGGGAAAATGGATTTAAACTTGAAATTTGCCCAAAGAAGATAGAGATTGCGTAATTGCACTAAAAATTTGCATTATAAGAGCAGATTCAAAAACGACAATCATGGATCCAATTTCAATTTGCAATGATCAAAATCTATTGGCATTTCAAACAATTGGGGTTTATTGCTATTACCCGGAGAGTTAAAACCGCTATGGAGGCCAAGCATGAACACCAGAGGCACGAGCAATGAAAGTAAAACGAGACCCAACACCGCAATTACCAAACCTTTCCATCGTCTCTTAGCCGGAAGTATCCCACCCTTCATCTCTTCCTCTTCCTAATCCTTCTCCTCCTTTCGTTTGTCTTCTCCACCTTTGCAATTCGCTTAGATTTGTTCTCTTTTCCTCAACTACCAACAGCGTTTGTCCCAAATCTAGACGATACGACAATGTGTGTGTCCGGTAGATTGTTTCTCCGGCGCCGTCGAATGATCGTCCGGCCGAGGCCCGGTGGGGGTGGAGCCGAGAAGTAAAGTTCGATCTGATTGATAAAAGTAAAAAACAATAACAAAGCGTAAAGATCTGATGGTCATTAACTATTTTGGTAGCTTTTCGATATGCCAATATGGTCCCCAACTTTATTAATGTAGTAATAATAATAGGAAAACATAATAAATCCTCCCAATCTCATAAAGAAAATAAATAATTGAGGAATTAGAAACTCTTTGCCAATTGCCACTTATAAAATGAAAAGGATTTGTTATGTGTAAAAATAAATTCTCTTTAAAAAAACATAAAAATAATTTTCCTCCGTCTCATTTTATATGGCACCTTTTGACTTGGCACGGTGTTTAAGAAAAAACGTAGAACTTTTGAAACTTGTGGTCTCAAATCATACTGAGAATTTTGTGTGGTTGAGATTCATTTCATTAAAGGTAAAAGGTGAATGTTAAAGTCAAATTATTTCCAACTAAAGTAAAGCCATATTCTTTTTTGGACGGACCAAAAAGGAAAGGGTGTCACATAAAATGGGACAGAGGGAATAATTAATAAATAATCTATAAAAACTATTATTTCATCATAAGTGGATATGTTAAATTTAATATTTTGCAAACAATGTTTGGTTATCGGTATTCGTAAATATTGATCTTTAATATTTCAAAATTTCAAATTATGGTTGAAATGTCACTACATGACCTCACTGTTATGGTAGGTCAATAGGAAGGAAATTGAGTCAGAAAACTTTTTAGTAGTAAATTGGCAATTTTGAGCCTAGGCCAGATTTGGACGAATTCCGAGCCATTTGAGGTCCAGGGAAATTCAGTAATGAATTGGAAGATGGATTGTAAGTTTGATCATTTGAGTAGATAGCCAAGATAATAAGGAATCTGTACAACATTACGGAACGAAATTCGAACGAGTCTCGAAATTGATCTTGGCGCCAAGTATATGTTTTGGAACGTCGTAATTTGAAATTGTGCTGCAAATCTGGGGTTAGGACGCAAGTTACGAAGTTCCTGTCTTCGTACAACTCACTACGGCGAGGTAAGTTGTCGCTATGACAAAAACGAATTTAAATCCTAGAAAAGTCTCAAACTCAGTATTATTTCTCCAGTTCGTCCTTGAGAGACCAGATTCGACTTAGGGCAATTTCACTTTAGTTTTTTCACTAATTCTATAGCTAAATAAAGGTAAGTCAATATATTCCCCGATGTATATTTTAGTTCCTATACCTTATATTCTAAGAAGAATGATTATGGAAAAAGATTTAGGACTGTGAGTTGTGGTGGATAAAAGCCCTAGATGGGGGAGATGATCATGAGAGTGGCCAATAATTAGGATTTTGCTATAATTTAGGTAAATTAGGTCATTATTGTTAATTTTGTGTATTTTTATTGATTGTTTGTAGATCAAGAACGAGATAGGACTTTGGAGAAGGGGAAAGTTCAGGTTCTATAAAATTCAAGGCTTGATTTGAGGTAGGTGATGGTTTAATATTCTCATATGTGTGATATATGCATATTAGCTCATTCATAGGATTTTTTGTACATATATGAACAAGAGAATGATGAAATAAATTAGTTGATAACCTGTCATGATCTAATTGCATGCAATAACCTATATTTGAACTTGGCCATTATTGCATTATTCATTGTGGATGTGATTGCGATTGTGTTTGCGGATCAGGTATTACATTCCGACGCATCTATTACTATTAGATCAAGTGTTATGTTCCAACACATCTATTATTATTAGACTGGATGTCACATTTTGATACATTGATTATTATTGAATCGAGTGTCACGTTTCGACAAAACTATTGTAATTGGATTGAATGTCACATTAAGACACATACTTGCTTGGGTTTGAGTTTCTTGATAGGACTATTGTTGCATTATATTAATATGCTAACTTGAAACTGTATATATGAGCATGAATCATGAAACTCTGTATTACTTCAGTATATGTACGAATTATTGTGCTTTGTTTTCTTGTTTATCTCCTGCTTATTGGAGTAGCCGTGTGATCTTATCAATACATTTTTATTTGGTGACACTTGTTCTCTTTTTTGTGTACAGATCATCTTCAGGCGGTTGCGGGTAGATCTCAAATAGGAGATCGTTGATCCAGATTGTTACACCCAGTAAAATTATTGAAATACCCTAGATGAGAGAACACTCACATAATGCAATATCCCTAACCTTTGTGGCAAATGCGAGGCCGGAATCGTGATCAACATGAAAAATTATGTGGAAAAATGTTCTTGGTTGAATTTTAGAGCAATTGGATCAAAAGATAATTTTTTTGGAGCAAAAATGCAAATTCCAACAAGGTGAGGACGCCTCCGCATTACAGACTTGTACTTAATTTTAGTTCTATTATTTTATGCGAGATTAGAAAATTGATCGGAAAAAAATGAACTTGAAGGCGACGTAAACCTGTTTCCCCGAAGTTCAAAATTTCAGTTTTTCAAGGGGTATTCCAGACTTTTTCCTACCCCTACTAAATAACTCATAACC
This sequence comes from Solanum medicagineum, assembly GCA_026153255.1. NCBI lineage: Eukaryota > Viridiplantae > Streptophyta > Magnoliopsida > Solanales > Solanaceae > Solanum > Solanum medicagineum. The sequence continues at coordinate 13,386,201 of JAPFFP010000002.1, forward strand.
AGTATAGGTTGTTTTTGACCTAGAAAGGGTTCCTAATCCATTACTAAGTCATTATTACGTTCTAACTAAGAGGAGACATTGAGCGAAGTAGAAGAGAGAAGGGATAGGGTCAAGGGATTACACCCAATTCTTGCAAGATTGATTGTCATTCTTCATCCCAAGTATATAAGGCTAAACTAAAGCATGGAATTATCCTTCTATGTGCCCCCTTAATTGAGATAGATTGAAGGTGAAGGTATTGAGTCTACATGAGTTAGCTTCTTAAAAATTATAGATGAAAAACTTATTCTTATATATCTTTGCATAACTCATTATTTTTATAAACTTGTTTTCTTTCAAGCATATTTTAAATCTTCTATTTTTAAAAATCTTAGATATGATTTAAGTATAAACGCATGAATGAATCTATGAATAGAGTCTAGAGCCTTGATTTGAGGATGTTGACTGTGAATGTGATATGAGCATGATGATATGTTGATAGAACTTGATGATCTTGTCTTTAAAATTTGAACTCTAAAGATTGGTCTAAATTGAAAGTCCTCCTACGTGATTGTCTAATTCACTCTTGAAATGTTGATGGGATTGATTGGTCGAATTGTTGAAAGATTGATTTGATAGAACTAATGAACTGAAAGAGCCCATTAAGAACTCACTAATTTGTTGATTGGAATTGATTGTTTTATGAGCATTGAGTTTTGAGAGGAGTAGTGAGCACCGAGTTGAGTAAAAGTGAGTCACAGTTGAACTTAATAACTACGCAGCCATACATAGGAGTGGATTGAGTCCTTTAAAGTCGAACATGTTCCTACTTTGAGGACTGAAACAATAGGACTTGATTGGTTGTTAGATCCTGACTTGTGATCATTCTTTACCCTGACAAAGTACTTAACGGACGTGGCAGCGACGTCAAATCATTATAGTATCATTGGCTCGTAAGTGATGGTTGTCAGATAAGAGAAACTCCCATATAGGTTCTATATTGATTGTACTATGATTGGATTGGATTTGTATTGATTGGTCATTGTCTACTCTTTATTCTTTCTTTAGACTTATAATATTCTGATTGAGTATTTTGAGATGATTGTATTCTACCTTATATCTGTTTCATTCTATCATTTTACATACTCGTACATTTTAGTACTGATATCCATTTGGATCTGCATCATTTTATGATGCAGAGACAGTTACTAGAGATCATCAATAGGCGCATCGTTGAGAATTTATTCACATTCAGCTGATTGGTGAGACTTTTTTACTTTTAGAGGATTTTCATATTTCTATCATCTAGCTATTAGAGTTTAGATCTGTTTTAATTCATTTAAGGTAGTCATGAACCTGTCATTGACACCATCTAGATAGTAGTAATAAAGGCTTCATAGACTAGATTTTTGGGCTATTGATTTGATAGAGTTTTGGCTAGTTTCTTTCTTACTAGTCTTGTGATTGGATTGGTTGTCCTATAGCCTTTATCTATAAGGATTTTATTATCATGTTCCTATTGAGTTATTCTTGGATTGTCGATGTCTTCAGTTGTTAGATTGAGATTGAATGAGTATGATGAGGCCAAGTGGTTGCTTAGGGTCTATCAATAATCTCTGAGTGCCGACCACACTGAGGGTACCCTTCTAGGGTGTAACAAGAGTCCAAGGGTGAACCAAATATGCTTCGGACCACAATGGATTCTTTTTATAATGATTTGTTAAATTGTTTTAAGATAGTATGTTATAAAAGATTTATCTCGTAAATTTTTTTAAAGAATATTTTAGACTATTCGATAACTTTTGTTATTTAATTAAGGAATAATTTTAGATAATTAATTTAGTTGATGGACAAAAGTAATAATTTAATTAATATTCTATACTATTTATCTCATAATTATTAAAAATAGGTTACTTGAGGGAGCAACATTGTTCTCTAAGATTGACTTGAGATCTGGGTATCATTAGTTACAGATTCGGCTTTTAGATATTCCTAAGACAACCTTTCGGACTAGGTATGCCATTACGAGTTTCTTGTTATGTCATTTGGTTTGAGTAATACCCTTGCAGCATTATGGAGTTGATGAACGAGGTGTTTCGACCGTATTTGGATTCATCTGTGACAGTATTCATTGATGACATCTTGCTTTATTCAAAGATAGAGGAGGATAATATGAAACATCTGATAATTGTGCTCCAAGCTTAGGAAGGAAAAACTTTATGCTAAATTCTCCAAGTGTGAGTTTTGGTTGAGCTCTGTGGCATTCTTCGGGTATATGGTGTCCAAGAAAAGCATCCGAATTGATCCAGTGAAGATTGATGTCGTTCAGGCTTAGAATAGGCCTAGCTCAGCTAAAGAGATTTGTAGCTTTATGGGTTTAGCTCGTTATTATCATCATTTTTTGCAGGATTTCTCCACTATTGTTGCTCTACTAACTAGGCTCACACAAAAGAATGTTGTATTTCATTGGTCTGATAAGTGTGAAGAGAGCTTCCAAAAGTTCAAGTTATTGTTGACTATTGCTCCTATCTTGACCTTGCTAAAGGAAGGTGTTGATGTCACGATTTATTATGATGCTTTGGAGTGAGGTTAGGTGGAGTATTGATGCAAAAAAGGAAGGTGATTGACTATGCTTCGAGGCAACTGAAGGCCCATGAGAATAACTATTCCACTCATGATTTGGAGTTGGCGGTAGTAATTTTTGTATTGAAGTTTGGCGTCACTATCTATATGGAGTCCATTGTGAGGTCTTTATTGACTATCGCAACTTACAGTATATTTTCAGCCAACGAGATCTGGAGATGGATTAAGTTCTTGAAGGACTATGATTTGACTATTCTCTATTATCCCGGGAAAGTCAATATGGTGGCTGATACATTGAGTAGGAAGGCTTCCAACATTGGGAATTTAGCAGCTATTTGGGTTGAGGAGCACTCTTTGGCTAGAGATGTTCAGAGATTGATGAATGGATTGGTGAAATTACAGCTTTCAAATAGGGGTGGAATATTTGCTTTCATGGAGGCCTGCTCATTTTTGATAGATCAAATTCGTGAGAGGCAGTTTGAAGATGAGAAGTTGTGTATCTTTCAAGACAAGATGGCTAGAGGTGAAGCTAAAGAAGCGGTACTAGATTCTAATGGTGTTTTGAGGATTAGGAGTCGCATTTGTGTGCCTAAGGTGGGTGATTTGATCAGATTGATACTTGAGTAAGTTCATTACACCAGTTATTCCATTCATCCAGGGGTAGTAAAGATATATCATGACTTAAGCTAAAACTACTAGTGGTGTGGCATGAAAAAAGATATATTGGAGTTCGTGAATAGATGTTTGACAAGCCAGTAGGTCAAATGTGAGCATCTACAATCGGGTGGGGAGTTACAGAGATGCCCATTCTCGAGTGAAAGTGAAAACGCATTTCCATGGATTTCATGGTACTACAGTTGGTATCTTTGATTCTACATAGGTAGTGGTAGACTGAGTCCGCTCATTTCATCCCGGTCAACGTGAAGTATACAATTGAGAGGTTAGCCCAGCTCTACATTAGCCAGATTGTGAGGCTTCATGAAGTTCCTATTCCATTGTATCAGACTGTGGTTCATTGCTTACATCCCACTTTTGGAGGGCCTTGCAGCATGATTTGGGTACCCGTTTGGATATGAGTACAACTTTTCACTTTTAGACTGATGGGTTGTAACACCCCACACCTTACAATACTAGTACAATTCAAATGAAACATGACATAGTTTGGACAAATGGACGCTAATTCTCAAATGTGCTTGAATCTCGCATTAGTGGGCTATATGTGCATCTAGCTCTTAAGAGGGTTGAGTGTATATGTGTTGTGTGTCGAAATGAGGAGGTTATGACCTTAAAATGAAGTGAGAGAATTGA
>JAPFFP010000002.1:13394448-13420848 GCA_026153255.1 Solanum medicagineum
AAGCATAGTAAACGTATAGTACAGGTTGGTTCTCCCGGGCCTTATCGGCAACGGGTGTCAGTCCACCCTAACGGGGCATGGGGTGTGACATGGGTAGTCTAAGAGGACCATTCAAGTGTTGGAGGATATGCTACGAGCATGTGTTATTGACTTTGGTGTCAGATGGAATCAACAGTGGCTTTGATGAGTGTGTTTACAACAACCAATTACCCTTCTAGCATTCAGTCCCCTTTAAGGTTTTGGATGGCTGAAGGTGTAGGTCATCTGTCAGATGATTTGACTTAGTAACGGTTGAGAGCATGGGTATATATATGTTGAGAGGGGATCTAGAGAGGGTGTGGTTGATTGAGAGTAGGTTGGTGACAGGAGAATCCAACCTTTAGTATTTATGGTTGGTGATAGGGTATGGTTGAAGTTTTCACCCTTGAAGGGTGTCATGATATTCGAAAAGAAAGGCCAGCTCAACCCGAGGTATATTGGTCCTTTTGAGATTCTAGCTAGAGTGGAAGAGGTGGGCTACAGACTTGCTTTGTCATCCAGCCTATCTTCAGTCCATCATATGTTTCATGTCTTTATGTTGTAAAGTTATATTCCGGATGAATCTCACGTGATTTTCATGGATTCAGTTGAGTTGAGCCCGAATTTGACTTATGAGGAGCAACTGGTGGTCATTTTGCACTATCGACAAAGTTACCATTTTGTCCTTCTCAAAAGTTGTCTTGGCTAATTTTTTATTGAGTTTAAAAGTCAGATTTTTGAAAATCTTATAAAAAGTTGGAGTTTTGCTAAAGAAAGAGTTTTTAAAGATTTAAACTTTGAAATTTTGAGTTTTGTGGTCATCTGGACTTTCGGGTGTCAAACTGCAAGTCTGTCGATTCCATCAGGTTTGGAATGCAGAATTTGGTCTAGGAGAACTGATGAAACTGAATTTGGAGTTAAAATGAGATTTTGGATCCAAAGTTGTATTTTTAGTTGAATTTGAATCATAGTTTGACTTTAGTCAACAGTTAGAGTTTGGAAGCTCAAATCGAAATTTCGATAGTTTCAGTGATTTCAAGTGGTGAAACTAACGTTAGAAATGGTCTCGGTGTAATTTTTAGAGTTTTCGAGGGCAGTTTGGATATTTTGAGTTTTAAATAGTTTCTTTGAGTTTTATTGAGTTCCGGCCAAGGAGGCCTCAAACTCGAATTCCAATGAATCCATTGAGTACGAAACATTGTTTTTGGTAGGTTTACATATCTGATTTGTGTCACGGGGTCTCGAACAAATCTCGAAGGTCTATTTTGTGATTTTGGTGTTGAAGAATTGTTGATTTTTAGTGCAGTCACCTTAGTACTCTGCATTCACAGGATTGCCTTCCATGTTCGTGGAGGATTGTCCTTCTTGACTTTCACATTCGCGAAGATTGTGTCTGCATTTGCGGAGTGTATGTTGTCTGTTCTTCATGATCGTAGAGTGTTGGGTTAAGTTAGCCTCCGAGTTCGCAGGTAATTCTCTATGTTCGTGGAGTACAAAAATACCTAAATAGTAAGTTATTTTAAAGTGTCGAGTTTCACCATTTTTTCATCATTTTTAATACTCTAAGCTCGATTTTGGAGAGAAACTTCAAGGATTTTCAAGACAAGACTATTGAGTAACATATTTCTCACCTATATTTTCATTTCTCATTGATTAAGGATTTCACCATTTTTCCATCATTTTTAATACTCTAAGCCCGATTTTGGAGAGAAACTTCAAGGATTTTTAAGATAAGACTATTTGGTAATATATTTCTAATCTATAATTTCATTCCCATTGATTAAATTCTGATTTTAATATGAAAATTGGGGATTTAATTGAAGAAATTAGGATTTTCTTGGACGTTGATTTTTGATAGAAAAATGATGAATTGGAACTCTTTTCAAGTCCTTTTTCAAAATGATGAATTGGAACTCTTTTCAAGTCCTTTTTCAAAATGGTTTTCACCATTAGATTCTTTATTACTAGAGGAATATTTTCATGTAAAACTTTCCAAATTTCGAGAACAATTTTTGTATGAAATTATTGGACCATTTTGTCTTTACCCGAATTGCTTGATTTTAGTGTCATTAGTGTTGTAATGTAATTGTGATGCTATATTTGGCCTGATTGTAGTAATTTGAAGTATCATAAAAGGAAAAAAGGCATGAATTTGACTTAATTGAGACTTCTATTAAGGTGAGTGGAATCTAAACCTTTTGTTAAGTATGATTGGACCTTGCATTATCCCTTGTATGTGGGCTTGGGTGATTTGTGGCATGAAATGGGATAGAATTATACTATTATATGCTTTGATCGTGAAATATCGAGTTGGGTACTAGTAACTGTTTTGCATTCTTGACTTATGAAATGAATATGGAATTTTGGTTATTATGGAATTTATGGATTACTTGATGTTGATATTGAAATTGTATTATGAATATTTTAGAACTTATGGATCATTCAAAATTGTTTGTGGAATTAAATAGTTTATCAGGACATTTTGCGTATTCTCATTCTTACGAAAGTGATTATTTTGCTATGATGACATATTTTGCTTGATGTTTTATTGATGATGAAAAGCCAAAGGGAAATAGTTCCGGCTAGAAAAAGAAAAGAAATGAAAAGGCGAAGGGAAATGGTTCCGGCTAGAAAAAGAAAAGAAATGAAAAGGCGAAGGGAAATGGTTCCGGCTAGATATGAAAGTACATACAGAAGGAAAATGGTTTTAGTGGATACATAGTCCATGTAATGTCCCCATGGATTTCGATTTGAGGTTATTAGCGGATGTGTATCGTAGAACAGACATACATCATGATTACTTGACATTGCATCACATTGTTTACGTTTCATAACATTTAATCCATTTCACATTATTTTTTCCTGAGGCTGCTATATATACTATGTGTGATGTGTTAAATGTTTTGAACCTTGTACATTATGAAGACTGAAATATGTGGATATTGTGTGGTTAGGTGGATAGGAGTACTTGTGTTCTTCATTGCTTTACTTTGAGTTTAGTTTCTATTTGTTGAGTACATATTGTTTGGTATTCACCCCTTGCTACATTTTTGTAGGTTGTGATTCCGATCCCTCTTGTTAGACTTCTCAATTACAAGATCGGGCTTTTGTATCCCTTGGGAGGTAGTTGTTGTCTCTTTGGCAGGCCCTCGATAATTTTTTATTATGTTATGTTCTATTTGAGGACTAGACATTGAGACTTGTATTATCCTTGAATATTATTATTTAGAGACTTGTGCATGTGACACCAGCTCTGGGATAGTTGTAGTTGGATTCCTTATGTTTATCTTTTACTTTAGACTATTTTATCTTCCGCTTTTATTATTGTACTGGGTTGTTTAGTTTTGGGTTGACTCGCTTTGGTGGGTTAGGTAAGTGGCATCACACCTGGATTTCAGGTTGTGACATATATTTTTTTCTCGTAAACATCTATGTACATCATTGAAGTATCTTATTTTGAATACATATGTATTTTTCCTGCATGATACCTTTATAGAGCAAGCACAGTCCTCCGAAAAATATTTTAATATGTCACCGAAAAATTTATTAAACACTTACTCAATAGTTGTGTATAAAGTTTGTAACACTTGCAATGAATACATACACATTTTATGATACATATATAATTGTGAATAAAAAAGGATAAATTTTTGTATCCTTCAAAAGATAAAGGTTGTTCGAAACATATTATGTACTCCTTGGAATGTAATAATCTAATTTTTTATGATACAATACCATCTAGGTAACTAGAAATTTATACATATCAGGTATATAATTCTTGTATGATACGTATAATTTGATATATTAAATATAATTTTGTTCATGAGCTGACTTTAAACACATACGTATCGGATTTATTCTAAAAGTCTAAGTAAAAGGATATATTAGCATATACCTATCTTGAAATATCTACATATCAAATAACCTTTAAATGTATATTTAATCATGATACATTAGCAACATAACTAGGTGATTTGACATATATAGAAATCAAATAATTTTAAAATTTTTAAATACTAATGATACATTAAAAAGTAAATTGAAATATCCACGTGTTAGGTATGACCATACATGATACATATAATTTGCTACCTTTTGCTATCCGACCTTTTGACTCTGAAATTGAAATCCTTGTTAATTTTATATTTGTCCATCAACGCTACTAATGTTGTTTTATTCGTTACGTTTGCTTTTTTTAACCTCAAAAAATTTTGATGCATTATTCACATTACATACGTTTACTCCAGCGGCACAACATGAAAAATCATTATTGAACTCCACCAAACTAATAACATCCGCCTTCTTTTGAAAAATTTTTGCACAAACAATCGAACCGGACATGGCATCGAAGGGATGTAATTTGCCAACATCCAAATCAAAGTATCTATGCATAATGGATACATCTCAAACTCAAGCTCCTTTTTCTTCACTTTAATATACAACTTTACATCCATATCGTTGCGAATTACAATCGAAGAAGAATTATCTTCTACGATGAATCAAATGGTCATTTTCTTTCTCTGTTCATCCACCTCTAGTTCTACCACAATGACTGCTTTGTGATTAACAAAAGAAGTATTTTCTCCAACAACATTTCATCGTTTTTATGTCCTTTGTAGGCAACTTTGGATTCCCAAATTCTAAAATGTCGTGACAAATTGATATATACATATTGTATCTTTTGATACTCAGATCTCAGCAGTATCTACAATTGCACGTATTGTTTCAGATTTTTTTTCTTAACTTATGAAATTGTGCATCTATTACGCATAGATAGGAGAATAAATAGACTAATAGGAATGTTATAATATAATTTATGGTGACTAAATTTAATTTGCAGTTAATTTTCCTTTTTAGTACACCAGCTTGAACTGAAGCTTACATTTTTGCTATATATCATTAGATAATTTCATGTATCCATATTGCTCCGCAAAATAAGAGACTTAAAGTATTTTGAAAAGAGTTGGTTTATGTTAAAATTATCTATAAACAATATGAAATTTATATAATTTGTACTATTAGAAATTAGAAGAGGTTCAAGATTGGCCCTACTAAGCTCAATCATTTTAAATTAGAATAATTATATGAATTGACAAATATATACTAGTAATTATATAATAAGAATGTAGTGCTAATTAATTATAAATAATAGGTATAGTTTATCGAATTTTGCCATTAATTGTGGGACCCACTATCCAAATTGTATAAAATTTGAAACATATAAATATTTTCGTAAAAATTCAATTTTACAAAGATTTACACAAATCTTCTTTTATCTCTTCAATAATTTTATTTCTTAATTATCTCAACGATATCAATTTTTTATTTTTTAATCTTTCTCTCTCTCCTAAATCATGTATTCTCCTTTTATCTCTCTCCTCTCCGTTCAATGATTTTGCTTCTTACTTACCTCAATCATATCAACTTTTTATTTTTGAATCTTCTCTTTCTTCACTAAATTGTGTATTCCCTCATTATAATTGTGCAATTGATTTTCAAGTAACCATCATTTTCTTTAATTCAGGGTTATATATGTTTATATTTTCTTCATTAATTTATTGTTTTGTTTAACTTTGTAATCAATCTTCCTTATCTTATTTGTCAAATTAACGCCAAGTTGCTTTGCTATCAGATTATGCAACTCCGAATGTAATAATTTTTTTGAAAGACAATCTCAATTGTATAAATAAATGAAAAGAACAACATGTATTATGTATAAATTCAATCTATACATTCTATATTTTTGTAAATAATTGTATGTATATAATAATGCGTTTGTATAATCTCATTCACAATACATTATACAAATATAATGTAAATCTTTACAATATTATTATACAAAATATCTCATTATATATAATAATATTGTATGTCATCAAGAATTTTATATAAATACATATGAATATACAAATGCTTTAATAAACCATAACCATCGTTTATATACAATCATTGGTAGCCCTCTTGAGCAGCATCTCGTTTCTTAAATCTTGCACTCCAATCTTCATTATTTTGTTTGCGAAATTAACGCCAAGTTACTATATCTTATCTACCAAATTAGTATATGATATTTTAAAAAAAAATACTAAATGAACCAAATCACTTTAAACACTGTCAAGGAATATACAATTTATGAGTATTAAATATAACTTAAACCAATATTATATACAAACTATATATAAAAATGTATATACATATATCATTTTGTAGATTTATAGACAAATATAGCAATCTATGGCCTTATATATATACCATTAATCTATACATATATACTAATAATTGTATATACAACATCACATATATACGTATACAAATAAAATTCACATATACATTTAAAAATTACAATATAGATATAAACTACATAAAAATTTATGAGTATTAGATATAAAATACAAATATAACTTAATTTAACATTACATACAAACTAACATATACAAATGTCTATATATATATTATATCATTTTGTAGATTTATATACATATGTAGCATTCAATGGCCTCATATACATATGTCATCAATGTGCGTATGTACGAATCATAATATTTACAACTTCACATATATACTTATACAAGTAAATTCATATAGAATTCCCATATACGCTTAAAATTTACAGAATATATGTAAATTACATAACAACAAATACAAAGAAATGTATATAGACCATGAAATCATAACAAAACTCTATATTCAATCATATAATACTTTTACGATAACTATAAATTAATAAAGAATGCTTACCAATACACCATGACTACGATCGAAGACAACAAAATTAATTGAGTTCAGTTACATGTTTTTGTATCTTGCAAGACTATTTGAAGTTCGAATTCACTTGCTATGGTGTTCTTTTTTCTAAAGAACTGATATTAGGTATTAACTTTGAGTGATATACAATTATTGTAAATAATGAAATTCCTTTTCATTTAAAATACTTAAGGTCCAGATTTTCAGCCTTTTTATTTAAAAATTATTTGTATAATTTTTTTTAAAAAAAATACGTAGTATACAAATAGAATTTTCCATGACAAACTTTAATATAGCTATAGAGTGTAATTAGGAAAGCTATACCTATGGAGCATTATTAAATGTAATATGGTTGACATTTGTGAAATTTACTCTCGTAAATTTGGGCAAAATTCAAGTTTAAGATTGTTTTTTCCCTTTACACTTATGACTTGTTTATTCTTAATTCCGTATTTAATTACTTCTAAATCTTGTGATTCTAAATTAACTTATTAAGTGAATGTTTGGATTGACTTATTTTTTTAGCTTTTGACTTTTAAACACTTTAAAATTTTTCTTAAAAGATGAATAAGTTTTGTTATGTTGATTTGAATAATTTTATGTAATTTCCTTCCAGAGTCATTTTTCACAAACTTTACTCTTTTCAAAATTACTTCAAATGTCTAAGTTAATTCATTTTCCAAATAATTTTAAATATCTTTATTTATTTTAAACCATTTTTTCCGAAAAGTTAGTGAAATATAAAGTTTTCATTTTGAGTTCTCAAAATGAAAATATAAACCTTTTATCCTTTTCTCTAAATTTTTAAAGGCTTATCTCTTGAAACTCTTTTAAATTAAGTTTTCTTAATTTTTTTAAAAGATTAAGTACGACTCTTTTTCAAAAATTAGATTTTCTCTTAAATAAATTAAAATCATTTCTTTAAATTGTATCTATGAGTATGACACCCTATTTATAGGGTACAAAAATATTATCTCAAAGTTTGATAGAGCTTATGAATTTGGATTCATGATATTTCCCTTTAATCATTATAGATAATGTCTCATTAATTAAAATTTTCTTTTAACAAAAATAATTAAAAGAAAGATTACTCACATTTTGTAATAATACGCTGGAGGGTCATCTTATAAAATTTACTAACAATTCATTAAAGAAGAAAGAGTACAACAAGTTTTACTTCTTTTGATACATGATATCTCAAAAATGATGCATCAAATTTTGTATATGATTTTTAAATTATTGATGTTAGCAATGCGTTAGCGAAGATATATTTGAACAATTTCATCACTTTATTAAAAATCGTGCGTGATTAAAAAAAACTTATACGACATTCGTTTTTGAGCAACATTTTATTCATACAATATTACTTCAAAGAAAGACCAAATTTGTTGAGTCAGTAATCTCAACCATATACCTTCTCAATTTTTTTCATAATTTACTATTATATCTGCATGATAAGAGGATATAACAATTATAATGTATTTTGCTTTATTCCATGATATAATTATAAGTAGATAATATGTTTGAGACGGACTTTATTTGGACTAGACAATTACTTGTAAATTGCTTTACATTACCATAAATAATTCATATCAATGACTTTTGAAGGTATTTGAATGTGTTCTTAATATTGCTTCAGTTACTTTTTGGATAAATTTTAGTTGAATGGGTACTAGTGAAATTACGTAAAGGGTTGAATGTACGCAACCTTATCACTGCCTCACGTTATTTCCTGAAAACCCTCGTCTCAAAAACCCGATATGAAAAAAAGGGAAAGGAAAACAAAGAAAACAAAAATAACGATTAACAACGAAAAGATATGATAAAATCAAGATATATATGTAACGGATAATGACAACACAAAATATAAAAATACGATTATTCCTACTACCTACTAACCTATTAACTTGGATTTGAATGGGTATTATTAGTAAATAGCAAGTACATGGTCGATCAATTAATTTACATGTTGGAGATAATCAAGTGACATGAATTGTACTACTTTCTTTGAATATTTCGAGATCAAATAAAAACAGAAGAATAAATTCGAGAAATAGAAGCAACATAAATTAATAACGTTACTGAAAAAAAGGGAGTTAACAAACCAGCTTTGTGATGTATACATACATGACTGTAAATGAAGAGAAGAAAGATATGAGCAGCAAGGAGAAAAGACGCATTCTAGAAGTGACGAGAAGCTGGTGCAACAGCATGCAAAGAATTAGGCCTCCATGCAGAAGCAGTAAATAAGCATAGATCTTTCCATCCAAGCTTAAGAGTTCCATTATCCTCAACCAAAGTGTATCCTTGAGACGGGAACATTCCGAGTAGTAGTGTAGCTTGTGCAGCAGCATTACCAGCAAGAGATAAGCACCTAAATCCAGACTGTTGAAGCTTTTCTCTCCAGTTATTGAATTTCACCTCTCCACTCCTTGATGGACCTCCTACGGCTAGCACATTGCGTATTTCCTTGGACAGTAGTTGTTGCTCCACGACGTGTCTTTCCTCACTCTCCTCCCCATAGCACGCGCCAAGTGAGTCAAATAGAGCTGAGTAGTAATGTATTGCCTCCACAAACCTCCCAAGGAAGGAACCCGCGTGGCTCAGGTCCTGTTCCACAACAGTCACCACCTTTGGAGCCAGCCTGAAGTAAACCATATTAATAAACCACATACACTACTGGTAGGAAGTAATGGGTATACACTAAATGAAGGGCACATAGGGAAAAAAGTCTCCTAGCTTGAATTTTAAACAATTCATGATATATTTAATATGAAGTAGAAAAGTAATTAAAAGATATACATACTTTATTTATTACTTTTTAAAATAAGAAAAGAATACAAAATTTATTGCGAATAAGTAAAAATGTAGATCGGGTATGAAAATTTCACTCCTCCTTTCAGGACGTGATGCCAAAAAAAATGGAAAAGGTCTGTGTATAGTAGTGATGGCTAGAAATTTTTGAGACGAATGCTCCCAAGAAACAGATAGTGGTAAGGTCCGTATACTTTTAACTTTCCCCAGATTTCACTGCTTTGAACTTCTTTTTCAAAAGAAGAAAATTCAGGGAAAATTAATTAGGCAGGAAGTACGCAGTAATACGTCTAGTCATTGAGAAGAAAGCTTTTGTTGCGAAAAGTGATTGGCCTTTTTATCCAACTTTTTCAGGTTTACTGCAAAATAGAATCTCCGTTGGTCAAAGAGACACGCCGCGTAAAGGAAATATAAAGATCAATGATATAATTAAATTTGGCATGAAATTTTTTTTAAAAAAATTTGTGATCCTAAATGAAAATCATGTAAATTGTACTGGTATCAAACATGTCTGAAAAATTGAACTTTTTGAAATAAATTTTAAAAAGCAGATAAAATGGCCGGAAAAAATATCTATATACAAGTAGTAGTGTTTGTAACTAATTAAATATATATCACGGATCTTAAAAATATTGCCATTATTAACAATTATGTTATCTACAAACACAAATATTCATATGAAGATTTTTCCTTTTTCTTTTTTTACTTTGCGTTAAGCTGCGTGTTGGTTCTTTATTTTGAAGTGCGGATAGTTTTAAGCCCTCCATGTTAAAAATTAAAGTGATAACTGAAGGTATACGTATTTGACTAGACGACAGAGAGCTTTCAAAAAACAGTATACTTAGCTACAAAAGCATATTTATAAACCAGTAAAAGATAAATTTGAAGTCTAAAACATTTTTCAAACATAGAAATTGTCATTGTTTCTGAATCAGAGAAAAAAATAAAATAAAGTGTCCATTAGTAGTAATAGTGTACCTTTGCAAGAGGGCGAGTGTATTAGAGTCACTGCCAGTGACATCGTAAAGAGAATGTTGCAACCAATGAACCGCAACAGCTTCTCTCTTGCTCACATTCAATTTCCCAGGGTCTAAGTTTCCAACTTTGTCGGCAATAGGTAAAAACTCGAAAGGAAGGCCTAATCTCTCGGCAAAATCGGATAGTCGTTTACCGGTGGCTTCAAGAGCATCTACGGAGGTTCCAAGCCCGGTGAGCCGAACAAAAGGAGGACCACCGGGCCTGGATGCTAGAATGTGGAAAAGACCGGGCCATTGAAGACCTTGCATTATATCAAGGTCTATGATGTGCACCCGGTCTTCTCTCTCGAAAGCTTCTTGTATTGCTTGATTGGCTGTGAAGTGGGAGAATTTAATGAAGGGGCTGATTCCGTTGAACACCTGGAAAGCTGATGCCATTTTTTGGGTGTAAAGCATGGGGACGCTGGTCATGGGTAGCGCAGCGTATATTCCCAAGCATGAATTCAACAGCCTAGCTGACATGGCCTCTGAGAAATATGCAGCGACACGCTGTGCTGATGTGCCGAAGGGTGTGGAGAGCTCGGATACTTCTAAAAGCATTTTATTTGCCTCTTCTAAGTTATCAGCGGATACGGCTTCTGCACATTGCAATAGCAAGGTCAAAAGGTGTAATCCTTCTTCATCTCTCTTTTGTTGTCGCTCTTCTTCCTTTTTTTCTCTGTACGTGTTGACCGGGACTAGTGGAGCTGGTGTTGAAGTTTTTGTTTTGGCACCACTGTCAGCTACCATCGACGACGGAGAAAGAGAACTGGAAGATTGCTGCTGCTTTTGCTGTTCTAAGTCTACTGCGGCGGCCTGTTGCTGAGAATGAGGGGATTCTTCTTGTGGTTGTTGCTGCTGCACTTGAGGAGAAAGAATGGGAGGCGTAACAAATGAAAGATCTGTTGCAGTGGGATTGTTGCCGCCAAGCTGCTGGTGCTGGTTCAGAGAGGGTGCCACGGGAGCGTTGTGGCTAGCTGGCAAAGCTATTTCCCAGTTTAAGTATTGTTGATTTGAGGAATCAGGAAGGGACAAAATATTGTGCTGCAATAAATTGGCATTGTTTTGGGCCTGTTGTAAACCAGCGAGTTGTGGCAGCGGCTCCTTTCTTCTCCAGCACTCCATGGGGTCATTTTGATCCGCGCCACCATTATTGTTACTAGTGAGAGAGCGAAGCCTGTACTCCAGGAGCGATGCGAGATATGGATTGCAAGGGTGAATTATCTCCCTCACATTCTGGATGAGTTGGGGCACCGATACTTGAGCGGAACTGTTGATTAAATCCTTTATAATACTGTCAATCCATGCCGTTGCCGACGTGTTATCCTCCATGGAATCGATCCGAGTTGTAGGGGGTGAAGATACAACTGCTGCAGCTGCAGCTGCAGGTTGTTGGATAAGTAAACCGCTGTTTTGGCGGTTTCTATCTGGAGGAAAAAGGGGCAAACCGGAGAAAACACAAACAGATGGGGACTGATTGTTGTTACTCTGGGTTTGAGGACCTTGTGGCTGATGATGCGATGTTATGGCGTCTGTGTAAGTTAGGTTTGGGATAGAACTAGAAAAACCGGTGTCAATCCCAGGTCCTCCTCTTGACGTCACACCGCACAAGTTGGTGGAAGAAGCTAACATTTGCATAGTGGAGTAGTTGGAAACGTGAGTCGTCATCGTGGATGTTGGATTATTGTTGATATTATGACCAAAATTACTAGTACCACAAACCCTCAAATCACCAAGCTGAACATGAGACCCGCCAATCGTCGGAGGCCGGCGCAGATACCTATGGTCATCGCCGGCGCCGGTCTGGATCTCCATGTCCGACGCGGCCCTCTTCCTAACCATTTTTCCGTTGTCACAGTGAAGAAGATGCACGTTATTGACGTCCTTGCTTACCACCTGCAGCTTCTCACCACTGCTGCCGACGAGGAGGACGTTGGCACCGGTAGTAACAGTGCAGTTCTCAGCATTCAGAGGTAAAGATTTCGCCATAATATATGAAATAGATTCCTAAACACCGTTGATAATTCATGTCCATGATATACTGAGATGGGGTTTAATAAAATCAGTTACCAGAATCCAAGCATATAGTGGTGAAAGGATTTAGACACAGGCATTGGGATTCTGTGGCTCAACTTCTCTTTCAAAAATAACACGGTCCTCCTAGGGCTTTACTAATAACTCTACTACACTTGACTGGTTGCATTTTGGATTTATATGCAATTTCAGTATTGCCAATGAGAAAGATGGAATTTATTGACGACATAAAGTACCGAAGTTGTTGAAAACTTATTCATGATAATAAAATATTGTAGATCCATGAGCTATCTTTTCCTCTTTTTCCCCAACATTACTTTTCAATTATTATTGCGGCTACTAGTGCTAGGGCTCTAGATTTTTCTATCTATATTTTCTACGTTGATATTGTGAAAGAGTTATGGAATGAAGAGAGTCGATAGAAAGCGTTGGGTCCACGAATGGAGATAGGTACCTTTCCCTGGCAAACTTCGGGGTAGCTGTTGGCTGAAATGATGGAAACCTTTGTTTTCTTCTTCCTTGCTTTCTTCCTCGTCCAGTCGCGTTTGACTTTAGCTATTGTGAGGAAATGCGATATCATGTTGCCAACCAAATCATCCCTCCTTCGTCATTTAAAAATTAGAATCCAAATGCTGCTCTAACTACTAACTTGAAAATTTCATAGATTTTTTAAAAATAGTTTCACTTGATCTAGTAAACGTAGTATTTACTCTAGGTACTTATCCTATTTGTGGATATAAATATTATATTGATGTTGATCTGTCTCTCCACCAGAGGTGGGTAAAATGACACAAAATAAATAAGGTGTGTAACAAATAGTATGACTATTAGCGGTGAGAGTACAATTTACGTTTTGTTTTTCATTCTTTTTCGTTAGATCTCCATTTTTTTGCTCTGATGTTTTCAGTAGTTCATGAGTACCTTTTTGTCATTAAATAATTATATAAAATACTAGTAATAATCAAATTTATAGGTGGAGACGGAGACCTAAGGTTTTTTGCTATGATAGCTCACAGCTCGAGATAAGATAGGCAAAAAGGTCGTTGGGGATCGGATACTCTTGACATTGTTTTCCATGGAATTGTCGAGAGGTCAATAAATTAAACCAAGTTATAGGGTGCCATCGATAAATCCAATTGAGTTATTAGGTTATCGAATTTTTAATGATTTTTGAAAAAAAATTATTGGGTTTTTGATTCGATATTAATTTTTACTATTGAATTATTGGGTAAATCGATAACTAAAAAGATTATAATAATTTATTAATAAAGTATTTACATAAATAATATATTATATATCAAATATTACACTTTTTTAAAATACTTTTTTTATTATGATCTATAATATATTTTACTATTAAATTGAAAAGAATATTTTTTTCTTTCTTCCTCTTCTTCTCTTTCTCTTTCTCTTCTCTTTCTACTCTTTCTTTTCTGCGTCATTTTCTTTGTTTTCTTTTTCCATTTTCTCTTTCTCTCCCTTCCCACTTAACTCTTCATCCTTAATATTATAGATTATTATAAATTTTAATAAATATAGTAATTTTTTAATAATATAAAATAAATTAAATCATACTAAAATATTTATAAATTATAATATGTATTATTTACTGAATTTAAAACGTAGTATATTCATTTTTATTATTTTCTCTTATTAATGATGTTAAAATAATTACTATATCAAAAATATATTACATATATTCTCCACGTGCATTAATAAATGTTTATAATACATATGAAGTATCGAATTCAAAATGTATTACAATTGTAAATTTTATTTATTTATTTTTATTAATGGTGCCAAAAAATATTATATATGAATTTCAAATATTTAAAAATTATTTGAATTATTTTATATGTTTAATATATTAAAATTATGTCAATGTGTTATATATGTATTTACATAAAGCAAATCTTCTAGTTTAAAGAATAGTAAGAACACCATTTGCGTAATATTTGATATATAATGGATTATTTATGTAAATACTCCTTTCAATAAATATAAATACATTTTCTAATAATGTAAAATTAATTAAATCATATTGAAATATTTAAAATTCACACATAATATTTATAATATGTATTATTTATTAAATTTAAAAAGTATTATAGCTATTTTTTTAATTTTCTCTTATTAATGATGTTAAAATAATTATTATATTAAAACTATATTACTTATGTTTTTCACGTGCATTAAAAATGTTTATAATACATGTGAAGTATCGAATTCAAAATGTGTTACAATTGTAGTTTTATTATTTATTTTTATTAATGATGTCAAAAAATATTATATTTGAATTTTAAATATTCAAACACTATTTAAATTAGTTTATATGTTAATATATTAAAATTGTGTCAGTGCATTATATATGTATTTATATAAAATAAATCTTCTAGTTTAAAGAATAGTAAGAACCGTAATATTCAATCTAAAATTATATTTTAAATTAAAATAATTACTTAATATTTTTAAAAGAGAAAGAGAGAGAAAGTAACAAAGAGAAAGGTTTTCCTTCTCCTTCTCATTCCCCTTGTTATTTTTGGTAACAAAAATATAATTATTTTTCGTAAGAGTTAAAATTATGCGAAAACTAATAATTTAGGTTAAAAAACTAATAAATGACTCTTTATTATTTGACTCATTCGTAAATATTAAATTTTAGTAATTTAATAGTAATAGGATACTACAACAGTACTTTATCTATTTTAATCTTTACCGTAACTAGTTACCCACTTTGGTATTTTAGTTTGTAATTAACTAATTATAACTTTTGTAAGTTTGTAAATGTAGTCTTCGTACTCCATTTGCTTTTATTAACGCAAATTCTAATTAAAATTCTTATCGAGTAATTCAAAAACCGAATCATTAAGAACTTAAAATTGACAAATCGAAAACTAATAAAAATTATCTCATTGATTTGTTATTGATTTAGCATATTTAAAAATCAAAAACCAATAAACTCATTCAATAATATATATAATCGAACCGAACCGATCGATACACACCCTGACCGGAGCTCTCTTTTAACTTTCAAACGTGAAAAAGGTCTATAATTGCAACAAAAATATTCAAATGAAGGGGCTTTTCGATTTTGTTTTGAATTGGTTTTGTTTCGGAATTCATATCTAAATATTAAGGAAGCATTTGACCACCATTTTTAATTTTTTTTTTTCAAAAAAACAATTCAGTTTATCCATGCTTGGCCATAAATATTCCAAAACTATTATTTCATGTTTTCAAATAAATTGTAACATTCAATTTGCAAAATGTATGGTCAACATAATGTAATTAAAATTATAATTTTAAAAAACTTGTTGTAATTATTTAGTTTATAATATAACTTTTAGTTAACATTGAAAAAACTTGTGTACACGCCATTATTTCTAAATTTAATTCATAAAATTGCATTGTTATTATATACAACGTTTACGTAAAAGTATTGAATCCTCAAAAATGTTGTGGTGTTCACTAACTCCTGCGACCATAAAGGATGGAGTTGAACTGTTAATTATTGAGGAGCTTATTTCAAGTTTGGATTGAACTTCATCATTTTGAGTTCAGAAGTGCTCAAAATTCAATCGTAATCGATGAATCAATGGTAAAATTAACTTATTTAATATTGGGTTATCGAATAAATAGTTGGAGAACGGATTAAAAATTTATAATTAACGACTTATTGCTGTGGGGGAAAATTATTCAATTTTCTTATCGAACAAATCGTTTACCTCTTAAAGATTACCATATTACATTTTCATTATATATATATATATATATTGGGCAAGTCAACAAGGTACTAAAGCTTAAAAAAGGTAAAGGCACAGAGAAACTCATTTATTTTGCTGATTTTCATTTTAATTTCGGTCACTCTAGAGTCTAACATGTCTCTTCATCTTCGTCTCGATTATTTTATCTTTCACTACTCGCTATCTCACTCCACTTGAAATAATGAAAAGAGGTTTTCATTTTTTTGTAAAATATGACTAGAAGTTAGTCGATATATCGTTAAATAAATGTTTGATAATTTTGTTAATTCGTTATCAAATCAACCGGTATCTTATGGATTGACTAGCAGATTAGTAAATTTAAAAATTATTATTATGAACCTCATTCGAGTCTCCATGAGTCAAAGTGCTTCCTACTCCCTCCCTCCCTCATCAATCTTTAATAACAAAGGAAAAAAATAAAAGAGAAAAGGGCAAATGTGGGGGGAAAATGAAGTTGTGTTAATAGGGCAGGTAAGGGAGTGGACATGTCAAAAGGACTGTGGAGTTGCTAAGGTCGAGGAGGTGTCAGACAAGGTAGTGTTTGACATTTTGCTTTCAACGGCATCATCATCCCCTTTCTTTTTGCCTCATTGGATCTTCCTTTGCTTTTCTTCTTGTTTGACCCTTTCCCCACTACCAAAATGATCCATTTTATTTTATGTATTATTTTTTTAATTTTGATATATTGAAAATCATTTTATTAAGAGTAAAAAGAGAATTTTAAAGATAAATTATTTTCAATTTGAGTAAGATGACATTTTTTTGGCACGGACTAAAAAGAAAAGGGCGTCACATAAAATGAGACGGAGGGAGTACCAGTAATACTCATAAAATACTATTACGTTCATCCTATCTTTTATGTAACTTTTTGACTAGACACGAGATTTAAGGAGAAAAGAAAGACTTTTAAAAATTGTTGTTTAAATTCATTCTTAGATATTTATGACTGAGAATCATTTCATTAACAGTATAAAAAAAATTTTAAAGGTAAATTATTTCCAATTAGAATAAGATAACATTCTTTTCTAAACGCACAAAAAAAAAGTGCTACATAAAATGGGACAAACGAAGTATTATGTTTTGAACATAATAATAGTTGCAATAAATGCTGTCAATTTCGTCTGATTAGATATGAAACTAAGAAATATGAAAATATTTTACCATGTTTTAAAAATTACTAATTTTTCTATTTTATTTTATGTAATATTATTTAATTTAATATTTTGTTAAAAAAGATAAACTTTTATATAAAATAATTCTTAAATATTTGTATAATTATAAATCATTCTATTAAGGATAAAATTAAAATTTTAAAGTCAAATTATTTTTAATTATAGTACGATAACATTCATTTTAGAGGTAATAAAAAAAGAATATCATATAAAATGAGACACTTAAAGTATATTTTGATAAATATTTTATAAAATAAGAAGAATTCAATATAAATAAAATATAAAAAATGTTACTAAATACTTATCAAATAAAAAAATTATATTACCTTTTTAAAGGTAATTTTTTAAAAAAGTGAATCATCCCTACTCTGCTACTATTATCTCCGCTCCAAATAAACTAAATGCTGCAAATTACATTCCACTTTTTTGTTAATTGTAAATTTATAGTGTTATTTTTTCACACCAAAAACAAAGAATTGAACCAATCAAACAATTGAATTAAAAAAATATTATTAGTGTATTGCTATTAAGTATTAGGTTAATAGATATTTATTTTTTTTTAAAAAAAAATAATTACATTAGATTTGATTTCGATGTTAATTTTTAGTTGGGTTATTGGGTATACCAATAATCTATTAAGACTATAATAAGTTATTACTTCATCCTTTCATAAATATTAAATATTAATAATTTAACTGACACTATATCAATGCTAGTATATCATGTATTTGCTTGATTTTCAATGTATAAGCCTTCTGTCAAGAAAGTAAATTAGAATATGAGGCTAAATATTACATATAGTTAAGCTTAGGTACTCAATAAATATTTTGTCACTTCCGGTAGATCCAATTGTCATATCACAATGTTTATTTGGGAGTGGATCTAGGGATCAAATAATTTAATTTTCCAAAAAAATTAGATAGAATGCCTACTAAATGTAGTGGCTCGATCTTTTGCAAAAATGTGGCTTACAAAAATGTCATTTTTTCATTCTAAGTTGAATCAAAGTACACTTTTTATGGAGGCATCTTTGTGGGGTATTTCTTATGAGGGACAAACTATTAACACCACATCTTATCAGGAGTATGTTTGAACATAACCCATAATTTTCTCCCATGAATTATTTGGGTTATATATTTATAAAACCTATTTTATTAAAGAGAAAATCTTTGTACTCCTTTAAAGCAAACTATTTACATTCATATACCCCCTATATTTTATACTCCTACACTATTAAAATTTTCCCCCCTAATATTAAAATTCATGTGCCGACGTCATGCTGACGTTAACACCTACTTGTATGATATACCAATAAGGTATACATATACTAACAGAATATCACAAATGATTAAACTTAATCTTATATGATACCGATATGGTATCAATATACCGATAGAGTATCACAAATAATATATTTCCTACTAATTTAAATTTAACAATAAGTTTGTAATTTTAATAATTTTCTCTTAATTATTTTATTTGTTAAGAAAAGGAGTTCAAAATGATATGATGCTGATAGGATATCAATAAACCGACGGAGTATCACAAGAATATATTTTCTACTAATTTAGAAGTTTAATAAATAATTTTATAACTTTAATACTTTTCTAGTCCTATAGAATACCGGTATGTTATAACGATATCGACGGAGTATCATAACAAATATATTTTCTACTAATTTAGAGTTTAACAATTTTTTATTTGTTTCTTAAAAAAGAAACATAATCCTATATGATACCAATTGGGTATCAATATACCACCAAAGTATCACAAAAGATTGAACTCATTATATATGATATCGGCATAATATATATAAATACACATCAGCGAAGTATATTTCATAATATTTCTCTTGACGTCAGCCGCAAAATAAAAAGAGGTAAGTGGATAAAAAAATAAAAGTTTCGATCATAAATCTATTAAGGATAAATAATTTCAAATTGGATCTATTTTGTATATTTTTTCCCAATCTTGAAATCCATTATTATAAAATTAGGGTGAAAAACAAGTAATTTTAGCATAATTTTATTGGCGAATTAACCGAATAAAATTGTTTGTTTTTTTTCGATTTATGAATTAAATGATTTTTGCACACCTCACCCCAGTAGTAAGCCACTCACCTTGCTGTGACAACTTATGGATTGATACTCGATGAGACCACCTGTGAGGAAGAGACCTTCCCAGTTCAACCCAATCTTCTGGATTTTTGTTGGTAGCAATTGACTACCTGAACTCTTACCTTGTTGGTGAGGATTCGATTCCCCACATTACAATCCCCTTCCCATTAAAAAAAAACTGTAAAAAGAAATCTTCTGGATCTCTCTCTCTATATACATATATTATATCCAGACAGTCAGGCGTCAATTGAGGTCAATGTTTAAGCCATTCAATCTTGACTTAAGCAATTAATCCAGCTTTATAACTGAGTTCAAACCCCACATCTTGCTTAGCACAAAGTTTAGTCCGTTTACTCACAATTATTTGTCGCACAGAGGAACGAATGGAGAAGTCAATAATGCTGAAACTTCAACAAGTTCTGGGTACTAATCAATACAACAGGAGGTGAGATAGGGACTGAGAGGCATAAGATGGACTTGTACAGTTCAAACAAACAAATAAGATGGACTCGTACAGTTCAAGACAATGTATCTTCATCAACAATTAGCAGCAGTAACAAATCTGAACGAATACATCTGTTCATTCATCCACTTAATCAGATGAAGGCACTGGTTCTACAACTGGAGGTATACAGTCCACCTTGTATCGCAAAACCTGGTTGACAATCAAAGCAAAATAATGACATTAAGATAGTTATGTTCCTTTTCCTATTTATACAAAGCAGCAAAGAAATCAATTGTTCAATAAACTACTACATCAAGTTCTACTGAAACAGGAAAAACCCGTAGGCAGCCTAAAGCAACCATTGTTAGATAACACCAACGGGACAGGACGGTCATCAATCTCATTGAATTAGGTTTGACAATGTAGTACTTACCTTCTTGAAAAATGTAGAATAAGAGTTATCCCATATGAGTTTGTAGTTTCCAGACTGGACCGTACAGAAGTTTCCCTGGAAGAAACGAGCATTAAGGAGGTTAAGTTGTAAGCTTACTTACTAGAATAATAAGAGCGCAAAGTAATTACTCACTTGGTCAGCACCATACCGGCGATAAGGCAAGATTTGCTGTGAGTGACAAGTCGAAAAAATAAAACCAGAGCAATATGAGTGACAGAAGAGAAGAGGAGAACTTATAAGAAAAAGATTAAATAAAGCATTTGGCGCTAGCTTAGTAAACCAAAAATTGCAGTAGGCACACTTAATGAGAAAACGTGAAAAAAAGTCAAGGTGATACACTTTCATACCGTCTTCTGTCCGGAAGGATTTGTATACTCCATGCTAAAGCCAATGTCCTGTTACAACAAAAGAAACCCAGATGACTTGGTTACAGAAATCTACTAGTGTCACATCTGACAGTTTACTAAAATAAAAATGATTTTTGATAAAGTGAAAAGGAAAATGATTCATTCTGATTTTACCTCATATCTGATGACTTATCCATTCAAAGATTCAAAATAAACAAGAAAAGGAACGAGGAAAAGAAGACTAAAAGAAAAAAGGTGCTTCATGTAGTCTCTTGGGCAATTTGAGAGTTATTCTCAATGATTTCCTTCTGCCACCAGCTAATTGCTTCACAGGTCATACGGATAGGAGTAAAGTACAAACTAGATAATATGAAAGATGTTGACAGAAGATAAGAAAATATATGTTAACTGCAAGGATTTATCAGCACATTCTCCAAATGTACATGAATGAACAATTAGCATTTTCTCTCAACTGGCCCCACCCTTTCTAGGACCCCATGCATAGCAGGACTCAGTGCACCAGGAAGCCCTTTTGTCCTCTCAACTGGTGCCGCTTATGTGCAGCTTAAGCCGCTTGGAACACGGAAAACAGAAGTAGCAAGACATAAAGGTAGTGAAGTGAAAAATGAAATAGTTTCTTCATGCTTAATGGGAGAGAGAAATTTATCTATGCATTGTCTCGCGAAAATCTGCAAGTCAAAAGAGAAACGTCTACTTCATACTCGAAAGAACGATGCTGCTTCTGATGCAATGAAGTGAAAGATTTTAGGCCTTCTAAGTTTGGGAGGCACTGTTCATTGCCAAACAGCTGCCAGGGAGGTTGAGAAATGTCATGTAAGTTGCTTTCTGAATACTAAAATGCTTCCATAAAGAGGAGACAAAGTACTAATGCAGTAGATACTGCCAAATAAATACTTAGTATGAGATGGAAACAAGGTGGAGCAGGTGTTATGACAAAGCCTCATGTGGAGAACGAAAGCACATAATCATGTTTTCTGAAATCTCTACTCTTCTAACTAGAGGGAGAGGAACATACAAAGACTATGGAGGCAGAGATCAGAGGTGCTTCAATGGAGTCTGTGTGCGCCCACACTTGATTCAAGTGTTTATGGAATCTTGCCTCCTGGTGTAATTTGGAAAAGATAGGGAGTATAAAGGTTGTAGAGTTTATTTCTGTGTATTACGAACAATTGGGACTTTTGTTTGTAATTCTGCATACACAAGCATCTCTTTTGCCTGTTTTGTTAATAATGAAGAATTTACTTTTTATCAAAAAAGATGCAATTTTTGGATGTTTCCTCCAATAACATTAATAGGGAGGAGATTACTTTTCCATTCTGGAAACAGAATATGTTTCTTGGAAAGGACACACAATAGCCCATAGACCGAGAAGACAGCCAAAAGGAGGGCATAAAGTGGGACATCGACTTCTGACAAATGGACACAAATCTAAAGCTGACAGTATAAAGCATAAAAATCGACCAAAACAAGAATGGAAGCTGTTTCAAGAGAACATGGATACAAATATACCTAGAAAGGCACGTCTATAGGAAGATAAAAGGATATTACCATATCCACTCTGCCTTGAACCAGGGAAAAATCCCATGCAATGTATGAGTTTATGGCATCGACTGTCAATGAGACCTAAAATAACATTGATATAACAGATATATCAATCAACTGTACAAAGTTTCAACAACCCCAAAATGAAGCTCTTAGTACAAACTTTCAGAAACCAGGTCTTTCAGAGAAAAATAGACAATGTATTTTGCAATGCCATTCCACCATCGCATCTCTAACCAAAATCTATGCCAAATATACATTGGAATATAAAATTTAAACAATGTTGAATTGAAACACCAACACAATATATAGATCTTGTACTTGATTTATGAGAAGAATAATCACCAGGATTTGGATACCAAGAGTTCCAAACACACTTGAATTGTCATAGGTAGCTGAATTGCCAAAAAGAAGATGAAAAGGAGTTCCAAATTGAAGTTTAGAAGTATTAATATTTAAAGAGTGAAGTAACTCCAACCCAAAATTTAGGAAGGAGTCATGTACAGTAGAGAACAAATATAACATTAACAACACTGAAGCAAACGTATTGATGAATGTGTGGACACAAAAATGCAAATAAAGCTCCATTTGCCATTTAGAAATTACAAAGAACCAAGCTTGACAAATTCAGAATTCCCATGACAAAAGAATCCAAATTATTCACGGAGGAAAAAGGAAATGCATTTTTCTAACTATCATTTACAAGATTTACGTGATTGATAATAATCTAAGCTTTGGAAATGGGATAACAAAGTTCTTGGTAAATACTTCTTCATTTTTTGATTTGTGTTACTAAGCACATTTAACCTTCAATTAATCAAGTGTGAGCTGTTTGTCCCCTTGTATTATTTCTTAGATCTAGAGGCGGAATTCATCATCACATAGAATTTAGGATCAATATATTATTTTGTTGAAAAACAACTTATATTTTTAGTCACAGATGTAATTTAAATTTCAATTCTATTAAGTTAATAACTAATGATTATTGTGTAGTTATGCCTTGAATTTTTATTATTTACTAATAAGAAAATCATGTTATATCATTACTGTTAGAATAGGAATAGGTAAATACAATCCTAATTAAAATAGGATTAGGAATATGGAAAAGGATTTTATCCTAGTTGGAAAAGGATTGTATTATAGTATCATAATTGGAAAAGGAGTCTAATATAGTATCTATAAATACGGTCTCAATGTAATAATGTAGACAACAGTTCAATAATATTATTCCCCAATATTTCTCACATGGTATCAGAGCTTCTACGGTCTTGGTAGAAAATCAAAGAGCTTCTGCTGCCGGCGAGCAGCTATGACCCATATATGCCACCCATCTGGCCAATGATAGCACAAAAGATTAGGTCACTATGCGTCAATTTTCGGTGACTTTCTAGGGTTGTTTTGTGTCAACCGCACATTTTTCAGTGTTTGTGTAGCACAGTGCCATCATTCCGGTGACTACTTTTTTATATCTAATTTGTGTAGCACTTTGTCATCTTTTTGGTGTCTATTTTTTCATATTTATTATGTGTAGCACCGTGCTATCTTTTCGGTGACTACTTTCTCATATTCAATTTGTGTAGCACTGTGCATCTTTCCGGACTACTTCTCATATTCAATTTGTGTAGTACCGTGAATTTTTCGAATTACTTTCTCATATCTGAGTTGCATAGCAATGTCTTTTTGGTGACTCAGATTTGATTTGCGTAGTTTCGTTTGTCTTTTCGGTGGCTCATCAAATCTATTTTATGTAGGGTCGTGCCATCATTCCGACCCTAAACATACAATTTCTCTTTTGCAATAGGGTCATGTTGTCAATATGATCCTACCTATATAATTTTTATTTTTCAGTAGGGTTGTGCCATCATTCTGACCCTACCCATATAATTCTCTTCTCAGTAGGGTCATGTCATCATTCTGACCCTACCCATATAATTTTATTTTTCAATTTGTGACCACTTTCAGCCATCAAATCTAATAATTTGGTGCATAAGCAGGTTTCGAGCATTTTTAAAGTGACTTTCTTAGAGTAATTTCGAGATGATCCATATTGTCACTCTCCATTGACCTTTTGATCAGTTGAGCATTAAAAATGTTTTTCTTCGTGATCATCTCGAGAAAGAAATCTATATGGAGCAACCACCTGATTTTGTTGCTCAGGGGGGAGTTTGGTAACCTTGTATGTCGTTTGTGTAAGTCCCTCTGTGGTATGAATCAGTCTTCTGAGCTTGGTTTGGGAAGTTCAAACTGTAATTAAAGAACTTATCACATTGTGTTTTATGGACATTATGCATCAAATCCAGTATTTCATGAGAAGACTCACCAAGCTCTTCATCGATCCTCATATTAATTATATTTGTAACAAGCTAGGTACATATGACATGTATGCACTAGCTTGAGGGGGAGTGCTAGAATAGGAATAGGTAAATACAATCCTAATTAAAATAGGATTAGGAATAACAATAGTATATAGAATCATACTTGGAAAAGGATTGTATCCTAGTTGGAAAAGGATTGTATTATAGTATCATAATTAGAAAAGGAGTCTAATATAGTATCAATAAATAGGGTCTCAATGTAATAATGTAAGACAACAGTTCAATAATATTCTTCCCCAATATTTCTCACAATTACTACTCAACTTCATTGATGGGTGCAGCAGCACTTTTGGAGGATCCAACTACATAGCTGTTATGGAGGAAAATACATAAGTTGCACCTCCAGCTTGTCCAAAAAACTCATTCTGCACACCTAAACTCTGCGAGCAGATTCTTGTCCCCTTATTCTTGTTCGATAGGAACTAATTACCTCTCAAGTGATGATGTGAGAGAGATCACTTTCTTGGAAGCATGTGAGTGAAAAAAAGAACCTAAAACTAAATTGTCCAGGTGTCGGTTTCCAATTGGACATTATATAATTAATTACATTTAACATTCAAAATCTCTATTTTTTTATGTTCACTTGCTTATTCCATTTCATTTTTTATTTATCTTCTTTCTCTCTCTCTCTCTTCATTTTCACCAAACCATCCTCCTCCATCCCACCACTCTCATTTTCATCAATTCCTCTGGCTTTCTTATACTTTTTAATTGACATTTCCGCCATCTCCTTCAGCTTTCACTCATGTACCGTTTCTTTTCTAGCTTAAGTGTCCAATTAACATCACCATACCAGCGCAAGACCTACACATCCATTCACTAGCACTATGTACTGCCCTCAATCGGCCTCCAAGTTCCATTTTGTCCTTGGTTAATCATCCAACTCTTTCCTACTACCCACACATGAAATTTTCACTTTCAGAACTCAAAAGCCTATTTTTGAAACCCCCCATCCCCAACCCAACCCCACACAAAAAAATCCAATCCATCAAATCAAAGAATAGAGAGGAAAAAGGAAGGGGGAAAAGAAGTCAAACAGTTACTCTTTAATTAGAGAGCTTATTAACAGTCTTAGACAAACAAAGTAGTCCTTCAAGTTCCATCTTTTTTCAACCCACAACCAATTTTCTACGTTGCTTTCTTAACAAGCTCTTGATTCTTGAAAGACCGATTTGTTCTGTTGAGAACCTCATACTTCATGAGAGACATAGATAAAGGAGGAGAAATGACGAAGGTTGTAATAGAGAAGGAAAGAAGGAAGAAGGTTCTAAAAAGTTAATATAAATTTAAATGATTGGGTATTATACATGTGTCAGGCGCATGTATAATACCACCGAATATAGATCTGGGACTGCGAGGCGGTATTAGTTCCATTACCGACAAAAATAAAGGGGCAAGGGGTCTCAAAAAGTTTAGGTGTGTGAATGGCTTTTTGTTAGAACCCGTATTGTGAAATCTTGGAATGCTTGTGAAATTGAGACAAATGTTGCAAATTTCGAACAATTCGGGACTTAAGCGTTGAGATATCAAGTGGAATTGT
>JAPFFP010000002.1:13430093-13461591 GCA_026153255.1 Solanum medicagineum
ATAAAGTCTTGCACATAAAGACAAAGACCTAAAAAGTCTTGTAAATAGCTTTAATAGCTTAGCAATTATAGGCTAGTATTAGGTTGTAATTATTAGCTAGGATTTATTACTTTGTCTTATAAAAAGATAAGAATGAGTAGTATTTTGTCCGCATGTAATTATTATGAGTCTGTAAAAATATATAACGTGTCCTAGCATGTCAGCAAAGAGATAAGGATGAATAATTTGAGTGGACAATGGGGCCCAATGAGCACCCGCACTCTGATTATTACCCCTTAAATCACCAAGCTTAGATTCTCTTTTACAGAAATTTACCCCCCAATCCCTGAACTTTGTTGTGATGTGAAGAGCTTCTGATGGCATAGCCACTGAAAAATACTCTGTTTGGAAATAGGGTGGGCAGCCATCAAAAAATATTATAAATCTGCAAGAATAGACACATCATCAAAGATGTGAAATTTCTAAATTTATAGATTTTCATAAGTGCAAACAGGGTAAAAGCTTACGAACTATGTAAATCAGCAAATCAACATACCTGATGTGGATGAGTTTTTATATAATTCCCTTGGGAACTATTGGAAGCAATTTCCACTTGACTATGCACTAGATCATTCAAGTCACTGAAAATTTTCGTAAGTTTTATAACACTTATGAAGGTTATATGTTTATGAAGAAAAATATAAAATCACATTGCATATCGAAACAAAGCTTCAATATCATCTCATGTGATTTTATATCATGAGTTCAAATTATAATTTATATCACATGGACATTTTCACAACTTATGGAGGTTCTAAGTGAACTGTTTTAAGTTGAATGACCAATGATATATTAACTCACATAGTGAACCAATCATCTATTTGCTCGAGGTCCTCATTTGGTATCATCCTATCAGATAGTGATCATTTGTTACATGAATTATAAATAAATTCCAGAGGCACTATTATATGACTCACATTTGCAGAAAGTAGAAAAACTATTACTTATTGTGGTCCTTATTCTTTTAATTTTTTCATGGCCTTACCTTCAAAAGAACATTTTCAATTCAAGAAATGACATTGAATGTCGAGTTTTCTGGTTCTCTAGAATAGCTCTCTAAGTTTTTTTTTTTCAAACATCCGGCAAGAATCAATATTCCATTATTCACTTATTTATTCAAGGATGACACTTAAGTGTAAGGTCTAACAATGTAATTGTTGGATCTAGTATGTAAGTTACGTAATCATCAAATAACAGTAACTTTAAATCAATACTTAGCTCTGAAGGTAAGTTAATATTTGGTTGAACTTGGAGTAGATTGTGAAAAAATATGAATACCTAGGAACAATAATCGGAAGAAAAGAAGACCCTACATTTATAGAAATATGATAAAAAATAAGAAACTCTTTGTAAACAATAGGTTTTACAACAATTTGTAGAGGAAAAAGTTTAGTGACATAACAAACTACCACGAAAGGTTTGTTCAGACAACTCCGTTAAATGGTAACAATAACTTTTTGAAAAGCCTAAACTAGCAGAAAATGAGTAAAACTCAGTTAATTATATATCACTATTCTTAATCATATTTTTCATCTCAAGGAACAAATAAGAAAAAATAAAGGTAGATACGCAGTTTCAAACACACCATAACTCAGTATATTTTGTAAGTTACAACAACAGTAACACTATTATTTCATGTAAGAAGTAAACTAAAAAAATAATTCAAATTACAGGTAGCCTTGGTAGGAAAAAATGTCAGCTTCTACTTCTTATGGGATACATACCATATTTTCTTGTAGAATTGATTAGAGCTTAAACTCATTTATTTCATAATACAGTGTCAAGAGTAAAGCATCTGCAGTTTAAATTGATAATAATCTTCAACAATAACTATAATATAAGAAGGACATTTTAGCATTTTTTTTCCTTAGGAAATCAAGAAGAACATAGAGTTTCAGTTTCGATAGCAAAGAAGACCTGCTCGCACAGAAAGACATTCTATGATTTCAAAGCTCCTTGCCAGTGATATATATTATTATCATTGATGAGTTGACAGCCAGAGACTTTTTTCAAATAATGAACTCTAAAAGTCATTCTCACATGTTAATAGCATATTATTTTCACAAAGAATGATCTAAATAATATAATAAAAATGAGTCTGACTAATATGGATGAAAAGAGACAGTCATAACTAAAACGATATTAATAATCTCCAAGAACAATAAGAAAATCTGAAATTATAAGCATATAAAGAAGAAATTCGAAAAGAATCGCACCTAGTACCATGTGTTGGAGGAGAGTTTTGTGCAAGTCCCTCAGCCATTGCAAAATTGGTCTTAGAAAATGAACAGATTCATGGTTAATTAGAAAGTTAGGAATTTACTGCATACTATGTTTAAAACATAATTTTGCTTAAGAGTCTTAGCAATAAAAAATTTCGGAGACATGACCTTGTTTGCGTGGCATCCCTTAAAAATAGAAATTTCATTTATCATTTTTAAAATTCTTAAAACTTTCAATGCAAAAAAATGAATACACTACAAGGACTTAAAAAATGTACGCAAAACCTAATCAATTATAAACCTCCTTATTTGTTCCACCACTTTCTCTTTCTTTCTGCAATATATCTCCACTTTTATAACTTGTAATCACGCTTGAATATGTAACTGTTACTTTTGTTGCTTATTGAATTTCTCAGTAGATGTATCATAAAAGAGAAGAAGAGAAATTTTAGTGGGTGAAGCAGTTTTTTCACGTGGCACAATAAATTGAAAAAAAAAATTGAATGTCATTGGGGGATTGTAGTTTCATTCATTTGTTTGGTGATTGTTGAGGATCTGCAATAGAACTTTCAAGAAATTCAAGTATTTCTACGGAAAATAGGACTAAAAATAGTTTTGTTCTATCTCAAGAAGGATGACTGGAAGCGTTGAAGTTAACAAAGAAGAAGAGACAATAACGGTTGTGATTTTCTCTACTTTAATCGTCGTCATTGTTGAACGAGTGCAGCAATTGAAGTAATGAGTTTAAAAGTAAAGATGAAGTAGGATTAAAACCTAAAAATATGAGTGAAAAAGAAAGGAGTAATTATCTGAATGCTGAAGGGTGTCACGTAGGCGGCTCTAGCATCCTCTTTTATATATACACTAGTTTTGTTATACGCGCTTTGCGCGTGATCAAAGCATGTACCTTGTTTGATAGAAAACATTACAAAGAAAAATTAAATTTGATTATGAACTTATAAAAAGATAAATAATTCACTAATTTTAATAAATTATTTATTTATAAAGGTCCTATATACAGGATTGTATCACTAACTAGAACCCACGGCAGATTAGAATTTTCCTTAGCGACTGTAGCATATTTTCTTAATTCAAATAAGGAAGAAGTAGAAGTCTTTATTTTAGGAGTCTTTCCACGGTTAGAAGTCCTCATTTTATCCCTTATTTCTATGTATTCTAAAAGTCAATATTCTAAATCTAATTAAATAATAATTTTAAAAATGGTGAAAGGACAATTTTATCTAAAGTAGAGTCTTTTAATGAATGACAAAAAGTTAAAGCAATATTTTTAAGGATCTTCACACTTTTGATATAGTATAGAATAGATATGATTGATTGTTATCAATTTAGTCAGTAAATTTTCGTACAATAAAATCATTGAAAATTACTAAGAAATAAGGTGATAAATCAAATCAATCATGCACATTAATTGAAAATTGCATCTTTCTTAAAAAATAAAAACTAATACTTTGTAGAATAATCAAGAGTTTGAGACAATAAGAATTGAAAATATGAAACCAAACTCTAAATCAAAGAATATATATATATATATATATATATATATATCAAATAATACTAATATAATTTATTAATTTTACCATCAAGTTATTGATTAACTTGTTAAGAAAAATCTCAAATTATTAAGAACCAATAATTCAATATTTGAAACAATCAAAACTAATGTAATAACCTCAAAGGTTATCTTTGACATTTTCAACAAAATTATCATTTTTGTCCTTCCCGAAAGTTGCCTTGCCTCATGTTTGGATGAGTCTATTTTGAAAATCTTATAAAAAGTTGGTAAATTGCTAAAAGAAGAATTTTTAAAGGCTTGAAATTTGAAATTTTGACGTCATCTTGAGTTTTGAAAATGAAAATGCAATTTCGTTGATCCCATGAGTTTCAAAATGGGAAGTTCAGTCTAGGAGAACCGATGAAACTGGATTAAGAGTGAAAAATGGAGATTTTGAACTAAAAATTGCATTTTCAGTTAAATTCGAATTATATTTTAACTTTGATCAACAGTTGGAGTTCGGAAGCTCTAAAACAAATTCCGATGGTTTCATCAAGTTCAGAAGCTCTAATGCAAATCCCTGGCCTAAATCTCTTCATCCAGCTGACCTCAATATGCCTAACACAATACCTATATTCATTAAAATTGAATGGTTAGTAAACAATTTTAAAGAGTTAAAAATAATCAAAGCATATTAAAGTATCTAAGCTGAGACAAAGGAAGGACATTTGCCACTGCATCTAGCAGTCCCTGTACATATTAAATACATAACTATCTAGTTACCAATTGTGATAAAGAATGGACGTAATGATTAAAATAAGCACTCTGTATATCAGAGATAAAGGTGACACTTTCGCCATTTTTCAGATTCAATGAATTGTTCAAAAGTTGTAGAATGTCCAAGTCCCGGTTGTCTCTTTATTCACTACAACTCATGCCAATGAGTAGAAGGAATTCTGACAATCTTGTCCTATAGCAACCAATAATTGCCCCTTACATTGACCCTTCAAAAAGGTCCCATCTAGTCCAATAAAAGGCCTCAATCCTTCTTTCCATCCCAACTTCAATGCATTGAAATAAATATACGTTCTAAGAAATCTTCTTTTACCTTGTTCCAATACATCTTTGATAAATTGATCACATTTTTAACATTACTATGAGGATTGCTCAACCTAATCTCATTTGCATAAGTCTTTATTCTGTTGAAATCATCTAAGAAGCTGCCTTGCATTTTTTTGAAGGGCCATCCTCTTGGCCCTTTTCAACTTTGAGGTATTAGCATTCAGGTTGAATTGATCTCTCAAGTCTTATCTCATATCCTTAAGCTTGTATTGAGGATTATTCTGCAACTTACTCTTGAAATACTGTGCTAAAGTACTTGTGCAAGCTCTAGGATTTTTAAATGCATCCTCGCAATTGTGATTTGTCTTCAATGTTTTAATCTTAAAACTTGGACCCTTGCCATCTTTTGAAATAAGGACAAATGGACAAACAATCATGCATTTATACCTCAGTCTGGTTCTGTCACTTTTTTCCACTACTATAGATTTGGCATTTACAAGGGCATACAAATTCACAATTTTTCTTACCTCATTCAAGTACTTGAAGGTCATGGAAGGATGAAGTTCCTTGTAATGACTGAGCTTCTCATTTACTTCTCTACTTTTTTGCATCTTAATGATCTCTAATTCCTCAAAGTTATATTCATCATCATTTGACTTTTCCTTATCACTAAAACCACTTTCTGACACAGCATCAGTGCCATATTCATACTCCACTAAAGATGTTTCACTATGATGAATAATATTAGAGGCAGAAACAGTTTTCTCAAAATCATCAACAACAAAGAAATGGACTACCTTAAACTGCTCATTTTAGAAGGACTGCAGTTTCCTAGTACCCTCAGACCTTTCAACTAAGTAAAATTTTGCAGAAAACCTCTTCACAGGTAGTTGCTTCACTAAAAGAAAATAACCAGACCATAACAAATAATGCAAATATAGATAGACATAAGGGACTGCCCGTCTAATACAACATAAAAAATATTGCAAAAGAACACTTCAAAACCACATGTATACTACTATTTTATAACAACAAATCAGAAAGGGACAAACATCTACAAAAATCCAAACTAAAAGAACACAAAAGCATAAAGAAACCATCTAAAAAAACTTCAAAACAACCGGACTCTAGCAATAATGGAAAACAACTTCAAAACCACATGAATACTATTATTGTATAACAGAACATTAGAAAAGGAAAACTATCTACAAGGGAACCCAAACTAAAAGAACACAAAAGCATAAAACGATCACTTAAAAAAACTTCAAAACTGCCAAACCATAATAAATAAGGCAAAATAACTTCAACATCAAATAAATAATATTA
Source organism: Solanum medicagineum (assembly GCA_026153255.1). Lineage (NCBI taxonomy): Eukaryota > Viridiplantae > Streptophyta > Magnoliopsida > Solanales > Solanaceae > Solanum > Solanum medicagineum. The sequence continues at coordinate 13,436,256 of JAPFFP010000002.1, forward strand.
TCTTATACCACAAAATCAAAAAATGACAACCATCTACAATACAAAATTCTCAAAACAAAAAATCGTAAATCATAACTCATCCCAATGCACAAAATAATCAGACCCAAAATTTCATAAAAAGTACTGTTTGAACTCAAAATAAACAAATAATTGCTCACTATTCCAGCATATCAAAACACTACCTCAAATCAAAATATCCTAACTAAAAATCGTAAAAGTAGTAAAAATAAAATACTCATTTACTAACCTACAAAGATAAAGCCACAGATATTCCTTTGAAGTAGATGAACGGCTGAAACTCCTATCAGATCTCCATGCAAGCCGAATAGATGAAGATATTCCTTTGAAGGTTGTGTTGTATTTATGGAAACTAAGGGAAGGAACTAATTAGATCTCCTTTTAGGGATCTTTGAACGGGTCAAATTTTTAAGGGCAGATTCGGATTTTTTAATTTGGGATCCTAAATGGAATGTATATGTGGATGTCCATGTGGCAAAATCCGTCACATATCGGATACCACATGTGAGGCCAAACAGAGACTTGGATGTAGAGGGTAGGAGTGACCCAATAGTTTGACGGTAAGGGTAAGTTTGAGACCAAAAATAGCTAAAGGGTATATTTGAGTTAATTTGAATACTTTAAGGGTAATTTTGACCCTTTCTCAGTTTTTAAAATTGATGTTACTTCCCCTATTGACTCTTGAGGAAAAAATATATGAAGTTGAAGAAGCATTCAAAGGATGATGGACAATATATTTTGTCGAATAATATGAGATTTTTTAAGAATGAAAGTGGTGTTGTTGTGATTCTTGTACATGAGAAAACAAGTGATGATAAAATAAGGAGGAGACTATGTAAGGTGTGGTATTTGATAATTGTGAAGTATAATTTTTATTTCGTTTTTTCCTTTGATTTTTTATGTTGCTTTAAAGTGATGTTTCATTGGCATGACATAAACATGTGGTTACTGTTTAATTTTTTTATTGATTTCGCACCCGGTGCTCCAAGCGCATGGAGCCCCGAATAAATTCGGATTGGACACTGCAGAGTCTATTTCGGAGTGACGCTCCCAATAAGATTTTTTCCTTTCCAAAGCTCAAACTCGAAACCTCAGGGTGAAACAGTCCCGCCACTGCATCAGAACCTATGTTGGTGGGTTTTGTCTAATGTAATTAGTGCACATTAGCACATTTTGTGAACACACATTGTGTAAAATTGTGCAAGTAAAGATGTCAATTTGTGCATTAAGCCAAAGTTAGTGCACCCCTTTTTAATTTCAATGAATTACAAGGTTGGCCTTGTAATAACCAACAATGGATACTGTACCTGTTACGCTACGTTTGTGTCCCTGTTGTACAAGTGTCCGGTCAAGTCTCGTAATATAACAGACCATTAGAAAGGAGATGAAAACGGCGTTATAAATGAAAAAAGAAGAAAACGTTTTGAGCTTTTGCGCCTTCGTCTAGACTAGAATAGAATGGAACTCGCATATTCTGGAGAAAGGCATCTCAGAAACTGACTGATTCGTTGGTAGATTAGGATGTTGGCAGGCTTTTTGTTGGTTTAGGGACTAAATTTAGGAATTGTTGGAATAATGGGTTCAGATGGAGGACGTTCGGAGAATATGCAGCAGAGTTCGCGCTTCGTTGCGACATGGCTGGTGGGAGGTATGGTGCTAGGGCTGTCTGTGCTTGGATTGAAGTTTGCTTTGCCGAAGAAGAAGAAGAGGCCTATAAGGGTTTACATGGATGGTTGTTTCGATATGATGCATTACGGCCATTGTAATGCTCTACGACAAGCTCGAGCTCTCGGTGACCAATTAGTCGTCGGAGTTGTTAGCGATGCTGAAATCATAGCCAATAAAGGACCTCCAGTAACTCCTCTTCATGAGAGGTTTTTTGCGCTCTTCCTTGCTCTGACATTTCGGATTTACACCTGTTGCCTTTCACATTTGGTTTTGTGTTTTAAATTCAAATCGGTGGCTTTGCATCCGCCGGAAAGATTTTTGACAATTGTATACATGCGAATGAAGCCATTTGCTCAGTTAGTGTGGTTTAGTTTTGTTGCTTCGGTTGAGTGTTACTCCCTGTTTTATCTCGCGAATCTTTCTTCCAAAACCTTAAAAGAAAAACTGGTACTTTTCCTAGGAAATCTTCTTCATATCTGGTCCCTGTATAGACATGTCCTACAGTGGGGAAACTGCGGAGGATGGGTTTTTGGGTTACAGAAAGAACGCTCTATAGAGTGTGTTTTGGGTGAGGATGGGGTTTTTGGGTTACTGAAACAATGCTCTATAGAGTGTTCAGCTACCTAAAGAGGAGACCTCAGATCAGGATGAAGTTTGGCTTGTCAGGATATTACGATTTGATTATCGTGGCAAAGGTTTGGTTAGTGGCCTTCTAAAAGAACAGTTCTCCTCGGCTGAGAACACCACCATTTCCACAATCAACTGATGGCTTCATTCCTTCAGTTTGCTTGTTGTCTGATACCATTGCCCTTGAAAGAATCAAAGAAATTGAACAAATAATATCATGATAACTACCTTTAGATCTCTTTTGCTGTGTTTGATTTTGATGATTATTATTGTTTGGACTGTTGCATGGGATAGATTTTCAATCAAAGGAATTGACTCAGTATCTTGCTTATTGATTTTTCCTAGGATGATTATGGTTGGTGCTGTTAAGTGGGTGGATGAAGTCATATCTGATGCCCCCTATGCTATTACTGAAGATTTTATGAGGAAACTATTTGATGAGTATAACATAGACTATATCATTCATGGGGATGACCCTTGTCTTCTTCCTGATGGAACTGATGCTTATGCCCTTGCTAAGAAGGTTGGTCGCTATAAGCAGATCAAGCGCACAGAAGGAGTTTCAAGCACAGATATTGTTGGTATGTTTGTTCTCTTGATTCTTTTGCAGTGGAAGCCTCCTCATTCAAGAAGAAGTTGGGCATTGGTGTGTGTTGGAATGGCTAGTTTAATGTTTATGGGGCTGCTGGGCAGCATCCTATTATTTCCTTGCTATTTATACTAGTTAGAATGCTGATGTGAAGATTTTCATGCATTTGTTAATAATCAAAAGCTAAAATTTCAATAATAAAATTGCAAGAGCTTATAGGTGCTAATATTGTTTGTGTAAATAGTATTTGTTTTATAAATTTGCCATGTAGGTCGAATGCTTCTTTGTGTGAGAGAGAGGACCACTGTTGACTCCCCCAGTCATGCCTCCTTGCAGAGACAATTTAGCCATGGTCACGGCCAAAAATCTGAAGATGGTGGTGCTGGGGGCAATACACGTGTATCTCATTTTCTTCCCACGTCTCGTAGAATTGTACAATTTTCAAATTCAAAGGTCAGCCTCTTGCATATAATCTTTTTCTAGTGTTGAATTTATTGCTCACGAAGCATGAACGAAACCTTCAAGGTTTTCTTGTTGCCTGATAAATTCTTCATAAAGTGATTGTTTTCATTAATGCACCAACTCGTTTAAGTTTCCTTACAAAAAAGAAAAGAAAAAGAGGAGTTTTGAGTTAATAACTATGTAGGAAAAGCAGGAGATTCTCAGATTCCAAACACAAAACTGAAGTTTTAGATTTCATCTTTCCTTGTGGTGATTTGGGACAAGGAAGAGATCGCTAGACAATTAAGTAGTGAAAGAAAAATCATTTTCTGATTCGTATGTTTCATTTCTAAAAGACGTGCAAAACTGAGAGGCTTTGAAGTATTTTGTATGTGACTGCTGAATAGGTTAAGGGAAGAAAAACAAAAAAGCAAATCCATGGGGTTCTGAGGCTGTGGTACTATCTGAAAGCAGTAAAACTCAGGGTTCTAGAATCAAGAAAAATGGACAACAAAATTGGACTCGATATATAGGAAATGAGGGTTCAATTTCCCCAGAGATAGGATCCTTGTGAAGCAGTAGCCTAAGTTTGATTGAGTTTTCTAGTTTTTTGCACTGTTATGGTGCAACTTTAATATATCATTACCAGTTTCAGAAAAGACTTTCCCAGAGACAGAAGGTGATTTCTTTACATCTGTCTACATATTGGTTGCGGGAGAAACTTAAAGTGAAGTTCCTAGAGAATGAACTCAGGATAGTAGGTACTTTGCACTGAAAGAAAAACACTAAATTACTAAGTTAAAGATCTACTGATTCTTTGAGTTTATTATGAAATTATAAGCTCCAAATATCATGGAATTTTTTGTTTTGATAGGTGAACTGTAATTTTTATGATGAAAACTATCAAATGGGAAATGATGGCAATCAGTTACGACCAAATGTGGTAACATCCAAGTTGTGTAATGTGCTAAGAAAATCAACTGTGGCATCAATATCATTTACATTTACCGCAGGAAAAGCAGAAAAAAGAAGCACCTGATATAAGATTGATTACTTTGACATTCTTGCTCTCAAAATTTCTAACTTTTCTTCCTTCCAAATAACCACAAACTGCAGCAGGAAGAGTAAACCCCAGGTCAGAAGAAGTCTGCTAATCAAGTCCCTACTGCATTAGTGCATAAATTTGCACTTTCTAATTATAAATAACTCCCATCTCTTTTTCAAGTTCAATTACGTTCTGTAAGTAGACCTCAATTGGTGATCATCCAATCAAACAATTAAGCACAAGGTTGAATAAATAACCCATGAAAGCAAAAGTTGTTCATTGAAATAAGATGCAGACCACTATGTTCTTGTCAATTTCTCCGTGACCTAGAACAAGGAGTTGAATGACTCATTGCTTAAAAGCAACACCAGATTATCAACAGAAAAATTACAAAATCAAGATGAGAAAAAGAAGAAAAACCCTCCAGACCTCTAGCTCTTCATTGAATATCCTTCAACATTCTCAAACATTTGAGTATTATTCTACCAATGAGACCACTATTTATAATTTTGCATCAAAAGAAAAGTAAATTACCAAAACTACCGTAAATTAAATATCGTGCAGACAGCCCAGGGTGCGTCATGCCCCTTCCAGTATGCTGCACTGTAGTATTAGTTTTGTGTTTCTGTTTTCCTTGCTTCATTTTGGCATCTTAGATTATTTCTTTGCCCCTTTTCCATATTTAGCCATATTATTGGGCTTCATTTTATGCTAATTTGCTGCCGGAGCTTGCATATTCATCACTCCACAATTATTAACTTACAACACCAAAAATTCACAAAATTAGGCCTTTAAACATTGCAATTGACGCATGATTAAGTCAAAGTCAATTGTGAGCAAATATGATTTTTTTTGGTTAAAAAATATACAATTATCATTTAAGCATCAATGCGTGATCTGTCTTACATTTAGCTAATGATCTATTTAGGAAGATCTGTTGATCTTTTAAAACATCCCTTGGTTGTTTTCATCTTTTTATTTCCATGTTGCTGCTAGGAAGTACATTTGTTGCTTATAAGTTATAATGTTTTCGAGTGTGTTCATGTAGGGAGCAGGACCTGATGCTCGCATAGTCTATATTGATGGCGCCTTTGATCTTTTCCATGCTGGACATGTAGAGGTAAATTATATAGCTTTAGGGCCTAGAAAAATAAGGATGCTTATTTGAAAGAATCATATAAAAAGGTAAACAAGTGTAGTCTCCTTTTGTAATTTTAGTTTATGGTTGAAGTGATCCACAACATTCAACATGGTGCCATAGTTCATGGTTGTTGCTTTTTCATGTTTTTGGCATAAAACAAAATGGAGTGGGTGCAAAGAAATTCTCTTGAAGACCCACCCAAAGGAATAAATTTGTTCTTACATAATAGCTTTGTCTTTTAGATATCCGTTTTGTGTTATCTAATATGTACCAGACCATTGCTGCAATACCATATGGGAATTTCCAACCTTTTGCCTAATGTTTCAAACTTATTTTGTTTGAGCTGTTTGAACAACTTTTGGAATTCTTTGAAAACAACATGGGGAAAAAGTTTATGCGAAAGAAATGTGTGTGGATAGTTTTATGCAAAAAGATATGTGTTTGGACTGTTGTAGCTTTTTTGAAGATGTGCAAGTGTTTGTGGGTAAAAGTAGAATAACTTTCTTTGACAAATTGCTGATACCTATTCTTCGGACCACCTCTTTGAAGAAGCCTTCAGGAGATTTTTGCAAAACTTCAATATCTTTGAATACGTTTTTTCCTGATCTCCAAAAGACTTCCTACAGAAAAATGCCATCTCTTTTCCCTGCTGTATTTCTTCTCTGTGCTTATAAGTTTTTTTTTGGTTATATCTAATGCATGCTCAGAGTGCAGTTTCATTTCTCACTTCTCTGTTAATGTTTAGATACTAAGGCTTGCTCGAGGGCTTGGAGACTTTCTACTAGTAGGCATTCATACTGATCAAACTGTAAGGTAATACAGCGTGCTTCTGTGCTCTCAATCTGCTTATCCACAACCCTCATGCATTAAACATTTCGTAGTTAGAGGCTTCATCAGGATGAGAAAACCCTAACAACATTAGTGGGAGACTGCCTAATATTTGTAAAAAAACTCATCCTTTGTCTAAAATTAACATGTTAATTTATTTTACATGTGAATTTCTTGACGGTTCTAGTGTATGCATAATAATTTTCTCTAACATGATAAACAAATATAGTATCATTCTTGTTGGGAACTAAGAATGACAGATAGAGTACTAATATTCTATTTGTTTATCATGTTACGGAAAATTATGGATGACGATGATACTTAAACTGCCTGCTATTGTATATTGTTCAATTGTCACACATATTCCTTGAGAAGTGTTAGTAGGTAGAAAACAAACACTTTACGTGCTCTTTTTGACAACTTTGTAATTTTATTAAAAAATATTTGGGCACAAAATCACCAGTACAGAAGTACACCAAAAAGTAGAAAATTTCATGACTACACCAAAAGGAAGTAAGAGGCTATTCTTCTATTCTGCAGACGTATCTCCACGTTTTCAAAGCTCCACTATTTTTTTCTTTTCAAATGACTCACATAAGTGCTAGTGAAAGCAACACTCCGTGCTCTGTGTCTTCCCCTCCACCTACCAAAATTCCAGCTGAACGATTAGCTCTTTCACTGTGCTTGGCATCACTTGAACTGTTCCAAGTCAATACATAGTTTTTCACTATAATTTTGAGGCTACTCGACAACAAAGAGGAGATGGTCAACAACTTCACTCCAACATTTACACATGAAGCATTAATTAATGTATGTAACATCCTCGTCCTAAGTTCTTTCAGTCATCAATATCACCCCTCTTATTGCCAGCCAAAAGCACTATCTAGGCATCTGAATCAATTATGTGTAGATGCAACCTTCTCCATAGTCAGGAGCTTCTCATAATATGACTTGACAGAGAATACTCCATTTTTCCTCACCCTCCACCTCATACTTCATGGTTGTCCTGTGATGTTCCTTTTTGTGAAACAAATAGACTAGCCGGCGTGGATTAGTTGCATTTTGAGTTGAAAAAAAAAAAGATTTCTTCAGAAATATGCTACAGCGCCATATTAGTTGTTTTCATTGTGGTTGAGAGTAACGGAATATTATTCCAAGAATCGCGAAACCTTGAATAATAAATGCCGGATGCCCATTGCTATTTTCTTGAGAATATATTTACTTTCTGTATGATTGTACCTTCTCAAAATTTTATTTTTCCTTTCTATACAATGAACTATGGTTTTAGTCCTGATCTCTAGAGGAAATGGAGACATGTGCTTTATGTACTAGCTTTTGTATTTGTTTCTATCTTGTTGGAAATTCTCTTAGTCTAAAAGAATAAAGAGATAGGAGGAATATAAGTAGGGATGGCAATGGGGCGGGGCGGGGCGGGTTATTGTATATGCGGGGCGGGTGTGGGTTAATATTTTAGCGGGGCGGGGCGGGGCGGGTACAAATTTTTTTTAAAAAAATACCTGGGGCGGGTGCGGGTGCGGGTTAGGGTTTTTTTAAAAAAGTTTCTTTACAAAACTAGAGTCTGTTCTCTTCACTGATAGAAATAGATTGTTCTCGTCACTGTACGTCCAAATTAAAACACTCACAAGTAGAATTGGAAACACTCTGGCGAAATCCGCCGAAACAGTGAGCGATTGAGTGTCGATCCGTCGAGAGCTGTGGACTTCATTTGTGATTGTGCAGATTCAATGGACTTCATAGTTTACTGTTTAAAGTTCATAGTTTATTGGACTTCATAGTTTACTGTTTAAAGTACATTCAATGGACTTCATAGTTTACTTTTGAACTTTATATGATGGCTGTAGCGAACATCAGAACGTGTGCCATTTGACTTGGGAGAAAATGTTAAAAGTTTTGCGTGGCGGGGCGGGTAAAAAATAAAATATTATGTTATGTGGGGCGGGGCGGGTAAAATCCTTGCGGGTTTATGCTGGTCTTGCCCCGTACTCGCCCCATTGCCATCCCTAAATATAACCGCATATGGCTGAAAAAAGAGGAAAAGAAGACAAAAGCATGGAATGTTGGGGTGGAGGGGGGGGGACCCACAGTGAAGATTAGTTGATTTTTTATTTTTATTTTTGCATTTTGATCAGAACTCTAAGATTGTACTTTCAAATAGGGACTCTGGATGCTTTGATAGTTAGAAAATGCTTAACCGATTGATCTAATCTACAGTCATTAGTTGAGGTTTTTGTGGAGAAAACAGCTTGTAACCTGTTTGTTTCGTCTCTTCATATCATGTTTACTGTCTGGGAGGTCAATTTATCTTTGTCACAACGTGGTAGGTTAATTAGTTGCAAGGTTAGTCAAAGAGCTCATCTTTCATTATGTATTGCCTTTTACAGTGCCAATAGAGGTGGACACCGTCCAATTATGAACCTCCATGAAAGGAGCCTAAGTGTTTTAGCTTGTCGTTATGCTGATGAAGTGATTATTGGTGCTCCAGGGGAGGTGTCAAAAGATATGGTATGTAGCATTCTTATTGATATTATTACTCATCCACTTCAGTGTTTCCCTCCGATCTCTTACATCTCTCATCTTTGTAGCTAAACAGTAATGGCATTCAATTACACTTGCGTGGGTGTGCTGAATGTCATTCATGAATTGAAGATACTTGTGACTTTTCTTAATTTTCATGGAAATCAGTTTGATGATATCTGATATATTAGTTATCTTTTCCAGATTATGGCTTAATCACTGATGGTGATATGACATGTTCTCTATGTTTTGGCAGTGTTTGTCTTGTAGCATCGTAGTTGATGTTCCTGACAGAGATCAGATTAAACTCAGGTCATATTGGTACTTCTGCATATAACAGCACCAAGAACCCTAAATCATCGGCCTTAAGCTTTTCAGTTTTGACTTTCAGAAATATCCTCACGTGGACTGAATCAGGTCAACACATAAGCACAGGCATGTTGAAGACATAATTGAATAAATAAATATGTGTCCTTACTAATAGCTTAAGCTTTTAGATTATACGGTCACACAATTCAACATAGTATTAGAGATGAACCTATCATTGTTGTGTTTCCTAATGTTGGGCCCCTTTATTATTATCCACTCTCCAAATGTCCAATGCTGAGATTGAGTAGAGAGTGTACAAGTGTCCCACATTCATTCAGGAAATGAGGAGTTGTCACCTTGATAGTCTTTGGTAAAAATATGAAGTGAAAAAAAATTAATGATATCCAAAAAGAACAGCTCCCATGCATGATTCCCAAGTAATGACCTAGACCCACCCTGATCTCCCCCTTCCGGCGGTCCTTATCACCGGGAGTCACCATCCTCACCCCTTTCTTTCTCCTAAACCTTTCTCCACTCCAGTGGAGGACTGTATTTACTTTGTAATGGGATTTAAATCTTTCGAACTCGGGAGAATCAAAGGAGTGGCTGGCTAATGGTACTAATGGACTGAAAGGAGCAAACACACCATCACAAGAACTTCTTTCAGCGAGAAATCTATGATCTGGATCACTCAGGTCATGTGAGAAGCTTCAAAGATGAAAGGAAATGTGGTTAGGAGGTGGAAGAAAATGGAGCCTTTCTCAGAAATCTACTGTGCCAAGAACTTCAACAAATATGACAGATACATTTGTTTGATAAACATAAGGGCTAGAAGGAGGGCCATTGTCATCTTCCCGGAGCTGACTTTCAATTCATGACGGGACAATAGAGCGGACAAAATGGGGAGATGCCTTTCTAGTCATAGAATGGAGGAGAACAGAATAAAGCAGTGTCTAATGGATAGTAATAGCCCTTTTTGCAGAGGCTGTGAGGAGCTTTAAATGGTCAAACAGGAAAGGGGATGGAGTTATTGCTAGATCAACATTAATGACACCTCGAACATCCAAAATGAAGTTCTACAGAGACGCTTAGTTGGAAATTTTGAAGAAAGGAATATGATGATGCCAACCAGTTGTAGGTGAGGAGATGGGCAAGTAAGATTTGGTCATTCATCCGCCGAATATCATTGATGAATTTCTAGGCATATTTTTCTTCCCCTTGCCTCTTTTCTACTCTCTTCCTTGGACTAATTTTCCTCTCCCTCTTCCAACCTTTTCTCTTATACACCACTATTTTGCATTTTTGCGTTCATATCTTTCTCTCTTTCCTTTCTTTCTGCTTCTTTTGCTCTTTTTTCCAATGGCAATAAGTTATAAGAATATCCGTCACCTTTTAGGCTTGTATTTGTTGTCCTTATATAAGAGACCCTGACAAATCTTCGGAAACTCCAAAGGAATTTCCCCTCTATCCATTCAGTTATCCTTCTTTCCTTATCAGTGTGGGATAAAGGTTATAATTCCATTCTTTCCTTCTGCTCTTCCCCCTTTCTTATACTCCATTAATTCCCTCACACTATTTGTGTCCTTCCCAGTTCCCCTCATCCCGTTCCTTCTTCCTTGCACTAAATTCATCATTGAATGCTACCCCCTATATTCCATGGTTACTGCTTCTTTTGGCATGACCGGAGCTAATTTAGAGGATTCCTTTGGTTGGACTGAAGGTCCCCAAAAGTTTGGTGCCACATTTTGGGCCAAAATGATTCTGAATCTGGGTTGAAGGTTATGTTGCTCAGAACTTTCAAATTCTTCTTTTTATGGGTAGCTTTGTATTCCTTAGCATTAAGGGCAGGCATGCTTGCTAACTCCAAAAATTACAGTTAATAGAAACTAATTACAGTTATCCTATGAAGTCATCCAACTGAACTTCCTCTTCTATACATTGTTCTTTACACCAAAAACATTAGAAGTGATTGCCTTCCACTTGATCTTTTGAATCATGCTCTTTGCCTTTAAAAATCTTTTCACGTCTTTCCTTCCAAATTTTCCACCATATATTTACAGGTAGGTACTGTTTTCCATCAAATCTTCTGGCTCTTGCTACTTCCCCTCCTAATCCAACAGCATAAACGGCAGCAGTATGCTCTGGCGTAGACCAGTTCACTTGGGCCAAATTAATTGAATAATGCCCACACTTGTGCTTTAACTCTACAATGTAGGAAAAAGGTGGTTGATTGTCTCTAAAGCCTCCTTCCATAATGAGCATCTTGAAGCAATGTAGATTCCCCTTTTTTGTAGTGCTTCATGAGTCAGACAAGCTCTTCTGACTGCTAGCGAGATGAAGCTTTCACCTTAGTCGATGCCACTATTTCATACAAGAGTTCCAGGGTCCTGTTAACCTCCGTGTTACTTCAGTTAGCCCCCTATGTACACCTTATTTACTTAGAACAGTCCATCCTGCTGGTGTTTCCGTATTGGTTCCTTGGAAACCACCGAGTATTGTAAACAGGTCTGCTACCCTTGCTATTTCCTAATCAGTTAAAGAACCTTCTGAAAGCTAAATTTCAGCCCCGAGGGGACCAAATCTCCTTTAATTTGACTTCAGGATTGGTGCACATTGAGAACAGTCCAGGAATCAAAGCCTGCAATGCCCCTTGTCGACTCCATTCTTCCAAAATAAGATCTTGTCACCTCTGCCCACCTTGTAATTTGAATTTACCTTCAGAGGCCAAAGCTAACCAAAAAGCAGTAATGGTCCTCTGTACTCCCCACACCAAACATATCTGGAACAATATTTGTGCACCATTGTTCAGCTTGGACCCTATTTATGTTGGATTACTTCTTTCCATAAAATCTCGTTATATCTCCATAACTATTTTCACAAGTAGACTTTTATTCTGTGACTCCAAACCTCCATACACTGCTTTTTTTTTTTTAAATGAAGTTAAGGTTTCATTGCTGGCATCAAGGAGATGCAGATAAGTACAAAAGAGTAGTAGCAAAATAACAAAGAAGCTCCATTACAAACATTACAGCCATTACACTAAAGACAAGGAACTAACAAAGTTCAAAAGGGTATCTGGGGAATCTATAGGGGACAAATACACGCAGCTATACAGATACATAAGGCTTTAGCTCACAGAGATCGACAGGTAGTTGATATCCCATCATGGTATCTTTTATTTCTCTCATTCCATATGCTCCAACAAATAGCTGCTGGTTTCATCTTCCATATTATCTTGATGGGCTATCAATTTTCCATTTAGTCCAGCTTTCAAATGCATCTTTGATGTTTTGTGGCATGACTCATTTGAGCCCAAAAAGTGTTATAAACGTGCTCCATAGCTCCGATGCCACAGGGCATTGTAGAAAAAGGTGGCTATGTGTTTCTGTTTCCATACACTGTGCTTTGCTGAACTGATTCCCATATCACCCATATCACCAAGTTAAATCCTTTGCCCACTTTATTTCCTTGGTACAGAATTCCTCCTCAAACTGTCCAAAAGCCTTGACCCACATTGCTAAGAATAGGAAATAAAGGATGTCTCACATAGAGTTGATCAGGGTGAGGTCTTCCCCCAAGGAAAGGTATTGGGTCTTCCAAAGTACTAATTTCTTCTGAGTCTTTTCTATAGTGCCATTCCAAATTGCCGCAGCTTTATGCTTTGAGGCTTGAGCCAGTGGGGATTCCAAGATAAATAGTGGGCAAGTTCTCAATCCCACAGTTCGAAATGTTTGCTAGTACTTGGACGTGTTGAACCTCCTTAACAGGGAAGATGCTACTTTTCCTTTACTTGACTCTCAACACAGTGCAAGCTTCAAAAACCACTAGAATCACCCGTAGGTAGCAAATTTGTTCATTCTTTGCTTCACAAAAGATTACTGTATCATCAGCGTACAGTAAGTGAGAAATTTCCGTAACTTCATTTGCCCTGTTCCCCATATTGAAGTCCCTAATCCAGTTATTTTGAGAAGCAATTCTCATTTTGCGATTCAAGCCTTCCATAATGGTTATAATAAAGATTAAAGTAGACAAAAAAATCCCCATCTGAGCCCCCTCTCTGCTGGGAAAAAACTCACTGGTTCTTCATTTACTAGAATAGAGAACCTAAGAGTTTTAATGCAGAACTCTATCCACTTTAACCATCCGCTTGCAAACCCCATCTATCCTAGAGTTTTGATTAGAAAGTTTCAGTTTAGATGATCATAAGCTTTCTCAATATCTAGCTTACACAACTCCCGGCTCTTCTCTCCTCTGAGTTTCGTGTCAATGCATCACTAGCCATGAGAGCAACATCCAGGATTTGCCTTAATGAATGCCATTTTGTTGTTTAATAACTAAGTAGTTCACCACTCTATTTTAGTCTTTATGCCAAAACATCTGCAATAATCTTGTGCACTCCAATAATTAGACTGATAGGTCTAAAATCCCTTATTTCAGTTGCACCCGCCTTCTTAGGGATCAAAGCAGCAAAGGTGGCATTGAAGCTTTTTTCAAACGTATGTTGAGAGTGGAAGTTTTGACAAGTTTGCATCAGACCCTCCTTCAGAACATCCCAGAAAGCATGAAAGAAGTCCATTGTGTACCATCTGGGCCAGGTGCCTTGCCAACAACACATACTTTAACCCCTTCTAGTGATTCGTCCTCCTCAAACTTCCTTGCCAGCCAATCCTGTCCGGCTGCTTTAACACTTGAGACATCTTGACTTTTCAGAGAAGTCCAGGGTTCCGTCTTTCTGTTTCCTTGTAGTGTGATTCTGGTGGAATTCCAGTGTTAAATTCTTTATAGTCAAAGGCTCAGATGTTTTAACTCCATCAATCCACAAAGTATTAATTTTGTTGAATCTTTTATGAGTAGTGGCACCCCATGGAAGTACTTTGTGCTTTTTTTATTTGAGAATGGTAACAATAAATCTATATATCCACAGGTATACTACATATGTAGTCCCTCTTCAAAAGTATTACAACTTGCAGCTTGAACATCCATCTGTTGTTGTTATGAATAGTCTAAAACATCAAAAATATCTTCCGTTTGAGCTATTAGTTTCTGTTTACACCAAAAGTATAACAGAGCTAAACAATTGATTTTTTAAACTCCTATTGTTTTGCTTGTCTGCAAAACAGCTCCTATTCCTTTCTTTCCACACTGTCCGTGAAATGCATGCGGGGACAATCTTCCAGCTTCCTTCCTTTTTGAAAGTAGTTTGTCTTTTTATCTCCACTCTTGATCAAGTTGACCTTAGATATTTGTCTCCACGGTATTTCTTCATCTCTGTCTGCTTCTTCTATTCCATAGCCAAATGGACCTTCTGTAGCTGTTCATCTTTAGTTAGTATTCTTGCCAAATTGCCAAGTTGTGCCAGGATTTGATCTTTTCTTTCGTCCAGTTTCCTATATTCTCCTTGCTCCACTCTTTTGAGTTTCCCTTTTAGAAGAATCAGCTTAGAAGCTAACTTAAAGTCTGGTCTTCCTGGTAAACATTAAAAGGAGTCCACCACTTCTGTACTTTTGTCCTGAAACCCTCCACATTCTGCCACCATTTTTCAAGCTTAAAGTTAGTCTTCTTAAAAGTCCCGTCGCCACATAGCATAACTGATTATGATCAGACCCCAGGTCAGGCAATACACTCTGGTTGATATGTTGGAACATCTCATCCCATAGTTATAAATATAGAAATCTGTCAATTATGGAGCCACATCTATTGTTTGCACCCCCTCACCGGGTGTAGGATCCCCCAAATAAAGGACGATCCACTAATTCCAGCTTATTGATGCTTTCATAAAATTCTACCATAGCTCCTGTTAGTCTATTGCAATTGGTTTCTCTATAGAAAATCTTCTGATATTAAAGTCACAACAAAAGCATGAAACAACCCAAGGTCCCTCGCATAACCCCCTCATAGCTCCCATCTCCCCCCACAAAACCTTCCTCTCACTTCTTCCACAATTAGCATATACTGCTGTGATGTACCAGATAAGATTGTGATTTATCCCAGAAAACTTACAGGTTAGCATCTTGCTCCTACTCTCCACTATTTCCCCTCTCCAGAACCTCGTATCCCAAAGAACTCTTGTGGCCCAACTACTGCCTATGGCTTCATCCCAGCACCCTCACCCATCTGTTCCTCCATAACTGATGTAAATAACTCCCTACCGCCCACTCAATTTTGTTTCTACCAATACATAGATATCAGGCCCCCATTGATGTATCCTGCTTTTCACCAGTCTTCTTTTACTCTTCCATATTTGGCCCCATAACATTCCATGAGAAAATTTTTGTCGTCATGATAGAAGGGCTATGTTGATCACTCCTGGGCTCCCCCATCTTTGAATTTCAGATCAAAGATTAAATTCCTCAAGTCCTTTAGGAACTATCTGTTTACCCGTGTTTTGTTCTATTGACATGACTGGTGTCGTCCCCTTGTCTCTCCTCTGGTCAATCTCTGTGAAGAGGTAAAAACCTCTTTTGAACATTTCTCGAATGCAGCCTCAAATTCCTTACTCAGTTTAATAAGATTATATTACACATACATTCACCCTCTCCACAGTTTCCTTTATCTCATTCAGAAGAATCAGTTTGAATGAGTGTGGGACCACCCAAGCTATTATCTGATTATTATTCTCCTGCTCCTCTATTGTTTATTTGGATGTAGGATTTTTAGAAGGTAGTTGCACGGCCTCCATCTGATTCACCCTTGCAAAGTTGGTTATCGCAATTCGCATGTATTTTGCTGGAAAGAGCCATCAATATCTTCCTTTTCATCACTGTTGCTGCCCCCTCCTCACCCTTGAACTAATTGCAGATTACTTGCTGATTGGTCGTACTTTCCTCCGACCTCTCCTCTGTTGACTGTCTGGTACTCTGATTAATGAAACAGTGTCTATCGCTTCAATTTCAGCGTTATAGGGGTCTGCTACTGGTATTAGCCTGGGCTCCTCAGTTCTGGTCGAAATAAAGCATTTAGGCCCACAATATTCTTCTAAGTTGCTCCGACTCTTCACTTTTGGTGCCGCACCCGTGTCGATGCGACATGGGCGTGGGTGTGGGATCCATGTCTGATTTGGTCAACCGGTTTCAGCTACTTTGACCAAAATCGATGGGGAAAGTTTGGACAATTATGATTTTTGAAATCAATACAAAAGCTAATGTGAAATTGAAGAAAATAGAATACCTTTTATATAAAAATTTTTATATCATACCTTTTCCTTTATTTCCTTACAGGATTATCTTCATGTTTTCCACATAATATCTCATAATTTAGGTTTTATCACTTTATTTTTAATACTTTGATTATTTTTAGGCGAATCCGCGCACCCGTATCCGTCCGTACGTGGATCCGTATCCCCGAATCTTAAAAATTAGATCATGAAGGATCTGACCTTTGGATCCACACCCGTATCGGACACCCGCACCCAAGTCCGAGCAACTTAGATATTCTTTATAATTGGGCTTTTGAGAAGGGCACAAGTCAGATGAAGAGAAAGGTACCTGTCTGGAAAAATGGGAAGAAAGGTAAGGACAACATGCTCTCCGGCACGGTTACCGATGTGAGTTCTAAAACACCATTTGCAACCTCTCTCCTTGACCCACATCGTCAGTCATCGGAAGATCTCTGACGTGAGCCAGTGATCCTCTCTTCATTTTCTCTTTCCGATCATCTCTTTATACTTTGGCTTCTAAGAAAGGCCCAATTCAAAATTCTTCTTGTGCACACATGTCGATCCGGCATGTTTTGGGTGTGGAATCCACACTGGATCGGGCAATATTTTCAATCTAACTTGGGTGCTTTGACTACACCCATGACAAGAAGTGTAGATTGATTGGATATTTGATCTGATTTTGAGATTATTTCATATAAATATGAGGAGTTTTTGCATATAGTCACTCAAAAATACCTTAATTATGCTCCATATCTATAGTTTGGGTAATTACATTTCATACTATAGTTATAGCAATGTTTTATAAGTCGCGCAATATTTGTATATGTTTGTATAGTTCGCTATACAATTCGCAGTTTTTGTATAACGTTTGTATATTTCTCTATATCATTCGTGCACAACGTTTGTATAATTCGCTATACAATTCACAGTGTTTGTATATTTTGCTACACAATTTGATTCGTGCACAACTTTTAAATAACCGTGCACAAATGTTTGTATAAATTGTGCGAGTTATACAAAACTCAAACTATAATTACAGCTAGATCTTTGTTGCGAGCCGTAATTAATTCAAACTATAGCTATGTTAGCTAATTAACTAGTATGTGTTTGCTTATTCGCGTAATTCTTCCTATAAACATATACATGAAGCATCAGAACTTCTGCTAGTATACGAGATAACTTATGAATAGAAAAAAATATAATATATACTAGTTTTAATTTAATAATTTCAACTAATTGTCGAAAAATATACACTTCTGTATATTGTCATATACATTTATTAGTTGTATCTTTACACCTATTTTCATACCACTTCTATATCTCTGAATCCTTATATTTAAGTGATGATGAACACGACTTCTATATCCGTACTCGTCTCGGATGCCCATCCGTATCTGAGAGCATTGGTCGAAGGTCATTGTTGTAGGTCACTGGGAAAATTTTTCTGGCCTTTCTCTAGTTTTCCATTTGAGGCTTTTTCACCTCACGCTAGTCTGGGCTTTCAGGCCTTGATGTCATTGGAGTTTCTTTTCCGGCCAAAATCCTTTTTCCAGCAACTGAAGATCTTCTCTTGTCACTTGAGATTGTCGGTTCAGGATATTCACAGCTTAATGCCCGAGTTTTGGTCTGTTGATGTCGAGGGCTCACCATTTTGCTTTGCCGTTAACTATCTGTCTTTCCCAGTCCTGGTCAAACCTTACCGGCGTTGGTAAGGCCTTGAAAGGTCTGTGCGGGACTGAATTTTTGGTCTTGACAAAATAAAAGCTGGATGAAGTGAAAAATAAAAGCTGAACAATTCTGCAGTTTCAAGCTCTCGTTCTTGTTATGTGGTCTTAAAGGCCCTTTCATGTATATGTTTTGTTTGACCAAAAGGCTGGTTCTTGTATTTGTTAGGACACAAAGATCTTTCTAACCTATGCCATTGAGATTCTTTTCTTTTCTATTGCCTTTGAAAAACAACAACAACAACAACATTCCTAGTGGAATCGCACAAGTAGGGTCTGGGGAGGGTGAAATGTATGCAGACCTTACCGCTATCTCATAGAGATAGACAGGCTGTTTCTGGGAAACGCTTTTGAAAGTGTAGTAGAATTAGTTTTGTCCTTGATAGATACTGGTCGTCTGGAGCAAAAAGTCATGATTCTTAATATTCTTTGCCAATTTAGCAGGGTTTATATGGTAGATCCCACAATTTTCAATTCTCCTTTTGGTAGGGCAATTTAGATATTTGTCTTTTTCCTCTTACAAGTAACTTTGTTTTTAATTTGCTTTGTACAAAAGAATTCAGATTCTAGTTGTTGTAATTATCCTGATAATGGGCTAATTTAGTCCACCCTAAAAAGTATATTAAAGTTAGGTTCATCTACTTCATCTCTTCTCTCTAAAAGAAAGTTACTATATTTGTTCGCTGTTGGCTTTCATATATATATATTTTTTTCCATAACTATTCTCTATGTTAGTGCTTTGCCCAAATATTTCATATAACCATTTAATTGAAATTATTGCACGTTAATTAACCCTAAACTGAATGATATTTGGTTAAAATGAAAAAAAATACTCTTTATCCTCTTCTATTAGTGATAGCGTTAGTAGTATAGATGTTCAATAAGAAATAGGATTAGTTACCTTAATAATAATAGACGACACATCAAGTTGTTCAATAGAAATAAGATTAGTAATGTTTGTAGTAATAGGATAATCCTTAGTTACGTTAGGTAGTTCATTAAGAAATAGAATTGTAATGTTTAATATTTTAAGGCTCATTTGTTACTTCCCACGTTAAATAGCTAGATGATAATATGAAAGTACAGAAGTCGTCTAATATTTAATGGATATTTTGGTCAATCAATATTATTTTTCATGCTTTTATAATAAAAATATTTTATTATTCTCCTAAAGTTGTAGTAAAGGAAAAGTTGGAAAAAAGGAAAAGTTGATACACGTAAGGAGGCAAAAAAAAGCCTACAAATTTGAGAATTCTCCTAAAACTTGTACGCATAAAAATTGGATCTAAAAGCAAAGTATATATATTATAGGACTCTAGATAATTTATAATTTTAGCCTTATTTAATATAAATATGAAGGGTATAAAGGTCGTTCAACATTTGAAGGATATTTTGGCTAACCAACACTTGTATTCATGCTTCTAATAATCTAGATATAGATTCATATTTGATTAGAGGAAACTTCAGTAGTTAGTGGTTTTGATTGGAAATTTTCATTTTGCTTTGTTTCCATAATCTCTATTGATCAGAAATTTCCTTTTGGAGATGAAATTTGATGTTTTTTCCTTGACTGTAATTATAATGCTAGTAATTCCTCTCATTCTTGAGTTGATCTTTTATAGTTTATCATGTTACTCCTCATTTATCGTATAGTGACATTGATGCAGATAACAACATTTAATATCTCTTTAGTTGTTCATGGAACCGTAGCCGAGGACAATGATTTTCAGAAGGTACTCTATGGTTACGTGTGGTCTTTTACAAGAATATTAGGCTAAAAGGACCTTTTGTTTGTTGACCATGATACTTTATTTTGCAGGAGGAGGGTAACCCATATGCTGTACCAATTAGCATGGGCATTTTTAAAGTATTGGATAGTCCTTTAGATATTACAACAAGCACGATAATAAGGAGAATTGTGTCAAATCATGAGGCATACCAGGTTACTTCACCTCCAATATGTACTTGTTTAGTTTCTTTTACATTTATTTGAACAAGGATTTCTGAACACAGCGTTTGAAAAAATTTGTAACAAGCGAATAGTGAAACAAAGCAAAGGTGCAGCCTATGCAATAATGTAGAACTAGACCAGGAGTTAACTGCAAATAATATCAGTCCCTCAAGATCCATCGTGAAATCCTCTCATTTTTATGATAACAAAGCAAATCAATTCGATTCAGTTGGATGTTTACCTTCTACTTAAAGCCTCTTCCTAGTTATCCTGTATAGATCTAGCATCATGCATCAAAGCACCACCCTTTTCCCGATATTCTCCTGATTTTGACTCCCCATCTGCAGAACAGCATCCCACTTTGTTGCATTTTTTTTTTTTTGATAAAGTTAACTGGTATCCCATTTTGTTGCATTGCCTTCCACGTTATCGAAATTTTCTTCGTGCAACTAGGATTCTTCAAAATTAGTTGGACAATTTTCTGGTGTAGCCTCCTTTGTTTTCATTACAAATCTTCAGCGGTTTGAATTGCTTACGCGTCCACCCAAAAATTTGAAACAGCTCTTGCCTGATTTACCTCCCTAGCGCAATTGCAGAGGATAAACAGTATCATTTATTTTTTCATCTGAAATAATCCTTCCTGTTTCAGTGTTGCAACAACTTCCCGCTGTAATTTCTTAGAGAAGCTCATTGAACTAAATCCTTATCTAGGGCTTCATCTTTCCCTTTGGTCCCACACCTACACTCATGTCATGTTGACACGGGTGCGACATCGAAAGTGAAGAGTCCAAGCAACTTAGTTGACGACAACTTCATAAAACTTGCCCTGAAGTCTTGGTGGCACATTCTTATAACACAAGACAACGGATGCAAGCCTCCATTTCATCCACCTGCTCCAATACGATGAGTAACATCATCGTCCATCACTCTATTTTCTTGGTTTATAGACCTAAGATACTAAAAACTTTCCCTTTTGGTGATGACCTGTGCATCAACCTTCACCCGTCGTAGACCCAACAAACACCAAAAATGTTGTTATTGCTGTTGTGAAACCTTCCAATATAGGAGCAGGTGATCAATAGTTTTATTCTGCATACCACAAAGTAAGCATCTGGCATCTTGTGTGAGACAAGCCATTTTAGAGACGGGCCAGGTGAAGCATGCTACCTTGTAGAGATCTCCAAATTTGACTCCAAGATCAGTGAGTGATCTTGTTTTCATTGCTGAACAGTGCATAGTAGAAGGATCTAACATTTTCCAATTAAGGCAGTCATCCTTGTTGGACTAGTCTTGCAAGGAGTCAAGTATCTTGGGGAAATCAACGATTCTTTCCTACTCCAAGTCATTGAAGTTTCTTCTAAATGTCAAGTTCCCTGTGTTGTTTGATCTAACATTATATGATGGTGTCATTCTTCTGGAACTCGCTGTTTAGATGCTGCGAAATTTCAAGTTTGGTGCTGAATAGTTGGATCATATCCTGCCTCAGCCATTATGCAGTTCTGTCCATTTGTTTGAATGCTCATGGATGCAATATCTAGTTTATGTATTAATTTAGGCCTGTTTGCTTGGTTGAATTGAAACATGTATGTGATGATCTAACTATTGACTTATATCTGCAGAAACGAAATGAGAAGAAAGCAGCTAGTGAGAAGAGGTACTATGAGGGAAAGAGTTATGTCGCTGGTGATTAGTTGACATTACAGAACCAAGGTAGCAGTGTATTTATGACATTTGGCAATTCTTCTTAATGGCAGAAGAGCATTAAGTTGTATGTTTGGAGATAAAATAAAGAATTGATAATATCTGATCTTAGTATCCACAATATATGCATGTCTTTAATCGTCACTATGGTTTGTTTTGGCATTGTAATGGATTTCATTATGGGGTTCCCTCCCTCCCCTCGGTTCCATCACTCTTGGCCGAAAACACTACTGATCAATCTTGAAAATTACTTCATTTCTCGAGTTTCTTTGTTTTACCCTTCAATGCTATGAAAATGAATCGTCATTTATGTCGTCCGTTTGCAGATGATAAATTGGTGTGGGGGCAAGAAGCTGCTTCAGAAGATGCAACTTGTACTCCCCCTCCCCCACCCTTTTTATTTATTTTTATTTTTATGCCTTTTGTTGTTCAACCCTTTTTCAGGAGACCCCTTGCGTCAAACTGCACGTTATTGCACATGACGTACTCTAGTTAAACAGAATTAATTCTTTGACCAGAAACATAAGTAGATAGTGAGAAATAATGTATCATGACATTTGAGGTTTCCGTACAGCAAGTGGACTACTTTCTCTATCATTATTACGATTAGTGGTATTTTTCTTTTGTGTTTTTTGGATGAACCATATGTATCATGCCAGTGAAATGCAGAATTTGTACTTGTGAAGTTGTGTATGCATCTGTCCATAGTGCATTTGATATTCTGGTCGCACAAAGAGAGTATTCAGGGTTGTACTATATTGGTGAAGGTTCGTTTTGGGTACATTTACAGAAATATTAACTTGTGGATACTTTTTATTTAGTTCTCAAGTGACTTATTTCATGATTCATGCTTCGGAGTTGAGTGATAATAATATTGTGCAACTTTTGAATTGTGTATTTTTCATGAATTCGACTTCACAGGTCATGATGATGTCTACCTTAGCTCTACTGTTAGACAAGCTAACTCATAATCCAGAACTATTAGTAACAGGCATGAGGGCAGAAACTAACCCAGAAGAAATCAACTGACAATTGACAATAAAGGGAACAAAACTAATAATGTATATGGGAATTTGCAAAATTGAAATTGGAGTTAAAACGAAAATTTTGAATCTAGAGTTGCATTTTTAATTCAATTTGAATTATAATTTGACTTTGGTCAACATTCGGAATTTGGAAGCTCTAATCAAAGTTCTGTCAATTTCAGTGATTGTGTGGTGAAACTAACACTAGAAATGACTTTGTTATAAATTTTAGAGATTCCGAGATTATTTTGAGTATTTGAGTCCAAAATTGGTTTAAATGATCTTTTTCGGGTTTCAAGTCAAGGAGCTCTTGAATTTGAATTCTGACAGTTTCATTGAGTTCGAAACGTCGTTTCTAATAGGATATTATGTTTGGTTTGTGTTTGAAATTTCATGATTTTACTGGTGTGCACGGTGTCTAGTGAATGTCCCATTTGTTCTCCACGTTCGCTGATTTGGGATTGTGTTCGCGGAGGTCTGGGTACTTTACCCTCCTCGTTTGCGGACCCCACTTCTGTTTTTTGCGGAGTGCACTAAAGTGGGCCACCGCGTTTGCGGCCCTGCTCTCTGTGTTCGCGGCGGGTTAATCCTTTTGGCTTCTGCGTTCGCGGAGCACAAAAATTACCTGAACAATGATGACTTTTAAAAGACGGGTTTTAACACTTTTTCACCATTTTTAGAATCTCAAGCTTCGTTTTCAAGGCAAATCAATTAGGTAACTATTTTTTTTAACCTATTTCATTGATTTTTATTAATTAAATTGTGTTTTTAACATATACCGGAAACAGTCGCTCTATGTTTTTAAACATAGGGGTCAGGCTGCGTACATCCGACTTCCCCTTACCCCGCAATGGGCGGGAGCCTTTGAGGCATTGGGGTAATGTTGTTGTTGTTGTGTTTTTAACATATAATTTTGGAATTTTTCAGGCTTTGATTCCTAGTACTAAATAGATGATTTCTACTTCATTTTAACTCCATTTTTTTCGAAATGATTTTCACCGTTGAACTCCTTATTATTTGGGAAGTATTTTCATGTATTAATTTTCAGATTTCGGCTACTTTTTTTTGCCATGAGATTTTTGATCATTTTACCCTTTTCGTTCTAATTGATTGATTTTAGTGGTCATTAGATTCGTTATATGATTGTGATGCTATGTTTGAATAAATTTTGGTGATTTGGAGTATCGTAGAAAGGAGAAAGTTGTGGATTCGACTTGATTCAAGACTTTATCTAAGAAACGGACTTCTAACTTTTTGTTAAGTATGAAAGAACTTTGTTCATATGTGTATGGCATTGAGTACTTTGGGGTAGAATTGTATCATCGGTAGGCTTTGATCATGAGATTTTGAATTGAGTAATTGTTCATAGGGTGATATCTTGACTTGTAAAATAATTATGAATTTGTAAAATATGTGATCTTGTGGATCACTTGATATTGATATCGAGATGACACCTATATTGGGATAGGATTCATACAATAAAGTTACATCTGCCCTTGTACTCTTAAAAAAAATATTATATTTATCTCTCATGATACTTTTTTGATATATTTGCTGTTATCCTCAAACTTTAAACACATATTTGCCCTTAAACTATTAAAAACTCTTGTCTCAGCTCTTATTATCCTAAGTGACATATTGGATTAAAAGGAAAGTGGGTTAAGTTCAATTCTGAATTTGGTCAAATTTAGTGGGGATGAATTAAAATAGAATGGGATTAATTAGATGATGTTGAATGAATGAGACGCGTTCAAGTTTGATTTTTAAAAATTATTTATTTTGAGCAGTAGGTGAAGAGTGCCATCGGTATATTGATTCACAATGATGACATAAATGAACTCAACTATTAACAAATAACATAGATGAGTTTTTTCATGTTGTTAATTGTCTGGCAGAGAGGGCCACAACCACCGTTAGTCGTTAATTGTGAATAATCAAAACCACCAACGATTTTGGTGTGACACAAAATGACAAAAATTACCCCTTTTACACTTTGTAAAAGTATATCATAAAAAAATCAATGCAAATATTAGTTAACGGTGAGAAAAATTAGTAATGGAGAAATTGACCATGAAGTGAAACTTATAAAAATTAGTACTATTGCAGCTACACTTCCCGATATGTTAAGTACGTTGATTATTTTATTTTAAAAATTATCTTTATTGTTATTCTTTTTGTTCATTTTTACTTATCCACTATATTATTTTGAAATATCTTACGATACTTGTCCAGTTTGTAAAATTAATGAATAATTTATCATTTTTTGTCTATTTTACTGTTGTTGGTAAATAGTACTCTGTGGTATTAATTTTTTTAATGTTTAAATAACTTATATTTAATAAGGGTGATTTAATAAAATTGCCTCTTCTATCATCATTGTCCCATATTATGTTGGATAGAGGGAACACTCCATCTGTTTCATATTATGTGACACATTTTTTTTCTTAATCCGTCGATCTCCTACTCACCTTAATATAATTAGAAGCAATCACTTTAAAATCCTACCTTTTACTTTAATAAAATAATTTCAACCATGCAAATGTTTAGAAATTATTTTACATCACAAATTTTAAATTTT
>JAPFFP010000002.1:13512442-13541892 GCA_026153255.1 Solanum medicagineum
CTTTGTAAAGAGTGTAGTTTAATTTTTTTAACAAAGTTTAATTTTATTAAAGGGAAGGGTAATATTGGAAAAAATTTTAAACATCTATCTTGAAATTTGAACAATTCAAATAATTTGAACACTAAACAAAAACTCTAAAAATTTCAGTTATATTGAGACGGAGGGAGTAACATATATTTATGTTTTATAAACTAAACAAAATATAGCATATAAGTAATTACATACATACGTCAATATTTACGTCAATATTAACTTCTTTTACTCCCTTAGATGATTAAAAAATAGAGAGCATGAGATCAAAAATTTTAAAACTATTTTATAGAGCTCCTTGTCCTTACGTCTACTCCCAACATGAAATTTCTTCACTGATATTATATACAAAATCAAAATTATTATTTATATATAAAATTAACTTTTTTGTTGATTTGTTTATGTGTTAGTTCTTTATATTTTAAAATTTTTTTGACGAAAATTTCAAAATTCATTAATGTTTTTAGGTAACAGCAACTCCTTTAAAAAGCAGGATTTAAAATCTTTAACATAGAGTAAATTAATTGGATATGTAAGTAAATGTAATTTGATATTTGTTAATTTATTTTTGTGCATATAATTAACTTAAAACTCTAAAAATCAAACCGATTGGACCTACGTTGCATCCATCTCTGTTGCCCGACCAAACAAAGAAAAGAAAGAGTAGCTTTCAACTTTTTTGAATCAAATTATTTAATATGAATATATATTTTGATCAATTACGACAACTCTAATTATTTTAATATTTATTATAGTCTAACTTATTATAAGGAGAGACAAGCTAAAATATTCAGCTACCAAACATACTGTTTGTCTGATAGCAAAGCTTCATTAAAACACTCAAACAATGGAGTACATATATTATTGATGGCTTCACATGGAGATGGAGTCATGGAGACTAATAACTTGTCTACGATATGCTTTATTTTATTGGTTATAATTTAATTAAGCATGAAATTTAATTAAAATATAAAAAATTGAATTAAAAGAGTGTGTAAATTCTTCTTAAATCTCAATGTCGGATGTAGTCATAGAGGGTCATTTGGTTGGAAACATATTATACTGAGATAAGTTATTCCACTATATATATATATGAGATAACTTATTCTATCACTGAGGCAAAAATGATAGGTTAAATAATCCAAGGAATAATTAATACCTCTAATCAAATATGGGATAAAATAATCATACATTTTATTTTTGGGATATTTATACCTTATACTCTATATACCTTACACCAAATGACCCCTAAGAGTTTAGTTGGAATCAATATTTTTTGTGCATAATATAAATATATGTTGAAAAATATTAAAATTCTAATAAATGCTTCTTCTAATTTAATTTATTTATCTTAGTTTTAAATTATATATATTCTTTTCTGTTTTGATAATATTTCAATTTTAATTTTGCACATGACATGTTTACGACCACAAAATTAAATGATATTCTGATACATCTTATATATCTTTAATTTAAGATCATGATATTCAAAAAAAAATTATTTTCTTAAACTTCATGTCAAATCAAAATTGAAAAAAAGGAATATTAGATTTTGAACCCATATAATTTTGAATATTAAATTCATAAAATTAGAATCCTAGATCCTAGTAGCGTGTTTAAACAGGCTAACTACAACATTAAGTTCTAATAATTGATTATCTCATGTAGAACAAGATTTACGCTTAATGTTCAATTGATCACACGCTTGTAATTAAAGTTTGATAGTTAGTGGCATACGCAAATTTTTGTATAAAATTAATCGTTTTCCACGATGCAATAATTTGTAATTAAGTGGATTTAAGTATGAAATTATGTATTTAGTTTTGCGTACACTACTGATCATCAAATCAAAAAAAGAAAGCCAAGAGTAATACGAGTTTACGAGCTTGTGATCAATTAAAATACATGAAGCTTGTGATCAAAGTGATATATACACCTATTTACTTTTTGATTTGATAAATGGTTAAATTCTTTAATTCATTAGTAACCACGTTTCAACCAGATCTGCAGATTTAATATATTTCTCTTTTATGTTATTAGTTTGTAGTGTCTCCAAATGGACCGGAATCTTTTCTTATTTTATGATTAATTACTAATTCTATTTCAAAATAAGTATTATTTTGACAAAAACTATGTGTTGACATCCCGAAGGAGCAACTCAATAAAAATAATTAAATAAAAGAATTTAAATAGGAAAAATTAATTTAAATTTAATTTTAAGCATAATTAGGAAACCAATTAATTATTTACAAAATACTCTGCGAATCAAAAATTCCAGATAAGGGTTCAAGTTACTCCAAAGGGAAGGTATTAGCACCCTTCAGAATCCACAACTGTGTCACGGCTGAATTCATTTTTTACAAATTGAGGAAGAGATACACAATATAACACAAGTACGATAATCATGAAATAAACACACAAAAATAATACACACAATAAAGAAAAAATAAAGAATAAACTAAAATTGTTCCGTCTTTTATGGGGAGGCCTCCAAATCCAACAGATAGATTCGTCATTGGCCAAGTTTAACAAATAACGTGTACGTGAACTTAAACTAGAATTTCTAACTTTAAAATGTAACAAATATGAATTTAAACTAAAAATTTTCCGTCTTTTTGAATGGAGAAGCCTCAAAATTCAGCGGATAGATTCTTCATTGGCCAAGTTTAAAATCATTTTAATGAACTAAGACATGCTTCTATCAAGTTTTTATCAACTGTAAGCCAATTCTAAATTTATCAGTTTACAAATTAAAATATGAAAACATAATTAAGATATAGACAATAACACAAATAAACCAAATAATAAACTTCTACCTACCAACATAATAAAAAATCCAACATTAACACTTATTAAATAATAATTTCACTACGCATAGAAATTATGAATGTACTCCAATAAAAACTTCGCATTAAGTGGGTTAGAAAAAAATATTACCTTACAATTAGGAGAAGTAAATAGTGCAGTAGCACAAAACAATAATACATAAGGAAAGTAACTTACCCAAAATTTCTAAGAATATGAATAAGGAAGAAAGAATAGTAAAAGAAAATACTTATACTAGAGAAGATGATCCAGATCTACAACAATTAATCAGTGAAAAAAATAATAACAAAGAGAAGGGGAAGAAGACAAACTAGCTATTATTTTGACCACCAAAGCTCGTCCGATCCGCTGTTGTTGCTGGTGTTCTTGTGCGATGGTGGCGATGAGTTTTCTCCGCTGAAATCCAAAGAATCTAAAATTATTGAATTCTAATCTAAATATTATTCATTCACACCTAATTATATACACATGTCATGTCAAAACTTAATGGGCTAGACAAATAATGAGTCCAAGTTGTGGGTCAATTGGACATACGCGCATAATTATATCTAGACAAGAAAAATGAATTATTATACTACGTTAAAGTTTAAAATTAAATTAATCAGAATCCTAATTAATATTTTTAAAAAAATAAAAGTAATTATCAAAATTAAATTAAAATAGCTCAAAAAGTATTTTAAATTACTTTAAAATATTAACATAAAAAGTAAGAATTTTTCGAAATGTTGAACTAAAATTTGATGTCAACACTGTGTTCTTAAAAAATGAATAGATAGAATGTGTAGTTCATAATTTTATTTAATAATTTTTTTTTTGAAAATTAAACATTATTCAAAAGATAGAGTATAAGAATATAATTAAAAAATTATACTGATTTTTGTTTGAATTATTAGATGAAATTTATTTTAAAACAAAGGGAGTAGTTAATAACGCCTTTTTAATATGAAGTATAAATTAATCAAAGATGAACAATTAATTAATGTATTATTAATAGTTTTGTTATTATTTGATTGGTTATTGATGAATGATTTCAATATTTCCAAATTTGCTTACTACATTTAATTTGTCGTTACTCGTTTCTTTCTTTTATTTCATGTGTGGTTTCACATAAATTACTTCTCAATTTAAATAACCAAGAAGTAACCAGTCATTTTTTTAACTCTATAATTTTTAGAAAGTATCAGTCATTTTAATAGAATTATATTAGTTAGATTATATCTTTTATTAATTATTTTTAAAAATTATAGCAAATTTTATTCAGACAACTAAAATGAAACATAAATGTGTTCACTGTTTGGATAACAATCGATCCAAATAAAAAATTAAACTGATTAAATAAATTAATTTTATTTGCATTTGGTTTGGTTTTAATTTTTTAAAACCCGATAATATTTGATTTTGGTTTGGTATTCGAAAAATTTAAAGAAATAACCAAATCGAACCGACAAGTTATATATGTATAGTTTATAATCATACATACATAATATGTTTTTTGCAAACACTTTTAAATATCTTATATACATTTTCATCAAAATTTATTTTTAATTTATCTATAAAAGTATAAATGCTTGAGACGAGAATATTTATCTTATTGATTTTATATTTATGATAATTTTTCATGAGACTAGAAATATCATTATCTCTTCCCTCTAGGTCATTCACTATAAATTTAGTGATTAAAAGTTTTATAATACCAATCATTCTAACTATTTTTCATTTTAAATAAATTATTATCACTTTTTTTAATTTTAAATATATCATCTCTTTTATTTTTGAGTGTGGTTGATAATCGAATGGAACTAAATCAAATCAAAACTGACAGGTGGCTATTAAATTTTTACTCCGTTAATAAGGATTTAATTTCTCAACTTTGTAATTTTTTTCCTTCCCCAACTTTAATTACTCTGATCAAGCTATATTAAATTTTACATGATTGATTTAAATAAGAAAACATATCTTTATTTATATTTAACTATAGGTTCAGTAATAATAAAACAAAAAGCAAAAATGACAATTGCTAAACAATAAATACCCCATAATATTTCACTAAATCCGTGTGAAGACAAACGTAAAAAGGGTAAAAGTAAATTGTATAAGTGTATATCAATGGATAACTTTTGTAATTGTAGATAAACAAACTAAATTTTAGACCTTGAATTGTAATAGCGACATTAAGAATTTTTAAAATTTTATTTTTTTGACAATTCATATAATCATCCCTAAATTAATGTAGCTATACCACTGTTGGACTACTTCTTCTATAAATGAAAATTAGAAATAATAAAGAATTTGTGGGTGTGTTTGGCGCCTGTCAAAACTTTTTGAAATTTTCTCTACAAAAATAATATTCTTAAAAATAAGAAGAATATTTGTTTAACTAGAAATAGAAAAAACAAATTACAAGCATTGGTGTATCTTATGTGTTCCTCTCATTTTCGAATAATAAATTACCTTGAAAAATTATGACCATTAATTCATTATTCTTTGTCATATACAAGTATTTGTTTTTTAAAAAAATCTGATTGAAGTGTTGATATCATATTATTTTATCCTAATAGAAACTTGCCACGTATCATTATCATTATTTTATGTACTAACCCTCCTTTTCTCCATTAAATTAATATTTTCTCGTATTATAATACTGATGATGTGAAGTGAGACGTTTTACTTAGTACTTTAATCTAATGATTTTATTTATAATATAGTAAAATAGTATAATAGCATAAAACTTATTAAAAATTTAAAACATGATTAAAGAAACTCATAAAAAATTTAAAACATGATTAAAGAAACTCATAAAAAATAAAACTTTTAACATAATTTTACTAGTACAAATAATGGAAAAATATCTAAGATATTATGAGATGTAAATGAACTCTAACATTAAAATATATCACTATTATACTATGTAATTATCTTCCTAAAAGAAAATCATCGATAAACTGTATTGGTATTATAATTAAAACATTCACTTTTTCATGAATAAAAATAAAATTACTTTCAAAATAGAAAAATAATAAATTGATACCATCTCCCATTTTACAGGAAAAGACCAAAATTAAATAAAAACAAGATTATTTGGCAGCTAATTATTGCCACCTGAAAAGGAACGGTAGCCTTGTGAATAAAAGCCAAGTGTGCAGTTTGTATAAGCACCAAATATATATATATATATATAAGCAAAACTCCCTTCTTTTTAATTATCTAAACCTTTTTAGGGTTAAATAATAAAAGGTTAAATTTTAAAATATATTTTATATCATATTAATGTGAAAATAATTATAATTTATAATACTTTTTATATAATTTTTAAATATTTAATAATTTATTTATAGAAATTTAATGTAATTTGTTTAATTAGTTTCTAAAAATGTAATATGCGAACTAAAAAAGAACAAAGCGCATATCATATATTCACTCATTAGGAGTAAAAGTAAAATCTATAACTAAGATATTTGATCCTGAAAATTGTAAAATTTCAAAAAATAATATTATTTAAAAATTAAACCTTTATTCTATTAATCTAAATTAAAATTATTTTTAAAATTCTTGTCAAATACATAAAAGTACATCTTTTTTTTCCTACTTGATTTATTCAAGTTTTTGATACCACGAGACAGTCTCTCTACCCATAATGAGGTAGTGATAAGGTCTTAGTACATTCTATCCTTCTCACTTACATTTCACTGAATATGTTATTATTGTTATTTAATAAAAATATATCTTTTTCACGAGGAAATATGATTTTTGAAATCTGAGTCCGAAAAAGGAAAAATTACTAATCTGTGACCAAAGAGTAGCTAAAAAAGATGAGGAAGTTTCCAAAATCATGTGGAATTTTTACTCTGTATTTATTGGTAAGCAAAAGAGGAGTTTTCGGGAAAGACCCAATGGGTATATGGGGACATCGGCTATGGATCTTCTTGCGTAACTTTTGTATAAATTGACACAAATCGCAATTATTTTCTTCTGAAACTATATAATTAAACCTTTTCACATTCTTCTTCATCTGGGTTTCAGTTTTTTCACAAAAAAGTTTAAAGAAAAACTCAGATTTAGCTCTCTGGAAAGACCGTTATTGGTTAGTTTCATACTTACATATTCTTAACGTATAAGATTTGTAATTGCATTTTTTTTGTTATTTGGGAGGTTTCTTGATCCTGTGGTTAATGACTTAGCATATTTTTTGTTATGTCGGATGCCGTCAATTCCAGATTCTTGAAGTTTTGGGGGTGAAAAAGGGAATTTTTTTTGCGTTTTGGTAGATAGTTATTTATTGATTTATTTATCTGCAGTTATGGGGTTTCTTAAATGTATCTAAAGTTTTAATTTTGGTTTAAATTTTGTGAATCTGAAGTTTGTTCATCTCTCGAGAACAGTTTCTCTCCCTTCTCGTAGACTCCACTAGTGGGATCACACCGGATTTTTTTGTTGTTGTTGTTTTTGTTGTTCTCTGTGAATCTGCAAACCCCTTTTATTCATCCTTGCCAGAAATTGTTGTAAGTTGTCTTTTACTGCTGTGTCATGTCAACTACCTTCCATTTAGCATGTGGGATTTTGATGATAATTGGAGCTTTCTTTCCTAATTGTGCAGAAAGGGTGCTATACTGTTGGACTGCGAGCTACTTGTCAAAGATTCGAACTTTCTTGATTTTTTTGAACTGTAAGGTAGATAATCTGCGAACCGAAAAGGGGAAGTTTTCGCCACCTTGGAGTGATTTGTTGGATGATCAGGAAGCAGTTTCACCTTTGAGGGAAGCAACTAATAGGTAGAAAAGATGGATAGGGTGCAGAGGTTTCTTTTTGATGTTCTGACAGAACCGCAACGAGGAGGAGAGTCTTTTATCTCGTCAATTAAGATTGCTGTTTTACCAATTGCAAAAGTGTTTACTCTGTGCTTCTTGGGATTTCTGATGGCCTCCAAGTATGTCAATATTCTTCCGGCAAATGGACGGAAGCTTTTAAATGGGGTCGGTACTTTTTTTAATGTTAAGTCTTGTTTTAGAATAATCTGTACTGAAATGTTCAATCCTGAAATCAGAAATAGGTCAATGGAATCCTCAAATATCTTTCTGATAGATGTTATGAAGTTATCAATTGAATTAGATGTGAGATGGGACTTGTTTTGATTTTTAGTTCAGTCCCTAATGGCAAAAGTAGTAAGTTTTAGCTTTTATGTATCTCTTATAGATATTATCACATGGTGTCATGCAGTTGGTGTTTTCACTTTTGCTGCCGTGCTTGATATTCTCTCAACTTGGACAAGCCATTACGTACGAGAAATTGCTTCAGTGGTAAGGATTACATTTCCTTAATGAAATACTTCATACTGCAACGCCCATTCTATATTATCCTTAACTGATGTTCTTCATTTTATCAGGTGGTTCATCCCTGTTAACATTGTTTTGGCCACAATATTTGGTTCTATTATTGGTTTAATTGTTGCTACGGTAGTCCGTCCACCATATCCTTATTTCAGGTTTACAATTATACAGATTGGCATTGGTAAGTATTCCATCTAGCTAGTTTCGTTGTTCGAATCACTTGCTTTCTGAAGTCTCTTTGATTTTTTATGTAATGCAACTTAAGTATCTTAAACTTCTCTAAATACTTGTATGAGTTGACTGTTAAATAGCTCATCTTACGTATCTTAAACTTCTCTAAATAGCTCATCTTTCACTTTGCATTTTACGTGAAAGTGCATTTCAACTCTTAACTATCTATTCTATTTAATGTCTTGGCATCTGGAGTTCACTGCCGGATTCGTAGCTTATGTTTTTTCCATTTATATGCAGGGAACATAGGAAATGTTCCACTTGTTCTGATAGCTGCATTATGCCGTGATCCATCAAATCCTTTTGGTGACTCTGAGATATGTGCGCGAGATGGAAATGCATACATCTCATTTGGACAGTGGGTATGTAAGAGTTCAGAGTTGATGTTTTTGAACTCATTATCATTCATTTTGATTAATATAGTTATAATAGGATATTTTTTGTTTTTATCACTTCCTATATTTTTCCGCTACTGTTTGTTTTTGCATTTCCCAACTCAAAATTCTGATTTTGCCTTACTTCCTCCTGACCAAAGGAAAGATGTCTCATGAACGTTTATCAGTTTACTGCTTGGTGACCAGCCAATGGGAGCTCCTTTCCATTCTGGTTTTTCCATTTAAAACCCCCCACCTTCTCTCCCCCTGACTTAAAAAGAAAAAGCCCAGCCTTTGCATGGAAATCTGGCACCTGATACAGAAGTTTACATGAAACATGGAACTTGAAAATGTATGGAAGTATCTGCTAATCTCTTTGAACTTCAAAAATTGCTTCAGCTAATAAAAGTACTATTAATAAATGTGTGTAGGTTGGTGCAATTGTCCTCTACACCTATGTATTCCAGATGCTCGCACCTCCTCCTGAGGGTACCTTTGACATTGAAGATGGACACCTTCCTATCAAGATTCATAGCAAAGAAAGATTGCCGAGCCATCCATCAGGTAGCTCTGCAGAGCAAGTTCCATTACTTACAACAACTGGTGAACCAGCTGACTCTAGTAGTTCAAAGAAAGAAAAGGTGAGAAATTATTTGTGTCTTTACTTATAGGTTTACGCATCATGAGGTAGAAATAGTAATCTCTTTATGATGTGCAAAATACTATAGAACTTTGCATTAGGGTACGCTTGCTATCGCTGAGGTGTCGAAACTAGTTTCTCTTGTTATAATTGTTGGATTTTGTGTTAACATTGCTAGCGCTTCAAAATGGCAGGCTTATTTAACCTGAGGGTTTATCAGAAACCACCTCTCTATCTCTTCTACGAGGTAGGGGTAAGGTCTGCATACACTCTACCTTCCCTAGACCCCACGCGTGGGATTATATTGGGTATGTTTTTGTTGTTTTATTGCTAGTGCTCCATAAATGAAATGCTATTTGATTATGACTTTTAATGCCTTATTCAGGAAAAAAATGAATGATTGTGGACCTCTAGCTCTACTCTATATTGAGAACTACTTACTTCTTTCAAGAGATTCTTCTATGTAAGAAATATATCATTAGAGGCACGAGCCATTTCAACTTTGGATAATCTGGATTTATGGGTTTTGAGATGAGCAATGCTTTTGAACTCCGACTACAGTACTTCGGTTTCTACGTGGATGTAGACTTTTAAATCCTTAGCTAGATCGACGAGTCATGCTTAGTACATTCCTAATTTTCTCAGTTTAGTTGATTTTGCGTAATATCTTTAGAATCATGAAAATCCACAAATTTCAAGCATGAGTATTCGATTTTAGTTATTTTTGAACTTATGTTTTAAATTTCAAGGCGTAGTGGAAGCTAAAAAGATTGCGTAGACGAAGTGGTTGGGTGAGTGGATGAGGATGAGAAGCGGAGACTTAAGGATATTTATAAGACAGTGAAGAAAAAAGCTAAGTTTGGCGGTCACGAGTGCTTAGACGACAGTTTTTGAATGCTTATATGCTGAACTAGGGGAAAAAGATGGGGATAAGAGATTGTATAGGTTCATGAAAAAGTGAGAAAAGCTCGCGACTTGGATCAAGTGAAGTGCATCAAGGATGAGGAAGGAGATGTTGGTGGACGAAGTCCTCCACTAAGCAGGGATAGCAAGCATACTTCCACAAATTCTTAAATGAAAAAGGAGACAGAGGGATTATGTTGGGTGTTTTGGCGCACTTTGATAGTCTTGAAATTTTGAGTATTGTATGCGTGTTAGGATTGAGGAGGCTATACATGCTACTAGTAGGCTGAGTAGGGGGAGAGCGATCGGACTCGACGCAATTCCTTTGGAAGTTTGGAATAGCATTGACAAGGTAGGTATGAATTGATTGACTAGGTTGTTTAATGTTATTTTGAAGTCAACTAAGATGCTTGACGAATGGAGGTGGAGAACAATGGTTCTAGTGTACAAAAATAAGGTGATATCTAGAGCTGCAACAATTACAAGGGTATCGAATTGCTAAGCCATACTATAAAGGCCCGGAAGAGAGTAGTGGAGATGAGGTGAGGAGAGGAGTGGTCATTTTAGAGAATCAATTTGGGGTCATGCTGGGCCAATCGACTAATGAAGCAATCTATCTTATGCGGAGACTGGTGGAGAAATATAGAGAAAGAAAGAGAGACCTTAATATGGTGTTCATTGATTTGAAAATGGCCTATGGCAAAGTGCCGAGAGATGTCCTTTGAAGGTGTCTGAAAGTTAAAGGTGTCTTTATGGTGTATGGTGTATATTAGGACGATAAAGGATATGTATGATGGAGCCAAGACTTGAGTTAGAATTGTGGGAGGACACTCCGGAGCATTTTCCTGTTAAGATGGGTCTACATCAAGGATATGTGCTGAGCACTTCCTTTTTTCATTGGTGATGGATGAGCTGACATGGTCTATTCAAAAGGTTTCATGGTGTATATTATTTGTGGATAACATAGTACTATTAGGGTAGAAGGTAAATAGGGGTAAAATTTTGTATTGCCTTGGTGACGGTTTTAGGTTTGTTGTAGGATTAGTCGTGCTATTATGGTTGTCTTGTTATTGCTCTTTGATTATTTTGCTATTTTTATTTTTTTCCCTCGTAGAATTGACATTGCTCTTCGTTTTTATTTTAATAGTAATAAGGATTTTTATTCAACATAATTGAGTCATTACATATGGAGACAAGCCTAGGCAACATAGTGCCCATATTGTCTCTTTCGAAAGCATAAATACAAAACACGTGGGGATTGGGGTACAACATTAAGCTTTCAAAAGTATCTAGCATGCATCCATTCTTGGCTAACTGGTCCGGCACGCTATTAGCTTCTCGATATATATGTTTGATTGATGCTCCTTCTACTTTAGACAATAGGTACTCGCAATTGTCAATCAAATTTGGATAGGAGCCAAAGTTGTTAGACATCATATTTATTAGTTCATTGCAATCAGTCTCTATTACAAGGGGCAATAGATTTCTTTGGAGAGCTATCTTTTAATCCGTTAAACAAAGCCTGTGCTTCCATATAGATATTGCTCTTTGATTTAGCCATTATTCTATATCTACTATTTTTTTCTTTACTTGGGGTCGGTACATTTGAACCGAGAATCTTTCGGAAATGGCCTCTCTATCTCCATGAGCTATTGGTAAGGTCTGCACACACATTATCCTCCTCGGACCCTACTTTGTCGGATTTCACTGGGCATGTTATTGTTATTATGATTTTGAATTTTGGTCAACTCCTGGAGCCTTAAATTTCTAGTTTTTAAAGACCTTAACTTTGCATCCAGAAATATGGTTCTTCTTAACTTTGCATCCAGAAATATGGTTCTTCTCTTTCTTTTGTCGGTGTGATGAGACCATTCATAGCGTCTGTTTATTGCTTTTCATGGTTGAACTTGTGTCATGATAAGTGCTAATCTAGGGTAATTTATCTTTGTTACAAGCTAAATTATTGAAAATGAAGGAAAATCAGTCCTCTTGCGGGATTTGGATTGCTTGATTCACTATGTGCGATGTGATACAATCTTTTGAATACCGGTTTTGGTGGATGATCTTAATAGTATTCTATAATACTGGTGTTTGACTGCTCATCACTTTGCTTGCAGGTTAAAGAGTTCTTTAAATTTCTCTATGAGAAACTGAAGCTCAAGCAACTAATTCAACCTCCTATTATAGCTTCTGTAAGTTAAACAAACTCGGAATGGATCCATATATGCAATTTCATTGACTTTATCTGTGTGCTCTATATTATAACTGTTAACACATTAACGAATTATGTAATGAATCATCTCTCTCCTGCAAAATACTTTATCCTATGGTTTTTCTACTATGCGAGGTGTCGTTCAGACTATTTTTTCAACTAGTGTTACATCAGTTTTGCTTGAGAACACTTTATTTTCATTTGAATTCCCAACTTATTGATGCATTAATCGCATGCGAGAATACTGTTGCTCAGAATGCTATTTAGCCGTGACATTTGTTCATGTAATTTTGAGAAATCAAGAACAAAATACTCTCCTTGAATATTTTAAGTGTTCTTCAACCTATTAAAAAAAGAAACTGCTGTTCAGATGAAGTGTCTTGAGTAATGGGATACTTCGGAGGCCAAGGAGGAACTGACATGCATAGTTCACTTATGTAGTTGTCTATTAGAGTAATTCTTTTTTGCAGATTATCAATTAGAAGAACTTTTATGACAGTTGTTAAATTGCGTTTCTTTCAACAGATTTTAGCGATTATCATAGGATGTGTGCCAGTCCTGAAGCGCCTGGTCTTTACTTCTGATGCTCCACTTTACTTCTTCACTGACAGCTGTTTGATTCTTGGGTAAGTTTTATTCCATTGCGGAATTTGTTATAGATCAGCATATTCCTTTTGTGATAGCTTACATCAGCATATAGTGCTAAAGAATTGGATTTGTGGAATCTGCTTTTATTTTTTTCTGTTCTTCTAATCTACGGTGGAAATGCTGTTACATGTAAATGTTAATTAAATGTTGTTATATTTCTTGTTATTAGGGATGCCATGATTCCCTGCATACTGTTGGCCTTAGGAGGCAATCTTGTTGACGGTAAGTAACAATTCTTTTTTTTCCTCTTTTTCCTTTTTTGTGGTAAATCTCCTTGTTTATCGAGGATGTTTAAATTCTGATGTTCGCAGGCGCTCCTATTTACTGCCTTTGATATTTGAATCCCTGCAGGACCAGGACCTGGAAGTTCAAAAATTGGTCTAAAGACAACTGCTGCGATTGTCTTTGGACGACTGTGTTTGGTTCCTCCAACTGGACTCGGAATTGTCATGTTAGCTGATAAGCTTGGCTTTCTTCCTGCTGGTGATAAAATGTTCAGATTCGTTCTTCTTCTTCAGTATACAATGCCTACATCCATACTTGCTGGTAAAACACCTTCTAAAACATGTCACATACTCCTTTGTTGTTTTTTACTTTATTCTGTGTGTATCTGAAATGCATGTTTGATCAAATTTTGATGCTGGACAGGTGCTGTTGCCAACTTGAGAGGGTGTGGGAAGGAGGCAGCTTCCGTCTTGTTCTGGGTTCATATATTTGCTATTTTATCTATGGCTGGATGGATCATCCTCTACCTCAACATACTCTTCTAAGTCGTCATTAGGATCAACAGAGAGAGATCAGATGGGAAGTTTTATTCCTGCCGTAAAGCTGATCATTGTTTGTAATCACAGCTAGATCGAGTCTAGATATGTATCGATTATCATGTAGGAATATACAATCTATAAGTATAATTAGTCATGGTGGAAGAGGAGTTAACTAAACTGCTCCTTATTTATTCTTGGCTGCTTTGAAACTGGCTATGTCAAAGTTCAACTGGGAATTTTGTCAAGGCAAAAATGAGGCTTTATGCTCATTTTGGAAAAAAAAGCAAATGTGTTTTGTCTGTGGCATTTGTGATCAGAATACAGCTACAACTGAGTAATAAAAAAAATACAATAGTCCTTGTTATTAATGTGTCTACTGAGAATTAATAGGCCTCTCAAATCGTATTTGTGTCAGTTCCAATGGCGAAGGCATTGAGCATGTTCCTTCAATGTAAGTATATTTGCAAATTTAAGAGACTATTAAATATGCACAATCTATATAGTGATTATTATATACACAATTTGTAAACTAGTTGTCCAAGTGTTTAGGGTTGTAACTATTCTTTTTTTTTTTTAACTTACATTTTAGTTGGATCTCCAAAGAAAAGGGACCAATTTGATCTTTTCTTCTTTCTAATATTATTTGTCAAAATAGTTTAAATGATTTTCATGAAAATTCTAAACTTGATCGACTTTTTTTCTAAAAAAGATTTTTGCTTGATGTTTGATATTTGAGGAAGAAGGGGAAGGGATGCATTGGGAAAGTGAGCTCACAAGTGTCCTTTCCTTGGGACCCAAGAGACATTATTTGTTTTCGTATTGGACTCCCTCGCTTGTGGACTGATGATAATCTTTTGATTTATTAATAGGAAAAATTATATATTCTTTATCAATTTAATTACTAATAATCCTTATTACTTAAAAAAATTATTGAAATCTCATAATTTTAGTTTCTCTTTCCTATTATTTGATACCTAGACTACTCATATCCATAATTACATAACAGACGCCTAATAACTAGGCATCAATTCCATTTTTATCAATTAATGCCAATTTTAATTTTTTCATATGAAATTTGTATTCCAATTCCCAAAACGTAAAGATTTGAACTTTCCCCTTTTCTATTTATAAAGTTTATTTTTTTTTTCAAATCCTCAATATACAAACTTTAATTACCTTATACTGACATATTAAATCATACATACTAAATATTGTCTGTAATTCAAATTTGAAGTATCGAATATGAATAACAATATAGTCACACACACATATTTATATGGCAAAACATGTTTTGTTCAAGTATCAAGTTGTCTTATGTTGTATGTTATACGAATCAGTCAGTTAGAATCAGTCAGTTGTAGTTAATTAATTGTAAATTTGTTTCACATGGGAAGAGTTATGTTATAAAGAACATCCCTAAACACAATTTAAAGTTTGGATCTTCATACAACTCGAGTTTTGTGGATGACACTATGTGGCAGGTATAGAAACATCAACTTATTTGCACTTGGTCATACCTAAGTAGATGTGATGATGCGGGTGAAAATGTAGAAATAGGTATCTTGATTATATATAATTTGTTTCTTCATTTAAAAGTCATACGTTCAATGCTATTGAATAATTCAGAAACTGTGATGAATTTTTTGGAAAAATCTTAAATTAAATTCACAAAGTTACTGGTTTTAAAAAAATATTGAAACAAATATCAAATAGGTGATCATATACTATTTGATAGTACATTTGTAAATCTTTATTATCAGTTGATACTTGATTTACAGTGCTTTCATATGAATTGATACTCTTGAAAATTTGAAAAACGTCTAATCCTACGAAAAGTATCAACACTAGAATAGTGATTTACTGTATCAGGAATTCATTCATAAAAAATTATGAAACTTAATTTACTTAATACAAGGAATCAAACTTAATACAAAGATTTTAGAAATATATATTTTAATTTGATATAAAGGAATTTGATACTTTGAAACTCGGTACAATGAAACTTGTTCAA
Source organism: Solanum medicagineum (assembly GCA_026153255.1). Lineage (NCBI taxonomy): Eukaryota > Viridiplantae > Streptophyta > Magnoliopsida > Solanales > Solanaceae > Solanum > Solanum medicagineum. The sequence goes on from JAPFFP010000002.1 coordinate 13,528,406, forward strand.
CAAAAAAAATTGATGTAAAGAATCAAACTTGATAGCCAACTTTGTCTCCTAGTTTCAGCATACTGTTTGCTTGCTTTTTCTTCCTTAAGGGAAACTGAAAACACCATTTTTTCTATTAAGGTGTTTGAAAAAAAAAGAAAGATAACTCCTTGTTCTCTTCTAGGAACAATCCATACGTAATTGATCCACTTTTTTTTGTATTCGTTGAAAATGGAGGGACGTTGTCATTATCAGCAAAAAATTAAGTTAAACTAAGACTAAAAGAAGGAGATGAATCTATTGAAATTTTTTAGTTTGATAGGAAAACTGGAGAACAGAAAAGATAAAAATCGTTTCTTGTTTGGATGAAAAAAGAGACCTACTGTGTTTCTTTTTCCAAGGTAACTTTAAAAAGGTAATAATTTGAAATTAAACCACGTAAGGTAAGTAATTAATTGGATGATTGACTTTGATTAGACTGTTGGCAAAAAAAAAAGCATAAAAAAAGATTGTAAAAAAATCTCTTTCCTTATTTACCGTAACTGAATTTAATTAATGATTAATATTAATACATATCAATCACAATATTTTAGGTATCAAATGCCTCAAAAAAATTAGTATTTTTAGTTATTTGGAAAAAAGTGGAGATTTTCGGAAATTTCCATCTATCAGTTTGGAATTTATAAAATTTATACTTATTAATAAAACAGGCTGATAACCCCAAAAAAAAATTTTTAAAAAATATTTGCATTGAAATTCGATCAAAATTGAAAGGCTAGCAGTGCTTGTATCTCATATATATGTAATTATTTAAAATTGATTAATTGAGCTATCTAAGCAAACATGGTATTATAAATATATAATCTATCGATACTTTCAAAAAATTGTGAAACCCATCGACAGTTTTAACATCCCTCTCTCGTTGACCTCTCTCCCCTATCTCTCACCTTTTCCCTCTCTCATGATATTTTTCTTTCTAGCTCTCCGCCTCCCCATCCCCCATCCCCCACCTACCCTACGATCTTTTTCTCTAAAAAAGATTCTAGAAAATAGAGCTTTTTGCAAACTTTTTTCATAAGAATCGCAATTTTCAAGTCCTAATTTTCTTTTCAGTTTTGGCTTTTCTCATAATCAATCAATCAATATTGAAAAAATATTATCACTAATATAGAAATAAGATGAAATTGACTGAATCCATTATCAGAAAGACAATTGAAGGGGTGACCATTTGAATTATAGGAAAATTTGTTCTTAGACGATGAAAACTTTTGCAAGCAATTGGTAGACGATGAATGTATTAGTGCATAATTGATTTTTGATACATGTACCAGAACTATATTTCCCCTCAATTTGATAAATGTATTAATCTATATTTGATATCAAATACATATATTTGGACAACTGTATCATATTCTCTCTAAGTATGTATCTATACATAGATACACTAATACATTAGTGCATATATACTGAATATATGTGTATGAACTGTTTTTTTTAAATTGATGAATGTATTATATATATACATATATATTGAAAAGTTGTAGAAAAATTTAATCTGGATAGAACTGTGCGAGCCCATATATGGCTCGTGGTTTGATCTGTGGATCGTAGACAGACATCGTGACTTGGGTTGTAACTTGGTGACATTTTGGAATTTGGGAAGGTCAATTCACGAGGCCATAGTATGGATCGTACTTGGAATTACGACCCTAAATGTGGGTCGTAAATGGGGGTTCTGGAATGAAAATTGCTAAGTGTTAAGGGAAAGAACGAGGCCAACGTATGGACCGTAGTTCATTTTACAGATCATAAATACAGTTTGTAGTTGGAGGTACAGAAGAAAAATTTTCTAAGTATGAGGTCAATCAATGTGTGGTCTTGAAGACCATAAACGAAATTATGAATCGTAAAAGTGGTTTCATCAATGGGGGCTTAGATATTTTCAGAGGCCAAAAAGCATAACAGGATGAAATCATGGTTTACGACTCCTTAGTGGATCTACGACTCGTAGATCATGTTTGTGAATTGGGATCGAACAATTTTAATAAAGGGCTTTTGGGACATTTTTTTTATTCGTTTAAACCCTAAATTATGTTGTTTTAACCTCATAACCGCCTCAAACCTAATAAAACTACTCTCACTCTCACTTTATCTCATGTACTCCTAAATTTCTCCAAATTTTCTAAATCTTTTTCTCTCAAAAGGATCCTCCATTGGGAGTGCACAGGGTTTCATCTTTACCCAGGAAATCAAGGTCAATTTCCTTTCCAATCTCTAGGGTTTCTTTAACAAGGTATGTAGGATTTCATCCATGAACCTATTTTATCTATGGAGTCCAATTTAAACTCAACTTTTTCCAAAGTATCAAGCATGAACTTATGGATTTTCATGATTTATCTTTAGATGCTTGAATTATATTTATTACTTGATTAATTTACTTAAACACACACACACATATGCATTATGATGGTTTACATAAATTACATGATTTCCAATTGATTTTTCAAGGGATTTCATCTACATGCTAATTAGGGCTTATGAAATTGATCACTCAACTATGATTCAATTTGATTTCAATTGAATTCATCTTACATAAATTTCATTCAATCCCTTGATTTTAAACTGAATTGTACATGAACTCATATGTTGCCCTAATTTCTATGTTAAGCTATGATTCAACAAAATTTCATGTGTGAAAGTATGCCTATGATCATGGTTATGAAAGGGTGACTTAAGACCCTATTTTATGCAAGATGATAAGATGGAGAGTATATCCACACTTTATGTATGTTATGTAGATGGACTATTCTTATGAATGGAATGAATTTACTTGGTTATTATAGGTATCTTACAAGATATGAAAGTATGATTTTTATGAGCTACGAGTTAAGTTAATGACTATATATATCTATTGCATGTTATGTATTCTGTGGGGTTTAACTTAGCACCAAATGAGGCTTGAGTGAGGGGGATATCCTCAAGGGTCCTTATATAAATCCTCTCATCTCATGACTATGTGTCACCATAGGATTATGCGCCTATATGACTTAGCTAGTGGATCCACATATAGCATCATGTTATGACACTCACCTTGGTGGGGTAAAGCCCACAAGGTGAGGTATAGTCTACCTTGGCAAGTGGACTATTCCTTTTTCTAGTGTGGAGGAAACATCGAAATTTCATGCAATAACTTTCATGGTCTTATTGTCAATTATGGTACTATTCCTATATATGTATGTTTAGGATGATTATGAAATGTTTAACAATGCTTCCATCCATTGAGCTTTAATCCTTTGTCATGGTTATGCATATTATTGTTATGATATAACATTTTTCGTTGTCTTGCATACTAACACATACTCTTTGCCTACATAATCTAACCATATAGGGATTGGCGACGATACTACTCCTCACTATTGTGGCTAGAGTTGGATTCTACATCTTGAAGACGTGGTGAGTTCCCATGCTTCAGGAACAAACCTTTTTTTCATGCTTTATGTCATCATGGTTGAGACTATTGTTTTTTTCCTATCTGAGGGTGAGCTAGTGGTATATTCTAGCCCCCACCAAGATTTAATTATGTAGAGGCATGCTTGGACATATGTTGATGTAATTCCCCCTAACGGGAAAATTCTAAACCCTTATGCTTAGTTTGCTTTTAAGACTTCGAATTTTGCTTGCTTACGTATGATTATGCTTTATTACCTTCTGTGTGCATATGTTATGCTAAGAGGCTTGGATGGGGCACCTTCGAGTTCCACATTCGTCGTGTTACAACTAAACCCTAGGTTTGGGTCGTGACATATTTGAGCTTTATTTTCTTTTTATTCTTTTAAGCATGTATCTATGCACAATTGATATTGCTTATTTGATAAGTTTCCTAACGAAGGAGAGAAAGTTTGACAAGCTAAGAAAGTCTTGTTGAAAGCAGGAACTTAGATTGTGATGACTATTTTCACTAGTATCAAAGGCTTGATTGACCCTTGATACAAGGAACATAAGGACATATTTGATATTGAATACATGTATCTGGATAATTATATCTCCAATCTTCTTTGATTTGAAATTGTGAAATATAAGTACATTGTATGGTATCAAAAATTGATACATGTACGTTGAAATAGATACACATTATACAAAAGACTATAAAATAAAGATACACAAATGTATCATTGTATCAAATACATATATGATACTTAAAATTGAAATTATGAAATATAAATACATTGTAAAACACAAATACAAAGAGAGATGAGAGAAGGACAGAGTAGAGTGAGAAAGGAGAGAGGCGAGTAAAAAGGGAGGAGAGAAAGTGTTGCGAGTGAGATGCAACATATTTAACTTGAAATCAGGACACGTTAAATACATATTAAAACTCTCGCTTTATATAGTAATTCAGGAATATAGTATCGTGCTTTGTGAACTTTTTTCTTTTGCATTTTGTTTAGATAGTTGTAATGTATTTTATTTTGTTGTAATGTATTGTGTTGTATTGTTTCAATTAATACAATGTTTGGATAGATTGTTGTTACATAATGTCATACATCTATAGTTTGAATGATAAACGTTCAAGAAATTGTAAGATATGCGGTAGATACCATGAAAAGATAAAGTAAATGAAAAAATAAAATTATTGAATAATAAATAAAGTAAGAAATGAGAAGATTTTACTAAAAAAAAGTAATGACACACCCAACCAAATTGGTCGTTACATAAAATGGATTTTCTCGTCGTTACCTAACAATGAATTTAAACAATACAATACAATGAAATTTAAGTAACAGTCAAAATAAATGTTTTATCTAAACTAACAATGCAATGGCGTCGTACCATCCAAAAATAAGGGGTTAAATTTTTACCCAAAGACAAGAACTATTGTTTTACATTTTATTGTACAATGGTTCAACACTTGCAACCTTTTATTATTTGAAATGAGGAAAATAATCCTACAAAAATCTATTGTTTTATCTTCAAATCACATATAAAAATAAAAATTTATTAATAGACTTGGCATAACACTATTATTTTATTTAAAATGCTTAATAGTGTCAACTTAAAAAGAGGAGAGTTAGTTAGAGACGTTACGCGCACATTCTTTTTGTTCAATAATATCCGATCCAAAATCCCCCTCTTTCACATTTTTGACTCACGAGTTTCCTCTTGTTTTCAAATATTTCTTCAAGTTTTTTGACAAATTTGGAGAAATGGCATACAGAAGGAAGCAAGGTATCAGCAGATCCTCCACTTTCCAGGAAGAAAGCATTTTCCGTTCCCCCGCGGAACCGAAACACGGGATCTCCAGATCCTCCACATTTCATCATGACTCTGCCACTTTCCGTTCCCCTGGAGATCCTTTCATTTCCTCTTCCTCCTCCTCCTCCTCCTCCTCTTCCTCCTTGTCTCTTGCCGCTCAGGCCATTAGAGCCTCAGCTGTTCATCGTGATCGCTCCTCTCAGGTATGTACAGATTACTTTTTTTCTGGATTGCCAAGTAAAAGTATTTTGGTATAAGTATCAAAATGAAAATTCATTGTATTGTTCACAATTGAAGCAAATTTTGTTGTATTGATTTCGAATATTTTTTGTTGTTGTATTAAAGTTTACAACGATTCTCATCGTGCTTGATAAATTAAATACGCTCGAATTGTTGATAGATTGTACATTGTCCATTAAAATCAGGATGCTATGTACAATGGATATAGTGAGAATGGGGCAAATGGATTTTGGGGAGTTTTAGCAAGGAAAGGCAAAGACCTTCTTGAAGAAAGCCAGGTAATTATTTAACCCCCTTTTGAGATGAGGTTTCCCTAGAAAAAACCTCTCTTCCTCTGTGAGTAGTGGTAAGGTCAGCTTACATTTTACGCTCCCCAGATCCCACTTGTGGGATTTCACTGGTATGTTGTTGTTGTATCAATGAACCACTAATAAAATTGGAGAACCTTAGATTTCAGATGGACTAATGTTGTATCATTTAGTTTCTCTGTTCTCTCATGCTCTGCTTCAACATAATTGTTTTTTGTTGAACTTCAGGAAGGACACACACTTTTTGAGAAGACGCAAAATCATGTCTCCAATGGACATAGCCCATGGCAGATGCAAACAACTCGGCAACAAACGCAAACTATTCATGAAGATCAATTAAAAGCTTCTCGCGACGTAAGGTGGCAACTTGCGTGATGATATATGATGTACTTCTGGTTCATATAGCATTAAGCAATGGGCATAGCTATATTGATCCAAGGGTGGTCAACTAGAACACCCTTCCTTGAGAAAAATTATATTTTGCTAGATAGGTTAAAGAAACGCTTTAGAGATACATACAAAAGTTTTGAACACCCTTAGCAAATTTTCTAGCTTCATAGCCTCTGGCAGAAATGCAAGGTAAGACCGCATACAATAGACCCTTGTGGTCGGGCTCCCAGACCCTATGTATAGCGGGAACTTTAGTGCACCAGGCTTGCCCCTTTTTTTACCATCGACATTAAGGATATGAAAATATTACTGAGAATGCTTTTAAAAAAGTACCATGTAAGATTCAAATGTTCTTTATAACATCTCCTTGTTGGTGATCAAATGCATCTTTTGGCCTGCTTTTGTTGGTTACAGGTAGCAATGGCAACAGCAGCCAAAGCAAAACTGCTACTACGAGAGTTGAAGACAGTTAAAGCAGATCTTGCTTTCGCGAAGCAACGTTGCTCTCAGCTGGAAGAAGAAAATAAAATGCTTCGAGAGGCTCGTGAGAAGGGAGTCAACCCTGCAGATGATGACATGGTAGTTTTTCTTTTTCACCTACTATTACTAAATATTGTTCTTATTTCATCTTTGCAAGCCTCCATTTTATGGTAATCTGAAAACTACCACCTTTTCACGAGATTCATACCTCAACTATCACTACTCTTTTTGTATTAAAACTCACCTCGATGCAGAGTTAACCTACACGCACCTGTTGTTAATTGGGAACAAATATTTGACCAACTCAAGATTGAGGTCTATTTTAATACGAAAAAGAATGATAGTTAACTCAGGTAAGGAAAGTTGAGGTATGAAACTGGCGAGAAAATAATAGTTTAGATGTGTTTTTAACCATCATGTCGAAAACAAGAACATAGTAGAGAGTATTATTCTTTACAAACAAGATAAGGTGTCAAGGGGGTTCATTATCTATTGTACACACATTCGGACTGATATGTTTGGTGTTTGGTGCAACAATTCAGATACGGCTACAACTGGAGACACTTTTAGCAGAGAAGGCTCGTCTAGCACACGAGAATTCAGTATATGCTAGAGAGAATCTCATCTTAAGGGAGATTGTGGAGTACCATCAATTGACAATGCAGGATGTTGTGTATTTGGATGAAGGATTTGAAGAAGTAACAGAAGTTTCACCAATACCTGCTGTCTCAAGAAGGCTCACTGCTTCTCCTCCATTATCTCCTAAATCAATACCATCTAGAACCTCATCATTCACAAACTTATCAGCTCTTATAAAGACAAATGAAGAATTACCAGCAACTTCTTCCAAGGGGAAAGATTTAACAAGAAAATGATCTAACCATGTTGCTCCTCCAACTGCCAATCATGACTTTTTTCTTTCATCCATAAATTAATATTTTTGTCTAGTATTATTTCTCTCTTCTCCTTTGTATTCGTCGATTTTGACACGAAAATTATTTAATGCTAGCATTTATCATAACAACTTTTTTTCTTATTGTTACCTTTTAGTCTGTTAAAGAGAATTTGGAGTATCCTATTTCCACCCAACTCACAGGGTCCAATTCTCCTTTCGATAAGACGTCTTCTTCACCTATGAATAATGAATTCCATTGGACCCACAATTGATACAATATGTTAGGTAAGATTTCTTAAAAAATTGTTGAGATCATTTATTGGTGTATGGATAGATTTGAAAAATAATAATTGAATGTTCCTTGTTGATTTTCTTATTCTCATTAATGGTTGGTAAAATAGGATGATTTATTACAGCACAAGGATATTTCAATGTTGGTGGTTGCATTTCAGTCGGTCGAATTCAATCTTGAAGTTTATCGATTCAACTTAATTGATTTGTAGGCATGGTAAATCGATGTAGGTGGTTGCATTTCAGTCTGTCGAATTCGATTTTGAAGTTTATCGAACTTAATCGATTTGTAGGCATGGTAAACCATTACAGAACCATTAAGATAATGGCTTATTGATCATTGACCGTTATCAGTTTAAACCTTTAAGATTTGACGCAAAAAATCACCTAAGGTGACAAACTAAATGAACAATACGCATGAATTGACCGACTGCATCTTGCTCAAATGTAAATATTATCATATTATAAAATAATCGAGAGTTTAAGAAAGCCAGAAATAGAAGTAGGAAACTAAACTCTAATGGGTTGTTTGGTTTGGATACAAGTTATGATGAGATTAGTAAAGTTGTAATAAGTTATGATGAGATAAGTTATGCTAGGATTAGTTATGTTGAGATTAATTTTTATTGTTCGTTTGGTTTGTCATATTCAAAAGACTATTCATTGTACAATTTCTAAGAATAAGATTTTTGTTTATAAAAATACCCTCCACCTTATTATTTTCTTTCATTTTCTTTGCAAGCTTTAGTTATTCATTATTAAAAATAAAATCTTCATTTTATTTAACATATGTGTAAGCGTTTTCATGATTGCGTCGTGTGTTTTTAAAATTAAACTTTTATCTTTTTTAACTTCCATCGTATTTAGCTTTAAACAAAATTTTTATCTTATTTAACTTAAAAAATAAAACTTTTATCTTATTTAGCTTAAAAATTTAAACATCGAGCTAATTTAGCTTAAAAATAAATTTCCATTTTAAGTTTATTAAAAATAATAATACCACTACATCGAGTGAAATCCTACAAATGAGGTCTAAAGTGTAAGAGAAGCATTAATGTGGGGTCCATAAAATTCATACTTGTCAATCACAGAATGAAGCATCATGCCACTTTTATTGGTTGAGCCTCATCCACCATAAAAAAAAATTTCATTTATAAATAAGGATACATGCACTTATTGCTCTCTCCAAGAGAGACGCCAAGTCTCGTTAGCCTGCTAAATTTTGATTCAACAAGGATTTTATAACATAAATCAAACTAATTCTGATGTTACTTAAGGAAAAAGACATAAATTTTCTCCTAAATTTATTTTGAAAAATCAGTGATAACATATTATATACTTTTACTACTTAAAAATAAATTTATTTCACCCCAAAAATTAATGTGGCAAAAAAATTAAAAAAGAAAAAGACGAGCGAAATGAATAAAAAAAGAACGAAGAGAGGAAAACCGGTCCCAATCTCCATGGACAAACTTTTGATTTCTTATTTTTCTTCATGCCATTTATCATCTCTTCTACATCTTTTATCTAATCAAAATCACGTTTTTATCATTAATTGCCTTCAAATTTTTTGCCATTCTCATCTTTGAGCTTGACTGAAATTTGTAATTGTGATATTTTTTTGTGGTGTTGGATGATGAGTGTTAAAATAGTGATGGCATGACTTTTAATTTCGACAATTGATAATAAAACTTATGTGATTTTGATGTGATGCTGAAATTTGTGGTTATAATTGTGACGAATTTCAATTGTGACAATGATGGTGATGTGATTACAATGGTGAATTTAGTCAAAATTATTATGATTGTTATCGATTTTTTATTGAAAAATTCTAGTGGTGAAATTGATTGTAGGTGGTGAAATTTGTGATGGTGGATAGCTGAATTTGATGATAATTGAGAATGATGGTGGTGTTTTAATAGTTTATAAAGAAGCCAAAATAAATAAGATGACATGAATTTTATTCTTTTTAAAATTTGACAAAGTAATTGATGCATGGTGATGACATGGCATGAGTGTAAGACACTTCTCATCATGTAATTAGTTGTATGCGCGTCAAGATGAAAATAAATTCACTTTTAAGTAATTTAAATGTGCAATAGATCGTCCCAATAATTTAATCGTGTAATTGACTCTTCTTGATAAGTTCAGAAGAAAATTTATATTTTTGTGTCACTTAATTAATAATAAAACCAACCAACAAAAAACATTACTGCTACAAAGGCCAACACCCCCACTTGTTGTACAATAAAAATGTAATTTACTAGTTATTTCATATGTTCTCCAAAATTTTACAAAAAATCAAAGTTTTTTTGGTGTTACTTGAAAATCCCTACCTACATCATCACTTAACATTTCTTGAACCATTACTGGCTAACTCACCTAAGCACTATGTTCAATGTGAGTTGGACCACTATTATAGTCTCTATCTTTATCAAATTTATTTATCTTTTAAGTTAAAATTAATTTGGTTCTCAATTTTTTTTATTTTTATTTGACAAATATCATCTATCGTAAATCAGTTATGTTCTAAACTTAGATTTCATTTCATTAGTTGCTTTATCACAACATTTCTGAAATGCAAGGGGTTGCTCTTGTATCAAACATCTAAGATGATTTTTAAGTTTAGACTTTTAATTAAGTTACGTAATCTATCTATCAATATATTGAGATTCTTTTAACAAGAAATAAGCAACCTCACATTGCTCAAATGGAAATGCCTCGCTTTGAATTGATCTTCCGCCAACTATTATTGACAATTTATGTAATATAAAAAAGAAAATTGACTTTCATCCTCAATAATTTGACCAATGACTTGGTATTCTTTTCAATAATCTACACTTTAGACCATCTAGTAAATATGGAATTTTAACCCTTAGTATAAAATCCATTTAATTTTTTCTTATTAAAAAATGATAATCATAACATAAACTAAAGTTAGCCTTTTCTTTTAAAAAATGATAGACTATTAAAGTTTTTTTTTTTCTCCATTGTTTCTTCTTCAATTACTTGAATTTAATACACTTGACTAAGGTTCTTATGAAAAGAATCTCTCCATTTTCACAAGGTAGTGATAACACGTGCGTATATTCTATTCTTTCCATACTTTATTTTGTGGAATTTCATTGGATATGTAATCGTTATTGTGTTAAAGTTTTTTGTGTCATTGATTGAAATTAATTATTATATGTTAGTCAAAGTTAATAAATTACATACTCAAATTATGTATATGTATATTTAATATCAGATATTTTTATGGATTATTATTTTGACGATGAACTTTTTTATTGCAATTTGAAGTTGTCTGGTTACTCCTGATTTGATTGAACAGTGCTGGGAAGAATGGATAGGGGAGATGCCGTAGATCACTTAGCCAACTCGGGAAGAGCATGAGTGGAGAATTGTCACCAGATTTGACCCGGTAAGGTAATTTTTTCCTTTTGCTATTAATAAAAGATATAGTAAATTTAAAATATACCGGACCCATATATGTGACTTTTTTAAGCTTCTATTCTTCTGGCGCACATTTCTTTTCAGACAGCCAGAAACGAAGAGAGCCCAAAAAGGTCACATAGCCCCCCCACGCTACCCTACCCCACCCCACCCCACCCTACCCTCTGCGATCATCGCCTTCATTGTTAACCCTGCATCTTCTTCGGCTTTGTGATCAATTGATTTTTTCGGGTATTCTGAAGCACTGTTGATTCACCGCGTTGACTGATTGTTCTTCATTTTCTTCCTCAAAATAGTATGGATTAAGTGGTTGTTGATTGGCATTTCTTGAGGAATCATTCACCAGTTGATCGTTTAGGTTCTTCCACGGCGTTTCCATATCGAAGGTGAGGCCTTTTGAAAAAAATATTATATGTTTTTTTTTCGTTTTGGGGTTTGATCGTTTGTTTTTTTTTGATTTTTTAGGGTTGGGTCTAGGGTTAGGGGGGAGCGGATGGAAGCGTCCGGTGCAAATTCGGACGCTCAGAGAGGTATTTCATCATCAAGTATCAATATTGGTAGTAATGCTAGAAGGCATGGAGTACAATTATCTGCTGCTAATTTAATTCGTTCACCGTTATCGACGTTGTTGGAATATTCTGGAATTTTAAGGACAAGATCAAGTCATTCAGAAGCGGATAGTTTGATAAACAGTCAATTTCAGCCCCGGGTGAATGATGGTGGGGCATCACCAGCTTCTGCTAGTGGCTCCGGTGAAGTTTCAATTAGGATTATTGGTGCTGGCGAGCAGGAGCATGATAGAGTTGGGACTGTATTGCCATCGCCAGCTGTTGGAACACTGAGGGAAGCAGATGGGCAAAATGAAGTTTTCGGGAGGCCAATTTCAAGGTCTGGGTCTGCAGCTTCAGTTGGAGCATTGGAGAGTCAATCGGGTGATAGAGGAGCAGGAGATGGAGTTTCTCAGCAGGTGAATGGTAACACGGATACAGGGACTACAGATGGTGCGGGTGTTAATAATGGGGAGTCTTCTTACCAAAGATATGATATACAGCAAGCTGCCAGGTGGATTGAGCAAATTATTCCGTTCTCTTTGCTTTTGTTGATTGTTTTCATTCGGCAGCATTTGCAAGGTATTCCATTTCCTCTCCGTGCTATTCATCACCGTTCTTGCTTGTACTTTTTGACTGTTTCATGTTCTTAATGATGCATTAATTCGTGCTTGGGTTTTCTGTTATCTTTATAACTCTCAAGTAGCCAGAACCTTTTCGTTTTAGTGTTACCACAACATTGTCTGCTTGTTAGTGTTTAAGACCATTTTGAGGCTCACTTGATCCCTGAACCAAAGTGGAATATGGTCTGGTCATTTTTCCTTGCTTAAGTGGCACAGTACCATGGTGTTTATATGGATCAGCAAAAACCAGCCAACCAACTATATTTCTCAAGATTAGGCTTAATTGATGAGGTTTGTGAGCTCTTGAAGAGGATGACACTAAATAATAACTGTAGTGGCCAAAGTGATGATAAATTGTCAAGGAATCATTATAGATGGATGCTGTAGTGATTTTATTAGGAAACTAGTAATTAACTAGAGGAAATGTGTCAATTTTAGAAACTTAAATTGCATCCCAGTATCTGATGGTAATTGAACCTGATTGAGACGGTTTTACTCGATATGTTCACTGTAAATGCTGATTTTCCAGTTGTAGTAAGCATATAATAGTCATGGTGGTTTAACCTTACTTTTTCTTGCATATCTATCTAGCTATCTACATGCTTTTACTCAATATCTATTCATACATGTATAGCTGTATGGATATTTTATTCTGCTACTTATCTTGGTTAGTTAATGCGATTTTCTAGTATTATTAACCTCCCAGATACTTTTGCCTATATGGATATTTTTTTCTGCTACTTATCTTGGTTAGTTAATGCAATTTTGCGATTTTCTAGTATTGTTAACCTCCCAGAATTTTTGCCTTACAATGTGCTAGGACCTGCATAATGTGCTAATCTATTGAAATTCTATAGAATGATAGCTCTTGTTTTGTTACATAATGGACTACATGGTCTAGAGGTTCACTTCTCTCCCCTCTGTAACCCATGTCCTGTAATCTTGTATCCTTCTTTCCTTTCCTCCCTGTTTATTACTTTTTCCTTGTCCTCTTTTGGTACCTAGATTTCTTCTCCCTTTTTTTTTG
>JAPFFP010000002.1:13541992-13567022 GCA_026153255.1 Solanum medicagineum
ACAGGATAGTGATGCTTTCTATTTTTTTTCTATTGAAAGTTTATGATGGCTATCAATTTCTTGTTTTGCATATTTGAGGGTTACTGTGCTTTACCATAATTTCCATAAGTTAGTATTTCTCAAGATTGCTCTTTTGTTTGTCATGAACCTACAGGTTTTTTTGTTACAATTTTGATTGCTGCTATCATGTTCAAGTCAAATGATATTGTAAAGAAGCAGACTGCACTTAAGGTGATGTAAAATGCCCTTGCAACACCAATCCTCAATAAGGGAAAAAGAAAAAAGAATAGAAGGAGCTGATATGCTGATTACTCTTCCCATCTTTTCTCCTTGATACTTTTCTCATACTAATAAGCACTGAAACCATTGATCTTCTTCTTCTTTGCAGGGTGAAAGGAAAATCTCTGTTCTGATAGGCATATGTATTCTGTTCAGCAGTTATGTTATTGGGTTTTATTGGTGGTACCGAAATGACGATCATTTATCTCCGTTACTGATGCTTCCACCCAAGGCCATACCTCCTTTTTGGCATGCCATTTTCATGATCATGGTGAACGGTGTGTTCTTCTGAAGTTGTCCTAATTAGAAATCTCTTGTTCAGCATCTGGATTCTGATGTGTGAATAGTTTGAAATGATATCATGGAGTTGACTTCTTTGCTTTGCTTTCCTTGATAGATACATTGGTCCGCCAGGCGGCAATGGTCTTCAAATGTTTTCTTCTGATGTATTACAAGAATAGCAGGGGCCGGAACTACCGTAGGCAGGTGACAACAGTTTAGATTGATTTATTCACCCTCTCTTTTATTAATAGTCATTTTCTCTTTCTTGCTGTGCGTTATATGTGTGTATAAATAGGTTAAGGAAGTTTTTTGAGAAGTCATTTCCCTTACAGGGTCAATTGTTAACTTTGGTTGAGTATCTTTTACTGCTGTATCGTGCTTTGCTCCCAGCTCCAGTTTGGTATCGTTTCTTCTTGAACAAGGAATATGGAAGCCTCTTTTCATCGTTAATGACTGGGCTATACCTAACTTTCAAGCTCACTTCTGTTGTCGAGAAGGTACCTTTTTTCAATAAATCTGTATTTTCTTCCATGTATCATTTGTCATTCGGTATCTTAATCTTTCTGTTTTAGAGAATGCATCATCTTAATCTTTGTAAATTTTAAGGGTCAAGATTGTCATTGTTCTAACCTAGTTTTCATCTGATCCTACCTTCATATTCCATAGGTCCAATCCTTTTTCACAGCTTTGAAGGCATTGTCACGTAAGGAGATTCATTATGGAGTATATGCGACTTCTGAACAGGTAATATGGGTTTATTTTTTTTATAAACGAAAAAAATAATAAGTATGTTCCTAAGTTGATTAAGATGGGTTTTGTGTTCTTTTTTGATAAGTAAGATAAGTTTCCTCCTTTTTTGTTCATGAGAAAGAAGAATTATACTAAGAGAAGCTCATAATGCAATGTAGAGCTTGATTTTTCAAAGTTTATAACTTTATATTCTCAAACACAGTTATTGTCTGTTGATTTGGTGTATTTTCCCATCTTGGAGGAATCACAGTCTGAATGTCTAACTCTGATTCAAATATCAATTTCTTCTATGCGGAAAAAGTTTCAGATTGCTATGTTGTTTTCTGGAACATTAGGTTTCATTTTGAGTATATGGGAAAGAAAATCTAGTGTGGTTGTTTTTAATTAGCTTATTGGGTGTTGGAGAGATTCTGTTCTGCTCCAGAATGAAAAATATGCAGTTCCTTCCTTGCTCCCTGTCATTTATGGCAGCCATCTGCTTTATCTATGTTTATTTTGAGAGTCCCCTTAGGTAGTATGTTGATATTTTTCCTTTGAAGGAAGAGTGATGAAGAATATACTCACTAATGCTCTTAAATGCCTCACACATCCTGATGATTGCAGAAGCCATACTCTATTGCGGGTGCTCACACCCATTTATTTTGTTTTTGCTGCTGCAGTCCCCCATATTTTTTTATTTATTTGCTGGTGCACGCTCTTAGATGAGATGGTCAGGCACTTCCATAATTTGTTTTATGGTGGCCATTGTGTGATTTGGAGTGTGCTTGATGTTTATCATGAAAAGAAAGATTATCAATAGGAATGTTAGCTTCTCAAAATTAAAAAAAAAAAAATAAAAAAATAAAAGAAAGATTATCATTATGTCCATGATAGGATGGCTGAATGGTTAAGATATAGAAGTAATAACTTGGAGATATCATGGTCAAATATGAGCTACGACACTCTGTATGGGTCCGTCAACTCTAGCTACGGTGAATAACTACTTATTCTATCGCTTGAATAACTATCAAAATTTTATAATCGGCGACTATAATATAAAAGACTAATCTTTACATTATTTGCTGGTAATGTAGTGTTGAGAATTGGATTTGCGTTTTTCTGCACTTCCCATGGCCAAGTATAGCCTAACCAATCTTCTCCTACCTTGGATGTTAACTTCTTTTACTGTCCCTGTCAATTTTGGTGAACTTGATATCATTAAAAAGTTTCCTTATCAAATGAATAATCTTTACATTTTAGTTTCATCATATTTGTATTAAGAGTATACACCTTATAAATACTACATTTAAGAATGGAATTAGGCTGGACACATCTATGTGTAAGTTTGGCTATGAATATTATTCACTTTATTTTGGAATATTCTTGTTTGGCCATAACATACCAATTATAGCTTGAATTTGTATTTGGGGTTTTATAAAGCACCTCAAGATGTGTTTTCACTTTTTCCATTTTAACTTTTTATTATTATCACTTTATTCTTAAATATTACCCCAATTTTTTATTTATTACGAAGACCATCCTATGTATTTTACCCACTAACGGAACTAAGAAAATGTCATCTGCAGCCACTAGCCAAACTAATGCTACTTACTAGAAGAAGTTCTCACAATGTGGGGATTTTATTAAAGAATAACTACTTACTATTGTTATTGAATTTATGTATTAACGAATCTTTGTAAGTGACTGATTTCATACAGAGTGTTTATGTTGATTTTTGGCGGTGGAAGATAAGGATTTGAATTGGTGTAAATTTGCACTGGTTTATCAACAATTGATTTTGCTTCTTAAACCTTGCAGTTTGATGATAATTCTTTTTTGTGGCTTGTTTCACTAGTGAAAATTTTGGTTTATAGCGTTTGGCCATAAAAATAAAAAAAAACTATTTCACTATATTTGGAATTTTTGTAGTTGGAGGGACTTGTATTTGGCCATAGTATTTGGATTTTCTTTTATATTTTAATTTGACGTGTATACAAAAAAGTGAACAACATTACTATTGATCATTGAAAACAACCACATGGAACTATGATTCCATTTTTCATAATACCACTAATAAACCACAATTTTTATTAATGAAACAAGTTCATAACAAAATTTTCATCAAGCTCCAAGATCTAGGAAGTAAAATCAATTATTAATAAATTAGTGTAGATCTAATCCCCCCACCATCACAACTCAAGAATCAACACCACCCCAAATCAACATATGTGCTTTGTGTGAAATCAGTTTATTATAATGATTTATAAATGCATAAATTATATAACACAAGTAGCTATGTTTTAATAAATTCTCCCACATTGTGTGAACAATTTCTTTTGGTAAGTAGTGGTTGTAGTTATCATTTTTTAAATTTGGTTGGTGGGTAAAATAAATGAGGTGGTTTTGTAATAAATAAAAAATTAGGGTAATATTGAAAAATAGTGACAGAAAAATGTGAAATGAAAAAAGAGAACACCTCTTGTAGTGTTTCTGAAAATCCCAAATATACCTTCAAGTTGTATTTGGTATTTTTATGGTGAAATGAGGATTCCGGAATAAAGTGAATAATATTCATGGCTAAACAACTTAAATTTGAAATAAAAACAATTGTAATGAAGCTGACAACATCTTTTTGGAACTTCTGGTTATTAGAAATGTCATGATTTGGTTGATCAATTTGGTCAAATCCTTAAAGCTCTTCGCTTATTTAGTAAAATGTTATCACATCATGGAATTCTCCTTCTTATATATTGACTAATTATGAGAGGCCCAATATGTGATATTAACTAAATGATATTAAATCATCTTAGTAAGTGGAGAATAAATATCTGATAAATAATTAATATTGATAAATTTTATGTGGTATTACAACAACATACCCAGTGAAATCCCACAAATGAGGTCTGGGGAGGGTAAAATGGTAAATGTTCGCAAACTTTACCACTATCTCATAGAGATAGAGAGACTGTTTTCGGAAAATCCTCATCTCAGAAATCAAGCCCTCATAAGTAGAAGATACTAGATATGAAAAAAGGGAAAAGAAAAGGAAAAAGGAAAACGAAAAAATGAAAAGCAAATGATAGTTATGTAAATACGATAAAAGTAACAAATATAAGACGGATAATGACACCACATGATATAAAGACATGACTAATCCTACTAACCTACTATATCACAAGGCCAGACATCAACCTACCCTACAAGCCTATGATCGTTCTACCCTAATACGCGATCTCCTCTCCGATCTAAGGTCATGTTCTTGCTGAGATGAAGTTTCGCCATAACTTGTCTGATCACCTCCCCTCAATACTTTTTCGATCTACCTCTACCCCTCTGTGTAACCCCTAAATCCAACCTCTAGCACCTCCTAATAGGAGCATCGGTACTTTTTCCCTGCAAATGTCCAAACGATCGCAGTCTCGCTTCCCTCATCTTGTCAGCCACAGGAGCCACCTCTAACTTCTTCCAAATGGTTTCATTCCTAATCTTATTACTCCTGGTGTGTCCACATATCCATCTCAACATACTTATCTCCGCGACCTGCATCTTCTGAATATGTGAGTTTTTGATTGGCCAGAACTCCACCCCATATAGCAAAGACGATCTAACCACCCTTCTGTAAAAGTTACCTTTAAGTTTAGGAGGTATCTTCCATTTCGTCCATGCTGTCCTAATACGATGTGTGACATCATTGTCGATATTGTCACTGCTCTGAATGATGGACCCAAGATATTTAAAGTTCTCTCTTGGGAATAGATTGAGTGGCAAAGTTCACTTCAATGTCTTCTTCATCCCTCACAACACTGAGTTTGCACTCCAAGTATTCTGTCTTGGTTCTGCTCAGTTTGAACCCTTTGGACTCCGAAGTATGTCTCCAAACTCCAATTTATCATTAACTTTAGCTCGAGTCTCATCAATCAGTATTATGTCATCCGCAAATCGCATACACCATGGAACTTCCTCCTAAATAGATCGTGTCAGCTCATTTATTACTAAAGAAAAAAGAAAAGGGCTCAAAAAAGATCCTTGATGAAGTCTTATCTCAACAGGAAAATACTTCGAGTCTCCTCTCACCGTTCTTGCCCGAGTTTTGGCTCCGTCATACATGTCCTTTATTACCCTAAAATACAACTACACCATTAGAACACCTTTCGCCTCTAGACACCTCCATAGGACATCCCTTGAAACTTTGTCATAGGCTTTCTTGAGATCAATGAACACCTTATGAAGGTCCTTTCTTTCCCTATATTTCTCCACTAATCTCCAAACAAGATGAATTCTTTCAGTTGTCGATCGCCCCCGCATGAATTTGGACTGATTCTCTGAAAGTCGCTCCTTTTCTCACCCTCATCTCCACCACTCTCTCTTAGACCTTCATAGTGTGGCTTAACAACTTGATGCCCTTGTAATTGTTACGATTTTGAATTACCTTTGTTCTTGTACAATGGAACCATTGTACTCCTCCATTTATCGGGCATCTTCGCAGTCTTCATAATAGTACTGAATAGCCTAGTCAACCACTCCATTCCATTCTTGACCATACTCTTCTAAAATCGACCGGAATCTTATCGGGCCCGATCGTCCTCCCTCTCTTCATCCTATTAATAACACATCTAACCTCCTCAGCTCTGAAATGCCTGCAATAACCAAAATCTCGATGACTATCAGAGTGTGCTAACTCAACCAGCTTAATATCTCTAACCCTTTTCTCGTTTAAGAGTTTATGAAAGTAAGCTTGCCACCTTAGCTTAATGGAAGTCTCATTCGCCAACGCCTCACCCTTCTTATCCCTGATGCACTTTACTTGGTTCAAGTCGTGAGCTCTCCTCTCTCTTTTGCGAGCCTATACAATCTCTTGTCCCCGCCTTTATCAGTTAGCTCCATATACAAGCGCTCAAATGCTGCTACTTGTCACCGCCGTCTTCGCTTTTGTCTTCACCGTGTTATAGATATCCTTAAGCCTTCTCTTTTCATCCTCATCCCTACACTCCAACCACTTCGTATAAGCAATCTTCTTAGCTTTCACTTTTCCTTGAACTACTCTATTTCACCACCAACCACCCTAACGTCCACTAAAGGTCCGCCTCGAAACACTTAGTACCTTGGTCGCTACTTTTCTAATGCAACGAGCAGTAGTGTCCCACATGGTGTTCACATCTCCGCTACTACTCCAATCCCCTAAACTACTCAACTTTTCTCCCATCTCCCAAGAAAGGGCAGGAGTCAGGCCTCCCAATCTAATCCTCGGTTGGGCATAAATAACCTTCTTTTCCCTCTTAATCTCTAAATTCATCACTAGAAGCCTATGTTGAGTGAAAATATTTTCACTCATCTATCGCCCTTCCGGAGGAGTAAATAATCAATCTGAGTCTTAGCTACCGTACTACGAAAGGTAATCAAGTGATTTTTCCTCTTCGGGAAACATGAGTTAGCAATGATCAACTCAAAGGCCTTGGCAAAATCCAAAAGAGACGTTCCCCCTCCATTCCTCTTCCCAAAATCAAAGCCTCCATGGCATCATCAAACCCGCTAGAAGTTGCACCGATATGCCCAGCAAAATCTCCCCTAATGAAGATTTTTTGTGTTATTCGGTATATCTCTCACAACTTCATCCAAATCTTCCCAAAAGAGCTTTTTGACTTCCTCATCCAAGCCCACTTGAGGCGCATAGGCACTAACTACATCCACTACATGACTACCGACCATAAATTTAATAGACATCATCCTGTCATTAATCCTCTCTGACCTCAACCACATACTCCTTAGGGTCTTGTCTACTACGTTACCTACTCCATTTCTATCTTTAGAACCATCCAAGTACCATAATTTAAACCCGTCTATGTCCCGAACTTTGACACCTGCCCATTTAGTCTCCTGAACACACGCTATATTGATTTGTCTCCTCTTAAGGATGTTCACTAGCTCTATGGACTTTCCTGTAAGTGATCTTATGTTCCACGTCCTTACTCTTAGCTCAAGTAAGCCCGTTAGCCTCTTACCACTACCACCCCTTGCCTCCGACCCCAACCGACGACATGATCCTAATCCACCAATAGATCCCAACGCCACTAAACTAAGAACTAATAACTCAGTAAACTACAAAAAATCGAGAAGATACAATCTCTCAAAATCAACAACCCGACGATACCGAACATTACAATATAAAGTATACTTTACCATAAGCAAACAACTAGATACAAAAAATCAAGATGAATAAACGGGATGCAAATGAATAAACAGAGTAGTAAACTATAGAAATATATGGTAAAAAGGCAACACAATATAATATGTAACAAAGTATAATAATAAATGGTAAATATAGAAACATATGGTAAATCTAGAAATATATGGTAAAAGACAACACAACAATCAAGAAACCTCAACACAATATGTAAAAGACAAGAAATAGAAGGTAAGTAAAAGGGTACAATTGATTAAAAATAGAAAATAGAAAGAGATTGGGAAGATATCACCTGGAATTGCTGAAAGTCGCTGGAAAGTATTGGACTCACCGGAAAACAGTAGACGTCGCCGGAATCTGTTACTCGCCGGAAATTCACACTGGAACTGCTAAGCGATCTTTTTCTGAATTTCACCCAAATCTTTGATTTGAAGTGATCAGTTGATTGCCGCCAGCGATTCTGGAAGATTCTGGCCGAGAAGTGTACTGTGATGTAGAAGATGAGATGGACCCAAGATCTCCTGTGGAAGACACTGAAATTCGATTTTGCCGGAGAAAAAGATTTCGCTGGAGAAAGAAGAAGCGGTTGCTCAGTCAATCGATGAGCAATGTCGAAAATCCTTCCGTTTCCGTAAACTTCACGACGGACACAAACTAGGTTGTTGAAGCAGCAGATGAACTTCTCTGTAAATAAGCAAACCATGGAAAAATCTCGAAGAGAAACAACAAATAGAACCCCAATTTCTTGATTTTCAGAGAGGAGAAGGAACCTGCTTTTGTAAGACCCAGCGGTGTTAGCGCAACTTCAAGCACCTGCAAGCGGTGCGTTTTCAAAGTCGCCGGGTATGATATCGACGCGATAGAGAAGTCATCGGAGATGAAGAATAAAAGAGAAGTCGCCGGAGATCGTAAATGTTGAAATCCAAACCCGTACCAAACAACTTAGTCCAGAGAGAGACGGAAATGCAAACTCGACAATTTGGTACAATCCTTTAGTAGATCATCTCCTTTTTTTCCCATGTAAGTTTAATGTGAAGAGGTCTATTGGGATAGTTATTATTAAAATATTTGTCATCACTAATCGTTGATTTTTTACTCAAAGCAGTTACAAAATATGCACAAATCTTATCGACGTTCAAAATAATAAAGCTATAAACGAAGGATATGAATTTAAAACTAAAAGTCATAGCTAAAAGGGGTCCCAGAATTTTAATAAAATTGTATAACTAATTAAAATTAAAGTAAAATAAATTAAATAATTTTTTATTCTTTTTTATGAAAATGCCCTTGCTGAAGCAGACACGTCAGCGGAGACGTGCCTGCTTCACCCTCAACTCTCTCTTAAGAGAATACTGTGTCCATTCATGCCAATTCTTGTTCTCTGTGTCTGTGTTGCAGCATCTGCTATTGCTGTTGTTTATTGTAATACATGCTAAATTCATGTGAGTTAATTGTGTTAAACAAGAGTTGTCTTTTAATTGGGATCACTTTTTATCATTCACATTGTGGATTTCACTGCCTATAACATGTTACAGTGGCAGGTGTATCTTCTTACCCATAACACACCTGTGCACATCCTAACCTATTCTCAGTCTTGGCTGGGTGGAGCTAGTCCTTATTCATTCAGTTGCATTTTAAAATGATTCCAATCATCAAATAATCCATCATACTGAAGTATATAACCACCTCTTGCTTTTGGTGCCTTCCAAGTTGGCTAGATTTCTGTGTAAACACTGATTTTGACAGGTTGGGAAGTTCCATGGAGGACTTTAAGTTTTAGCTTATCAAAAAGAAAAGTAAGAACAAAAGAAAATACCTTGAGTGTGTTAAAATTTGAGTAACTTTGGTATTGTGAAAAGCTATCTTTCTGTGGAAATAGTTTACTGTTTGAATTGTGCCTTTGAATTGAGTTGTGGAAAAGCTACCAGAGTTGTAGCCGTCTTTGAAGATGAGAAATCGTCCTTGTAAAAAATTTTCAGTAAAGACTGGACTTGTTAACTGAATCATTTTCTTTAAGTGCTTACTGAAGCTCTGGATGATATGATTAATTTCAGGTCAACGCTGCTGGGGATCTCTGTGCTATTTGCCAGGAGAAAATGCATACACCAATCTTATTACGTTGTAAACATATATTCTGTGAAGACTGTGTGTCTGAATGGTAAGTTATCTGCACTTTTGTTCAGTCATTTGTGGTTTGACCCACAAAACGCATAACACAAGATTGCAAATAGCATATGAACCATGCACAAGCAATATTTGATATCTCTTTCTTCAGTTTCTTTGAGTTTATAAACCATGAATCGGTAACAGACTTCATTATGCCCAAGGTTAGGATCTTTCCTCCGACCCAAGCAAAAGGATAATTTAGTTTATCAATTTTACTGGATAGAACATTCAAGCTAAAGTAGATGTATGATGTGTTTCTTCTTTGATATAATAAACTTCATCCTCCAACTTGAGCCAACAGGTGCCCTATCCCAATTAGCCCCTTCAGTGGCTCGCAACCTCAATTTTACCGTTGGAAGTTGAAAAAGGGGGGGGGGGTGCGGGGGCTTTACTAGAGGCTATTTTGCTATTTTTCCTTATCAAATTTAGGTTTACACAATGTTATCTATTATGGAATGAAATAGGATGTCATCTTCCTTGCAGCTGTTTCTGGTTGACCCATTTTTCTGCTGACTTCCCATTTTGCAAATTAATATTGTGCAATTATGCTTTCTCCTGATTCTGAAGAATTAGGAAGATTGCATTTTTTGTTAATTTATTCTTTTATCTCAATAGGCTCACGTAATGTGATTCTTCGGTTGGTTGATGTCTCTTATTTTTGCTGCCAGGTTTGAGAGGGAAAGGACTTGCCCCCTGTGCAGGTCTTTAGTAAAACCTGCCGATCTAAAATCATTTGGTGACGGTTCAACTAGTCTCTTTTTCCAGTTATTCTGAAGAAATTGTTGTCGATGAAAGAGGGGGGAGTCTCTTCAAAGCTGCCAACTTCACTAAGAGCAGCTATAGGTGAACGTCCATCCACGGAAAGCTTATTGACACACTTAGATCAGAATCCTGATCTGTTGCCTCCAGAAAGTACTAATTACCTTACGCAGGCCATTGTTTATACGCAGTTCCACGCAAACCTTTGTGAGGAGAAAATGTTTGTATCAGTCCATTAATCAACAGAATTACCAAGTGTACAATGTATGAAATAGTGTAGTAATTAGATATATCTTTTTGGTCCCCATGGCCAGTGCCTTTAATCCCCCAAATGAACCTATAAAAAATGATTATTGCGCTCAATGGTGTTTATATGTAAAAGCAAGATAGCAGCATCTTTTGGGAAAATCCTAATCTTGAGTGGCTTGAGTCATTATTTAACTCATATCTGCAATGCATAAAAATTTACAAGTTTATTACCCCTCTGTTCAATTTTATGTGATGTCTTTTTCTTTTTGATTCATTCCAAAAGAAATTTTACCTTACTCAAATTGAAAATAATTTACTTTAAATTTTTTTCAGCCATACAAATATCTAAAAATAATTTTACAATTACAAATTTTAGATGTTTTTATTTTTTTAAAATATTATGCCAAATCAAATGGTGTCACATAAAATGAGACGAGAGAATACTTTTTTTCCTTTTTTTTTTTAATTTTTAGAATTGAGCTAGGGTTTCAAATATCACGTATGTGGGCATAACTCACGTCTCCTCTTCGATTATTAGTTTTGGTAATTTCCTCCTGTATTTCAATTATCTTTTTTTTCTGTTTCTTTTTCTTTTATTCTTTCAAAATCCCTAAATTTAGAACATGGAATTCTGTTCTACTTTTGTCATCACAAATATTATATAATTTTACTAAACATCTATATTAAAAATATTCACAACCAAATATATTCTTCTCAATCATTAGAAAATTTAGTACCAAGTTTATTCTTGCAAATAGATATGGAGTAACACCGTGTAGAATTCACAGCTCAATCATAGAGTATCCCATATTTTATTATAGTCTTGCTTTTCCTTCAAATTATCGTCTTTGTCTCATTTCATGTAGTATTCTTTTATTTTTTATCTACTCAAAAGAGAATGTTATCTTACTCTGATCAAAAACAATTTACCTTTAAAATTTTTTTTTTTAACCTTTAAAAGAATGATTTCCAGCAACACAAATATCTAATAATAATTTTAGATCATAAATTTTAAAATATTTTTTCCTTAAACACTGTGCCAAGTCAAATGAAGTAATATTTAAAAAAAATATTTTTTCATTATATTAATTATAATTTAATGTTTAAAAATTAGTGAAGGTAAAGGGAAAAAGGGAAATTAATTAATTAATCTACATGGGGACTACTAACCCTTTTACACATTTCATCACACTCTTTCATTGCCTTTTTGTCTCTTGGCACTCTTTACTACTTGTCCTTTCTCTCTCTCTTTCTCACCACTTGTTCATCTTCTCCATTTTCTGTAACTCATTCATTAGTTTCTTGTTTTTCTCAATACTAGTCTTACAATGCCGGCATGAGTTTGAAGTAAAATTTTAGACCCATTTTTGGAACAATGGCAACTTCTGCTGTTTGAGCTGCTCTTGTATAAAATCAAGTTTCTGGATTCAATCAATCCTGGTAAATTTTCTTTTTTATAGATTCAAACAAGTGATAATTGTGCATTGCACCCTTTTCTCGCATGTGATAATTCATTCAAAGCTGCAAAAATAAATTGGGGTTTGGGGATTAGGTAGTAAATTGATGGATCTGGGATGGTTTCAGGGGAATCAAGTTCATGATTTGACTTTTGAGGAAGAATCACCAAAAAGTGTTTGGAATTATCGACTTTTCAACGGGTGAAAGTATCAGCTCTTCTTGCTTTTTGCATACTGTTACCGTTATATTTTGTTTTGCAGTATCAGATTCTTCAATGAATTTAAAGTACCTAAAGTGTGAGCCTCAATTTTGTTTGAGTTTCCTTTAGTGGCTCATTTGGGATCTGAGAACTCTATATAAGTAGACTGAACAAGCTTGTTTGATTAGTTTGGTGCTTGAGGGGAAAAAAAAGGTGTATTTGGAGGTTGACATTGTTGTGACTTGTGGATCTGCAGTGTGAACTAGGGAAGTTGTGAAGCATGATGGGGCTTCTTGGAAGTCTCTCGATGCTTCACCTTCTAATGTGGTTGTTTTGGTTGCCGAGATCAGGGAATTCTCAGTTAGCTGACTTGTCTATGGGGGCTGCACGGGCACTTGATGCACTCCTCCAAGATTATGCTTATCGTGCATTTGATCGTCCGAGGATTAGAACAGGTGATATCTATGATGCAAATGTTCCCTCGAATATGACAGGGATTAAGGTGTCTGCATTGAGGCTTAGGAGTGGCAGCTTAAGGACCCGAGGATTTAAAATGTATAAAGAGTTCCAAATACCTGTTGGTGTTGTTGAACAACCTTTTGTTGAGAGGCTTGTTCTGGTCTACCAAAATTTGGGCAATTTTTCTGCAAGATATTACAACTTATCTGGCTACATGTACTTAGCTCCTGTACTGGGTCTTCTTGCTTATGATGCATCAAACTTGTCAGCAACTAACTTGCGCGAGTTGGATATCAAAGCTTCCGGTCAGCCCATCTCAATACATTTTTCAGATGTGAAGCCGTTTCCTGCTGGATCATCTGCAAAGTGTGTTTCAATCGATTTACAAGGGTCTCTAAATTTCAGCAATGTTTTGTCGGATAACACATGCACAACCTTTCAACAGGGACATTTCTCTATTGTGATCGAGTCAATTGCTCCTTCTCCTGCTCCGGCTGCCCCTCCCACTGAAACACCCAAAATTCATCATAAGGGAAAGAAGAACAAGTCGAAAGTCTGGATAATTGTTGGTTCCATAGTAGGAGGATTAATATTGATGTTTCTTTTAGGTCTTCTAATAGTGTGCGTGAGCAAGTACAAACGCAAGAAGAAAATGCAACAAATGGAAAGGGCTACAGAGGTTGGAGAAGCATTACAAATGACTAAAGTAGGGAGTACAAAAGCACCGGCTGCTACTGTAACACGAACTCAACCTACACTAGAAACTGAGTACAGACCCTAATATTTCCCACTCCGCACAAGCTCTGCTCCACATGTCCACTTTCTTGTTTTGCTGCGGTTACATATTCTTCCGATCACACCCCTCTTTCTTGGTGTTTGCTTTATTCAATTATTTAGTAGGCTTATGATAGCAGTGTGAATAGTAACATTGTTATTGTGTAAACAATAAACTTTTAGCTTTCACATTAGCCATTCATATTTGTGGTGAGTTGTTGGTGTGCATTTATTCTTTTAGCATGTGTTAGAGTTCATTGTAATGAAAGTTTGTAAGATTCATTGACAGGAAATAAAATATTTTGACAGGATTTTTCTTTGCTTATTATGGATTCTTTCACATGTGAAGCAAGATGATTAAATGGCATTTGCTTTTTGTTGGCTTCAAGCATTCCATTGAAGCTATCTTCCTTTTTCCTTCAGGTTAAAAAGTACCAATGTAGAATTATTCAGACACCAAACTCTCTTATGGGTAAAGGCAAAGGAATCCAATTCACAATTGGACAGGGCTCGTTTGGTGTGAGGTATAAGTTATAATAATCCCGGGATTATTTTATCCCATATTTGCTTGGAGGTATAAGGTAATCCTTGGATCCCACCATTTTTGCCGTATATACGGCGGGATAATATGTTGTCCACCAAACGACGAGTCTATTTTCCTCTTTGATGATTATGCAGGACGAGTCTATTTTCCTCTTTGATGATTATGCAGGTAATGTGGCTTTTCCATGCGCCCCACAACATGGAGCGCAAACATTGTTAATGGAAAACACTACTAAAAATAAAATATCAAAAAAATAAAAGTTTATAATGGAAGAGACCAAGTTCCCATCTGTCTTGTTTAATTAGTCAAATCAAAACATGCTATTGTGTGTTTGGTAGCAAAGAAAATACTCTTTAAGAAATCAAGTGGATTTCATACTTATTTTTTAGTGTTTGATAAGTAAAAAAATGCAGAACACTATAGAAACAGGATGAGATAGGGAGTAAGGGTGGACTGAGAAAAAACAATAAACTAGGAATGTCATTTATGTAATTTATTTCCTACTATAAGAAAAGTTATTTTTTCGTATTTTTAAGTAATTTATTTTAACCAATCAAACATAAAAAAATTAGAAAATATTTATATCTATCACAATCTGTAAAGTAGCACGTACTCGAGAGAATAGACAAAGATGCACACAAATAGATAAAACAAACACCAAAGAGATGAGGAATGTGTTTGGGAACCAAAACAAAGGACTTTTAATTAATTGGCTAAGGACTCGCTGTATATGTTATTGATACTCTCTCTATTTCATTTTATGTGATATTTTTTGATTTAACATAGTGTTTTAATAAAAAAAAGGAAGACTTTTAAATTTATGGTCTAAAATCATTCTTACATATTTGTGTGTGATGCGAATAATTTCATTAAGTGTACAAAAAGAAATTTTAAAGATAAATTATTTCAAATTAGAGTAAGATAATATTCTTTTTGGGATAAACCAAAAAAGAAAAAATGTCACATAAAATCGAACAAAGGGAGTAATAGCTTTTGAAGGAAAGGGCCAAGTGGAAGAAGCTGGAATAGACAGATAAGGGTGGAAGCCATGAGCCACCCATTATTTATCATATACTTCCCTGTCTTGCACTTTTTACACGTGTAAACAGGAGGTCATGGATTAAAATTATAAAGATAATTTTATATGAAAAATATGACTAATTACGATTACTCAAAAAGTTGAAATCCTACCTTCGCCTTCTAGAGTCCCAAACTTAGTGCACCAGCTCACTTTTTTTTCCTTGTTCTGTTTATGCATATAGAGAGTCAAGAGACAAACTTCTTTCAGTCTGGCTGTGGCATACTACTTATACAGAAGTGCAGAATGCATTATTTAATGAAATCAATATTAATTGACTTTGGTAGTTATAGTCAAAAACTTAAAACATTTCAACTAGAAAGGAACATATAAATGCCTCCTCCCCCCATTGTTTGCAAGTGGTCCCTTGTGAGGACTGAGGACTGAGGACTGGCAATGGCTAATATGTACAAATCCTGGTCTCCCCTTTAATGTTATTATTAATAATTCTTTTTTTTTTTAATCATATTGTATTTTTTAACAATTAATTTGATTAATTTTCAAAGTTGAATTAGATTACATTAAATTAATATTTTTCTAGTTAAAAGAAAATGAAAATAGAGCCATCAGTAGATTAGGTTCGTTGGTCAGTCTAATCCCGCCCATCCCATAATTATATAGAATTGAGTTAAGATTTTCTAAGATTTTTAGAGCTCATCTAAGAATAGAGCTTTTTCGCGCGGCTCAACTAAGCCCACTAGCCTTTGGAGCTTGAGCAATATGAATTGGGCTGGTCCATAAACCAAATAAAAAAGGAAAAATAAACATGTGATATGTATTTACATTATACAACTATATTTTGAAAAAATCATAATTTATAGTTATAGTTAGGGGTTTGTTGCTATAGTTACGATTTTGTTGTTATTTTCTCTCTCCTCTTTTCGTCTCTCTTGCCGCTCTCCTCTCTCTGTAATTTCTTGTAGATATACAATTAAATGTATATCAGCTGTATATATACAATTATTTTGACATATATACATAGTCAATTCGACAGATATACATAAAAAATTCGTCTCTCTCCACTCTCGCTCGCCTCTTTCCTCCCTCTCAATCTCGCTTGCCAGATATACAAATATATATATATATATATATATTAATTACACATATTCAATTATTTGACAGATATACACATACAATGTGACAAATATACATATACAATTCGCCTCTCTTCTCCCTCTCTCGATCTCGCTCGCCTCTCTCCTCCCCTCCAGGTTATGTAGCTGAGGTTATATTGTATGATTATGTAAAATATAGCTATTTGACCATATTAATTTTCAAGCCTAGACTATTTATGAAAATTCCCCAATAAAATATAATACTAAAAATAATAAGAGGAGCTTAAACTTAAAATCTTGAATCATGCATACAAATATTACAAAATTCAAAAATCAAAATATTAAAAATATTTCCTTGTACATATGTGTACATAAAATGATAATGATTTCAGATTGAAGTTATATAATCAAGTCTTTACTTGAATACAAACTTAATCAATATTATTAAAATTATTTTGTTTATGAATTTGAGACTTAGTTAATAGATAATAAACACCATATAATATTGTCTTATCGATATTTATGTTAATATTTTAAAATTAAAATTTTAAATTATAAAAAATATTTATACTTTTAAAAAGTGAACTGGCCGGTGCAACCCATAGCCATGTATTCATGGGTTGGTGTGATTATTTTCTGACCCGCCAAAATAATGGACCGGCTCCGCCTAAGTCGTACAATTTCACGAGGAAAAAAACATAACTAGCCTACTTTTAAAAAATTTATTACAAACATAGAGTTGTATAATCAAGATAACAAATATAACAAATAAATTATCTGCATTTATAACCTAAAAGTAATTTAAAAACAGAGGAATGAAAAAATTATGCAAATAAGTAAATATATACTAGTTAATTAGCCAATATAGTTATAGTTTAAATTAATTACGGCTCGCGGCAAACATCTTGTTGTAATTACAATTTTTGTATATTTCGCGTGATTTATACAAACGCTATGCGCAATTATACAAAATTTGTGCACGAATCAAATTGTATAGCGAAATGTGCAAATACCGTGAATTGTATAGCAAATTATACATACGTTGACACAAATAGTATAGGGGAAATATACAAATGCTATACAAAAATTGCAGATTATATAGTGAATTATACAAACGTATAAAAATGATAGGCGAATTATACAAATACTACTATAACTATAGTTACGAAATATAAGTACTCAAACTATAACTATGAAGCATAGTTGAAACATTTTGAGTGGATATATACAAAAATTCCTCAATAAAAATTAGTTCCATTGAAATAGAAATACTAACTAATCTTCTCATTCTTTTCAATATATGTCTCTTATTTTTAGGGATATTTTTAAAGCAGGAAACAATAAATAAAATATATAAAAAGATAACTCTCTCTCTCTCCTTCTCTTCTATAATAATGTATAATTATTTTTATATGAAATAAATGTATACATGGTATAATTAATATACACATAACATATAAATGATATATAATAATGAATACTTTGCCATAAATTATATTTATACCACAGAAATATATGGTATATTTTAGATGTAAAATATTTATACCATGTATATACTAGAAATATATTCATTTTAAAAAAATAAGTTTATAAACAAAAAAAATATACCTACAACATAATAATATATATCATGATTATTTATTTCATAAATTTGTGCAAAAAGTATAATAATAATCACTTTTGCTATAAATTATATTTATACCAAAAAAACATGGTATATTTTAATATAAAAGCTTATACCACAAAAATTATATGTAATACTTTTTAAATAATAAACTTATACCATGAATATGTATTCGATAAACTTATACCATAAATAAGTGTTCCATAAATGTATACAATGAATCTGTATTACATAAACTTATAACATGAATATGTATATCATATATAATTATAATTGACTTCACTATAAATTAGATATATACAATAAAAATGTATGATATATTTTTATATATAAGAAGTTCATACTATGGATGATACTCCCTCTATCCCATTTTAATTGAATTTATGAGTTAATGCACACATGTTAAGAAAAATATTTAAAGATAAAATTTACACCATACTTTCCAATATAGCCCTTTGAAAAAAATATAAATATACAGTGTAATTTATCTCCTAAAAAATATAAAAGTTTAATAAATGAAAGGGCAGATATGGAAAAAGTTTCGAACATTCACCTTGAACTTTGAACGATTCGACTATTTTGAACATTAAAAAAACCTCAAAAATTCAATTAATTTGGGACGGAGGGAGTACTAATTTTATGTGAAAGTAAGGAGTGATATTAAAATAAATACTGGTCATATTGATTGAAGTAGAGATAAAATATTTGGTTAGAATATTTGAATACATATGAACTATGGAGAAAGAGAAATATATGATACTCTTTTTATAATATTTTATTTAAAAATTAAAAAGAATTTCTTAATTTAAGGCAAACTGATAATGTCTTATAATATTAAATTAGGGATTATAATTATCTTTTTGATTATTTAAAATTGTTGTATACGTAAAATAAACTTTCATATTTGTAATATTTAAAAAGTACTATTATTCATGTAGTTAAGTCTTAAAGATGGAGTATAACTATCTTTTTTGATTATTTAAAATTGTTGTATACCTAAAATAAACTTTCATATTTGTAATATTTAAAAAGTACTATTGTTTATGTAGTTAAGTCTTAAAGATGATCTTTGCAAGTAATTTTTTTCAATTTCAAAGTCTATATGGATTAGCCCGAATGAGGTGGGCTGACTCTTATTGACAGCTTTATTAAAACTTTTTATGGAAAATACTATTACTCGTAATTTTTTCATACCAGTATAATAAAAATTGCATCTTAAAATGCTAGTTAAAATTTAAATCGTTTGACTCTCAAAACGAAAATTATGGTAACTAAAAGTTACGAGAGAGTATATTTTTGTTCTCACCCCACGAAAGCCCACCTGCATTAACCAATAAATAGAGATTAATATTATGTAATGTTACAACCCCTAATAAGATATCTAATATTTGTCATTTTAGCAAATTTTATTTTATTTAATTAAATGTCATATGATTGTAATTTTTTTCTTTTTACTTTTTTTTTCCATCAATAATTAAGCTTACGGTGGAGTTGTCATGATACCTTCGGCCACTATATGGGGGCACTTATCTTATCTTCAAAATTTGAAGGATTTCATTTTTTAAGCAATAATAAGATTATAAAAATCTTAAAATAAATGTATTGCCTGTTTTACTTTTTAGTTTTAGAAAAATTAGAAGAATAGAATTTAAATTTAAAAAATTATTATTATTAAAAAAATTTATGCTTTAGGCCATCAAAGTACTTTGAGCCACAACGACCACTATAGCGATACACCCGCTAAAAATTATCAAAATATCCTTAGATAAGAGAATGCTTGTGTAATGCATCTTCCCAAATCTTTTGAACAAATTCGAGGCCGGAATCACAATCAGTACGAAAAATTGTGTGGCAAAATGGTCTTGGTTGAATTTTAGAGCAACCAGATCAAAAGATAATTTTTCGAAGCGAAAAATACAATTCCAAAAAAGTCTGTAACAAGTCCATGTCATGGACTTATCACAAACTTACACTTACTGGTAATTTTAATATTTTTTTACGGGATTAGAAAATTGATTGAAAAATTTTTGGAAAAAAATGTACAGGTACACGACAGGTACATCGTGGACCTGGTCCACCCAATTGTACCAACAAAGTTTAAAATTTTAAATCTTTCGAGGGGAATTTCAGACTTTTCCCCACCCCTCCTAGACTTAACCCAAGACCAATATAGGCCGTTTTTGACTAAAAAGGGGTCTCAAACCCATTTCTAAGCTTTCTACGCTATTTCAACAAAATCTAGGGCTAAGGAGATAAGGAGAAGAGCGAGGGTTTCAAGTTCAAACGCGAAGATCGACAGAGGATTGATTGTTCTTCCAAATTCCAAGTATGTAAGGCTACCTAAAGCATTGGATTGAGTTCATGCAGGCGTCTCTTTGTCTACTTGAGTCGAGCTTGCGAGTAATAACAACCGAATAATCCAAATCCTGTGATTTTAAGTTCTAAGTTTCTTGCACGTGTTTGAGTCCTCATGATTATACTTGAGTAAAATTGATGAGTTGCATTGTTATTACCATAAAATTGGAAGACAATTCGTATGCTTGATAGCCTAGCCCTAGATTTCATTGTTTCCTGTATGCTACTGAATTGAGATCATGAACCTAATTTTTTGAGCTGAGTAAATTAAGCATGAATAGCACATTTTTTGGTTTTACATATGCACATGATGAGCACCTAATATGTCTAACATGTCGAGCATGATTGATATGATATTAACTGATCATAAAAGTGAGAGTCTTGCATGATGTGAGTTGGAGTCTTGAGTTGCATTGCAATAAATACTAATCCTGAGTTACTGGGCTATTTGAGAAATTGAGTTGAGCCGTTTGAGATGAGTCAAAGAGATGAGCTTGAGTTGATTTTTATGAACACAAATAACCTCAAATCCTATGTATTATTAAAAGATCAAACACATAAAGATTGACTGTCATTTCATCAGAGAAAGGTTATAAGAAGGTCTAATCATGACAACATATGTTACAAGCAGAGACCAATTGGCATACATATCCACAAAGGCTCTAGGGAATCAGCTGCACACTGAAACATTGTCTAAGTTGGGATTATTAGATATTTTTCATCACCCAGCTTGAGGGGGAGTGTAGAAATTAGCGTGCTTCATAGTTAAACAATTAGTTAGGCCAAATTGTTAGGTTGTTCATTAGTTCAGATATTAGGTGAGTTAGTTAAGCACTTGTATATATACACACAGTGTTCAGCTGAATAATAAGCAGGATAGTTAATTTCAGTTCACTTTTTCTCTTCTTTTTTCTCTGCATCATCAATGGAAATGTGTAGCCATTGAAGCTAGGTCAAGTTTCTACACTGAGGAATGACCAAAAATAAAGTATTTTATGATTTTAATTTATGTGATAGTATATGGTTAATCCTAAGAAGATTAAAAAGAAAAAAATTGATAGAATTTGTGATTTAAAATAAGTGATGAATATTTATACAGTTATAAATTAAAAATAAAATAAAATTTAAAATTAAATTATTTCTACATATATAAAAACTATCATTCTTACGACGTAAAGAAATGTAGTACAAATTAACTGATGAAATAAGACATAGTAAAGTAAATTAAAAAGCATGTTCATGTGTGTATAAAGGATAATACATTTTGTTGAAGAAGCGTTTACGAAATTTCATAAATTTATGGAATATTCATAAAGAAGATAATAAGATGTGGCAAATCTTTTTTACAACCAAATACTTCAAGATCCACAAAATTTTTTAATGGAGATCAAATAAATCTCACGAAGGTCCACATCATGCTTAAGTACTTAAAAAAATTGAGAGAGAAAAAATCGTGACAAAATACTGCATAATAAATTATGTTGGAAATAATAACTACAAAAAAATAGTGGAATAATCAAAATATAACAAATAGCATATACTAACAGAAATCTAAGGACAAGAAAATATAAAAGAGATAATATAACTATTAGTATGAAAGGATAAGGAGATAACACTTTATTACCTAAGGATAAGCAAGAAAATGGACTGGTGCCTACTAACCTTCTAACCTAATATTTATCGTCTACGACTTCCTTTCTAAGATCTTACCTAAAGTCACATCCTCAATAAGCTTCAACTACATCATATCCTATCTAAACAGCCACCTAATACTTGTTCGGTCTACCTCTATCTCTCTCGAAATTATCCATATATAGCCATTCGCACATCTCTATATTAGGATATTTGTGCATCTCCTCTTCACATGTCTAAATTATCTCAATCTTGCTTCTCACATGTATCCTCCACTAAGACAACTCCTATCTTGTCCTAGATATGTTTATTTTTTTTCCTACGTACTCGCACACATCTACCACAATAACACCATCTGTGTAATTTTCATTTTTGGATGTGAGAGTTTTTGACTGATCAACCTTCATACAACATAACTTTTTATTATTGTTACTTTATTTTTAAATATTACCCCAATTTTTTATTTATTACGAAGACCATCTTATGTATTTTATCCACTAACGAAACTGAGAAAATTTCATCTGCAGCCACTAGCCACACTAATGCTACTTGGTAGAAGAAGTTGTTCTCACAATGTGGTGATTTTATTAAAGAATAACTACTTACTATTGTTATTTAATTTATGTATTAATGAATCTTTGTAATTGACTGATTTCATACGGAGTGTGTTGATTTTTGGTGGTGGAAGATAAGGATTTGAAGTGGTGTAAATTTGCACTGGTTTATCAACAATTGATTTTACTTCTTAAACCTTGCAATTTGATGATAATTCTTTTTTGTGGCTTGTTTCAATAGTGAAAATTTTGGTTTATAGTGTTTGGCCATAAAAATGAAAAAAACTATTTCACTATATTTGGAATTTTTGTAGTTGGAGGGACTTGTATTTGGCCATAGTATTTGGATTTTTTCTTTTATATTTTAATTTGACGTGTATACAAAAAAGTGAACAACATTACTATTGATCATTGAAAACAACCACATGGAACTATGATTCCATTTTTCATAATACCACTAATAAACCACAATTTTTATTAATGAAACAAGTTCATAACAAAATTTTCATCAAGTTGCAAGGTCTAGGAAGTAAAATCAATTATTAATAAATTAGTGTAGATCTACACCCCCGCCCCCCTCACAACTCAAGAATCAACACCACCCCAAATCAACATATGTGCTTTGTGTGAAACCAGTTTATTATAATGATTTATAAATGCACAAATTATTTATAAATTATATAACACAAGTAGCTATTTTTTAATAAATTCTCCCACATTGTGTGAACAATTTCTTTTGGTAAGTAGGGTTGTAGTTATCATTTTTTAAATTTGGTTGGTCGGTAAAATAAATGAGGTGGTTTTGTAACAAATAAAAAATTAGGGTAATATTGAAAAATAGTGATAGAAAAATGTGAAATAAAAAAAGAGAACACCTCTTGTAGTGTTTCTGAAAATCCCAAATATACCTTCAAGTTGTATTTAGTATTTTTATGGTGAATAATACTCATGGCTAAACAACTTAAATTTGAATTAAAAACAATTGTAATGAAGCTGACAACATCTTTTTGGAACTTATGGTTTTTAGAAATGTCATGATTTGGTTGATCAATTTGGTCAAATCCTTAAAGCTCTTCGCCTATTTAGTAAATGTTATCACATCATGGAATCTCTTTCTTATATATTGACTAATTGTGAGAGGCCCAATATGTGATATTAACTAAATGATATTAAATCATCTTAGTAAGTGTAGAATAAATATTTGATAAATAATTAATATTGATAAAATTTAAATGGTATTATAATAACATATCCAGTGAAATCCCACAAATGAGGTCTGGGGAGGGTAAAATGGCAAAATGTTCGCAGACTTTACCACTACCTCATAGAGATAGAGAGACTGTTTTTAGAAAATCCTCATCTCAGAAATCAAGCCCTCATAAGTAGAAGATACTAGATATGAAAAAAAGGAAAAGAAAAGGAAAAAGGAAAACGAATAAATGAAAAGCAAATGATAGTTATGTAAATACGATAAAAATAACAAATATAAGACGGATAATGACATCACATGATATAAAGACATGACTAATCCTACTAACCTACTATATCACAAGGCCAGACATCAACCTGCCCTACTAGCCTATGATCATTCTACCCTAATACGTGATCTCCTCTCCGATCTATCTAAGGTCATGTTCTTGGTGAGATGAAGTTTCGCCATAACTTGTCTGATCACCTCCCCCCAATACTTCTTCGATCTACCTCTACCCCTCTGTGTAACCCCTAAATCCAACCTCTGGCGCCTCCTAATAGGAGCATCGGTACTTTTTCTCTGCAAATGTCCAAACGATCGCAGTCTTGCTTCCCTCATCTTGTCAGCCACAGGAGCCACCTCTAACTTCTTCTGAATGGTTTCATTCCTAATCTTATAACTCCTGGTATGTCTACATATCTATCTCAACATCCTTATTTCCGCGACCTGCATCTTCTGAATATGTGAGTCTTTGATTGGCCAGAACTCCACCCCATATAGCAGAGACGGTCTAACCACCCTTCTATAAAAGTTACCTTTAAGTTTAGGGGGTATCTTAGATATTTTTCATCACCCAACTTGAGGGGGAGTGTAGAAATTAGCGTGCTTCATAGTTAAACAATTAGTTAGGCCAAATTGTTAGGTTGTTCATTAGTTCAGATATTAGGTGAGTTAGTTAAGCACTTGTATATATACACACAGTGTTCAGCTGAATAATAAGCAGGATAGTTAATTTCAGTTCACTTTTTCTCTTCTTTTTTCTCTGCATCATCAATGGAAATGTGTAGCCATTGAAGCTAGGTCAAGTTTCTACACTGAGGAATGACCAAAAATAAAGTATATTATGATTTTAATTTATGTGATGGTATATGGTTAATCCTAAGAAGATTAAAAAGAAAAAAATTGATAGCATTTATGATTTAAAATAAGTGATGAATATTTATATAGTTATAAATTAAAAATAAAATAAAATTTAAAATTAAATTATTTCTACATATATAAAACTGTCATTCTTATGATGTAAAGAAATGTAGTACAAATTAACTGATGAAATAAGATGTAACACTCCAATTTTTTTAAACTAAGACGGATCATCCTTCATATGATATAGGATTTTAATTGAGAATTCTTATTTGAGCATAGATGTTAAAGTCAATTTCTTAGTATAAGAATAGAAAGAGA
>JAPFFP010000002.1:13575341-13585553 GCA_026153255.1 Solanum medicagineum
GGACATCATTTAATTTAATATGATATTTAAAAAAATATATTTTTAATTTAAAATAACTTTTAAATATGTATATAATAGATACTCATTTATATAAGAATAAAAGATTTTTTTTAAAAAATAAATTATTTTTAATTAAAATAACTATTATTTTTTTGAAATATACTAAAAAAAAGATGTTATATAAAATAAGAAAGAAAATATATTAATTAATTTTATTTTTTTAAAAATAGAAATTTCAAAATTAGGTAATATTAATAATTAAGATAAATGATTATTACCTTTATCAATACTTAGCCTTTTAAAAGAAAAAAAAGTTTAGGGTAGGAAAAGAAAAAATACAAAGGAAATTATAAGGTTAGGGAATTGAATCTTTATCAAAAAGATAAAAAATTTAGATAGTCTTTGACCCAGCTGTTAATATTCCCTATCAATACCAATTAAACGATCTAATGAAATAAATTAGTTTGAAGTTATAGTTTTGGGATTATAATCTTTTAATTAATTTATTCTATTGAAAAGATGAGACAATATAATACCAACTTGAATGAGATAATTCATGAGTTAATTTGAGAGAAAATTTATAGTTTTTTTAATTGAAAATTTAAATTTATCCTAAAATGAATTTTATCATTAACCGAAGGTAACATAAATTTTATTCAAGCTTAATCCTGAATTATCACATCTTATCATACATATGAATAACCCTTTATTATTTTTGTTTTTCATGCTTAATTCGATTAAATTTAATATATGTCAAAAAGTCTCATGGATAAGGAGAAAAGATAATTTCTCATAAAGATGACTGCACAATTACCAAAACTTAAATTCAAAATATCTAATTTAAAAATAAAAAGAATATTTATTACTTTGCCATAATGCTCTAACTTTTTGTATACCAAAACTTTTGGTATCCTTAATTATTTTTCTATATTTTTTATGTTTTAATTTGTTTATCCTATTTAATTTTAAAAAGTAAATAAAGAATTATTATTTTTATGATGTTAAATTTTTCATATATCAAATAGATCAAAATATTTGTATGACATGTTGAAATTAAAGAATTACTCAAAAAAATTAATAATTTTGAAAAATAAACACTCTTTGACTTTGCACGGTGTTTAAGAGAAAAAAAAGGAAGATTCTTGGTCTAAAATCATTCTTATATTTGTGTGACTGAGAATTGTTTATTGAGGGTAAAAGGGAAATTGTAAGATTAAATTATTGCTAACCAGAATAAAATGATATACTTCTTAAGATGGACTAAAAAGGAAAGAATGCCACGAGACAAAGATAATAAAAAAGATAAATAAATTAAAATAAAATAATAATTAATTACAGTAGATAGTGTATATTTATTTGAATTTATGCAGCCACCAAATAGTGATGCTGGCAGTCAAGTCTACGAAAAAGAGCAGATTTTGCTGCCTTTCTACCCATTTCACAGACATCTCTGCCTACTTTTTTCTCTTCCTTTTCTTCTCTTTTTCTGTCTTCTGCCGCTATATATATACGGGGAACCTCATTTTTTTGCCTGAAAAAAGCTATGTCAGGTTTATATAATCACAACTTTTCACCTTCAAGAGCTGCATCTCCACAGATTAGAACTAATCCAGATGTTGAAAGGTTCAATTTTTTTTGCTGAATTCTACATTTTCTTGAATTTTGCTTTTGTGGGTTGTGATCGTCATGTGTTTCTTTTGTCAGTAATCAGTACTTGTCAGAATTGTTGGCGGAGCATCAAAAGATTGGACCTTTCATGCAAGTTCTTCCCATATGTAGCACACTCTTGAATCAAGGTAACTTCTTGTTTCGTCTATGTAGCACATTCTTGTGGTAAATCTGCACTTTCTATGATGTAAGGTTCTGACGTTTTGCTGCATTGGTGCTGATTTCTTCTGGGAATTCTGCACTTTCTATGGGGTGGGGTTCTGAGGTTTTACAGCATTGGTTTGGCTTTCTTCTGGTAAATCTGCACTTTTT
The DNA here is from genome assembly GCA_026153255.1 of Solanum medicagineum. Taxonomy (NCBI): domain Eukaryota; kingdom Viridiplantae; phylum Streptophyta; class Magnoliopsida; order Solanales; family Solanaceae; genus Solanum; species Solanum medicagineum. The sequence continues at coordinate 13,577,322 of JAPFFP010000002.1, forward strand.
ATGAGGTGGGGTTTCGAGGTTTTGCTGCATTGGTTTTGATTTCTTCTGGTAAATCTGCACTTTTTATGAGGTGGGGTTCAGAGGTTTTGCTGCATTGGTTTTGATTTCTTGTGGTAAATCTGCACTTTTTATGAGGTGGGGTTCAGAGGTTTTGCTGCATTGGTTCTGATTTCCTGTGGTTAAAAGATGACAAGTTAGATCTGACTTTGTTGGTTTTTACCTACATAGATCACCATTTATTTTACTTAATCTGTTCTTGCCCAACTTTTCATAACTACTTTGATTTGCCGAGGTAGGGGTAAGTTTTGCATATACTCTAAACCAGACTCCAGTTGTGAGATTTCGTTGGGTATATTTTTGTTGCCGCGCAACTTCTCAGTGTGATGGGGTTGTGAATGTGGTCCAATAAAAGAAATTACTATCTTTTTTAGAGTTTATCCCCCTTTGGATCCTCTGCGTATGTAATTAATCTTCATGTATGATTCTATCATTGGAACAGATTTGATTTGCATCTTGATGTTCATAAACAAGGCTTTATTAGTAAAATTGTGCAAATGGCAGGAGGAAATGATAATGACATTCTGAAAATTGATTTTTCTTAGGAAGTTGCATCTTTCGAATGTTATACATTATTACTCAATATAGCCAGCTGGACCACGAAATTTTGTGTTAGTATTTATCTTGAGGGATTTTTAAGGATATGGAAAATGTGTTAGGGGGGATATGTTATTTTGACAGTTTAGTTGCTACTTTTAGGAAATCTCAAATAATTAAATAAGAAAATATGATTTAGTTGATCAAACAGTGATCCAGGTAATAACCTGCGCGAGAGTGGGCTTTCTTTGCTGATTTTTGCTTGAAAGAATATTTGCCAGTCTGGAAAGTTTCAAACTTGTTTAGAGGCGAAATATCAAATGCATGTTCCTCATGTTAACATCCTTGATCTGGATTAGATTATGATTTCAGGGATCTTACAGGTCAATTAACTATGTTTTGTCATAGTGATCATGCTATTATTACAATATTGATTTAATGACCAATTACCTTGACTACATTTTGATTTTCAGAGATCATGAGGGTATCAGGAATGATGCCAAACCAAGGTTTTGGTGAGCTAGATAGGTTTCGCCATAGAAGTCCCAGCCCTATGACTTCAGCAAACCTTATGTCAAACGTTGGTGGAACTGGATTGGGTGGTTGGAGTGGGCTTGCGCAGGAGGTAATTAGCTTTATGATTTATATCCGACATGTTGTCCATTTGCCCTATGTTTACAGGACCATCCCTTTACTCTCTTTGTGTCACATAACAAGAGGAAAAAGCCAGTAATATCTGAGTTATACAAATCTATATCTAATGATTTAGCAAAAAGTATAGTAGCTGGAAGGATTTCTATGGTTTTCCTAACAGTAGTATAACTTTGACTTAATTTGCTGTTTTTAAACAGATACGCGCTAAGCTCCAATCCTTCAAAAACTTAGTTTCTTAGCTTTCCATATATACCATTAAAGACGTGGAGGTAGCAACTTGAACAGCTAGCTTGTTTTCTACCACCAGTTATTTGATGTTTAGCTAGTTAAATTTTATTCGACGTACTGCAATTGTTACGTAGAAGGGAAGGATGCTTGGTGATTACCCAAAAAGCTTTGGTTGCTCTGAAGCATTTGGAGGCTCATACAGCATGAGTAACGAGTAGAGCCAAGCCCAACTGTTTCAGTCATTACAAATTTCCTTTAGGATTCTTCCTTTTTATAATAGTGGTGTTTGGGTCGATTTGCATGCACCTCAACTAATCCACCTGGCAGCCTGCTAGCCTACAAGCATAGGTAATAGGTAAATATGCTACCAAAGCTGGAGCAGGTAGATTCCCGCCGAGTGTTAGCTAGGATATGAACCTCAAATCTCCCCATCTCTTTTTTAGATTCTTATTGCACAATGTATATTGCTATGCAATAAAGATGGTCTAGATGAACTTAACCTTTCTGATTTGTATTATCCTTGAGGTTTTCTATTATTGAAACACTTCAGCCACCTTTACCTAAGCTGAGGGTCTATCAGAAACAACCTCTCTACCTTCAAGGTCCCTGAGATCTACGTACACACCACCCTCTCCACATCCCACTTATGGGATTACATTGAGTATGTTATTGTTGTAAACTCTTCAGCCACCTAACTGGTTGTCTGACTGTAAATGATTACCTAACTCTTTAGAAAGCTGTATTGCGCTCTATTTTGCGGCAGAACACAAGTTTCTATATGTTATCCAATGAAACTAAATGTCAAGTGAAGAAGCTAGCAGCCTAGCGTCTAGCAAGTTCTAAATGGTTCCTGAAATGCATAATGCTGCTCGATATAATACAGGATATATTTAACTCTTAAGCATTATTTTGGTGGGAATTGCGGTGAGAATTTGATAGCAAACAAGTGAATGACGTATTGAGCAGAATGGAAATTACTTTGGACCAAAATGGTTAACACGCATAGCTAATACCTAGATCACCTATAAGAGTTACTTCTATTGAATGAAGAACGGTGAATATCTGAAAAGTAGCCTTGATTTAGAATTCAATTAGAATTTGTATTTACTGATGAACTTGATTCCTTCACATTTATGCGCTTCTAATAATGTCTTCACTGAATTTTATGAATCATTGAAGTACACAGACTTTGTAATAAACTTGGAAAAATATCCTAGATGAACATATTCCATTTTCTATCTTCTGTTAACCTCTTGAGATGTTACATTATGTCCCCAGACATGTATGTTATTACTTTTAATAATCAACTTTTCTTGTTCTCTTTGGTATTTACTATTTGGATTAGCTTGGGTTTATCTGAGTTGTGTGTGATGAGAAATCTTAGATATTTAGAGCAATCACTAAGGAAGGTTTACAAGGATTTCAACAACCCTAATAAACACCATTGTATACACGAGAAAATGCACAAGTTATTGGAAATTAGCAAGTTCAATAACTGGTTGAACAAAACAAACATCATTAGTATCCCTATTGCATAATGGTGGTCACAATATTGTTCTACCCGTAGCCAGGGGCGGATTTACCTTAGGCCAAGGGGTGTCACATGAGACCCCTTCATCGGGAAAAAAATATTAAATATGTATGTATAATTGGAAGTCAAAAACAAAAATGAGGATAAATAGAATACAGTGACACTGCTTGATGTAAAAAGCGATGCGGCTCAATTGGTTCAGGCACTTCATTTTCAAACTTAAGGTTGCAAAGTTGCGATTCTCAGCAGCCTTTTTAAAAACGAAAAATACTTTACTCAGGTTCCTACTGTGGACCTTTTGGAGGATAACAAAACATTTAACCAATCAGACTAGATTAACATAAACAATCTTTTGAGGCAATAAATTTTCTTTTAAACCAATTAAGAATCATCGAGTTGACTAATAGTAATATACGTGAACAGTATTTTATTTATATTATGCTCTGTATTTAATATAACATATAGTGTTTTATTTATTGATATTATTTTAAAAAGTGACACTACTTACAAAATATTCTGCGTATGCCACTGCCCGTAGCATTGCATAATGGTGGTCACTGTATTGTTCTACCCGTAGCACGACAAGAGGACATCTCTTTTCCCTGCACCAAGATCAGAAACTGGTTCTTTGCTTTGTAGGATAATGAACAAAATGATGAGTCCTGGCGTTCCTCGATTTCAATTGCATTTAATGTCCAAGAGTCCATAATGAAGGTCTGGACAAGGTTAGCTGGAACCAACATTGACAATTACCGAACCTAGATGAGTTTACAGAGTCTTTGCCGGTAAAAGTTGGATAGTAATGGTTTAGATGTTGAAATGATGATTGTTCCAAGTAGTAGTCATTTAAATTCATAAAGGACACGATATTCTGTTGAGATGATGTCTTGTTCAGGTTTGGGACTTCTCTTGGTTCTTGTGATTACTTACCATTTTATCCTAAATAAAATTTATCTATTTGTGGCAGAGATTAAGTGGATCTCCAGGAATGTCAATGGACTGGCACGGGGCACCAGCAAGTCCTAGTTCGTACACTGTGAAAAGGATACTGCGCTTAGAAATTCCATTAGAAACTTACCCAAATGTAAGGGTTTATTTATTGTTTTCACACACCGGCTGTCAGTGCTATAAAGTTTAATTTGGGGCCAATGAACCCTTGGCTGAACTAACTTCTCTGTGGATTTCAGTTCAATTTTGTTGGGCGACTTTTGGGTCCGAGGGGCAATTCCTTGAAACAGGTGGAAGCTACTACAGGATGTCGTGTGTATATTAGAGGAAGAGGGTCAATAAAGGACCCGGAACAGGTAATGCTAGTAATTTATTCTCAGTCCTGTTGAATTGTCTGATTGATTAGCTCTAGCCGCGTATGTATAAAATTACTAATTCAGACGGACTAACTGCCAAATCTCCAAGATGCTTTTATTGAGTACAAATTTATTTTGTAAGTAGTTTAGAACAAAAGCATCTCGTATGTTTGATTGATCATCCCAATCAGATATGACGATTCTAAAGATTGGTATGAATCAAGTTTCAGTAAATTTAACAGAAACTGATAAAGTAATAGATTTGTAGTGCACCTATTAAAGCTTTGTAAGAATTTTCAGTTTATGTACAAACAAGAAAAATCATAGAAATGTTAAAGAGTTCTAACGTATTTTTATGTCATTTGTGCGAGGTGGTCATTGGAGTTCTAATGTATTTTTATGTTTGATACTCAAGGAGGAGAACCTACGTGGAATACCAGGATATGAGCACCTGAATGAACCACTCCATATTCTAATCGAGGCGGAATTACCAGCCAATATCGTGGATATTAGATTGAGACGTGCACAAGAAATAATTGAGGAGTTGCTCAAGCCAGTGGTAAGTATCCCGATTTGATCCTTCATTAAGCACATTCATGAGTTGATATGACTTATTGAATTGCACATGATTCCTTTTTATGTCCTTGACATCATCCTATTTCTCACAAAGACACCAAGAGGATACGATTCTCAAAATATTAATTGTTGAGACGAGAGTTCCCCGAAAACAACCTTTCTACCTCTATGAAGTAGTGGTAAGGTCTGTGTACATTTTACCCTCCCCAGACCCCATTTGTAGGATTCCAGTGGGTATGTTGTTGTTGTTGTTGTTTTTACTTTCTCACGGTTTGTACAATGCTACCATTTACAGGATGAGTCACAGGACTATATAAAGAGACAACAAATGCATGAACTTGCCATGCTAAATTCAAATTTCAGGGAAGAGAGTCCAGGACCAAGTGGCAGTGTCTCTCCTTTCAATACTGGCGGATTCAAACGCCCCAAGACTGGTCGTTGAGAAGTTCAGACATTCAAGTTCTTGATTTCATATCCGCGAAGCCAGCTACTTAAACCCAAGATATGAATAGAGAAAGAGGTCCCTTGCGCGGTTGGCGTTGTCGTTGCTTATGGATTTTATTTATTTTTCCAATAGAAGAAACAAAAAAGAAAAGGAATATATAGAAAGAATACATCTTGTGAGTTAAAGTTGGTTCTTTGGATTGATTTTTGGTCATGTCAGCCTGTAAACTTCTTCCTTCGGATTTATTATTGTGTTAGTAATTGTTTTATGAAATACTCTATTACTGTCTCATTATACTGTTAATGGTTTTTAAGCCTATAACTTTGTCTCTAAATCAGTAGAGATTCGGGAAACAAAGAAAAGATGTGTATGAACAAGATATCCAGCAAAGGAGGATAAAATAGAACTTTCGAACATTTGTTGAATGTGTGGATATATATATATATATGTATATATCAAACACTTTATTTTAATTTCTCAATAATAAAGTGTTCATGTATCTAGAGAAATTATCTACATACTCAATAAAAGTAATATTAATTATAGGGAAAACTACATAAATGAGTAAACTTTTACCATTCAACTTGTAAAATGACTACAGTTTAAAATAATCACACAATGTAGCCGATTTTTGAGTGACTGCGGCTATACAAAAGCGGGACACACCCTTGGGATTTGTATAGACGCTTCTCCTTCCCCTATTTTTCATTATTCCTTTAATATACAAAAACTTCCTTTACACTCTTCCTAATTTCTATCTTACAATTACTCATTCATACCCAAAATTAAAAATAGCATTTTGCGCCCACATGTTTGAATTTGAGGGTAAAGAGCTTGCTTGATTTCGTTCTCCCTCCCAAATTATCCTTCCACATTTTTCAAGTAAGAGTTATAATGTTATTTGTATTTTTTTTTCATAGTTTCATAGTTTTTTCACGTAACAGCTGTACCATTTTCAAATATTTATATATACATATTTCCCAAAAAGATACTTCTACAGATTCAAATATTTGTATATAATCAACATACTTATACATATTCAAAGATGTATACATATACTGTATGGTTATATACACATACTGTGGTTATATACATATACAAATATTCGTTATCTATATGAACAAAATTGATTACATATACAAAAATTGTATGGTAAAAGTGTGTTAAAGTCTACGAAAAATACATATACAAAAAATTGTCTATACATATACAAAAATACATTGTCAAAAATTTGACTATAGCTACAAATAATTGTATACAATCAAAAATACTTATACATATTCAAACAGGGATTTCTTTTGAATAATTGATGTATATGTGTATGCTTATTCCGACTTATACAAAGTACATTTACCAAGAAAATAGATTACATATAGAAAAAAAAAAGATTTTTCTACTGGGTTTAGACTCCTTTTTAGGTAAGAATTGCAATTTCCAAGCTAATAACCCAATTTAAGGGATCTCTTTCCTTTTTAAAAATGGCAAGTAACGGATTGAAGGCAGTGGTAATGGGCCGTTGTTATGATTTGTAATTATAGAAAACTAGTTTTTTCTCATTAGCACCCATAATACACTAATTTAATTTAATGTTGAAGATAAGCTTGATGATTTGTCTATATGACTCTTTTTTTTTATTGGGGGTAGGAGAAGAGAGATTATAATGTGGCGAATTGAACTCTTACTAAATTAAATTACTAAAATTCTCCGACTTGTCTATATGATTCACTCTTAAATTTTTAGTATTTTTGGTTGGGTTTTGTGTCAATTACTGTTCTTACAGTAGGTAACTAAATAGGGGTGTAGATATATGGATTAAGTTGGTTCAAAATTTTCATATATCGAGTTCAATTAATTATGTTGGATTTTTAAATTTATAAATCAAATTAAACTAATAAAACTTGAGTTTTTTTCGGATTAGATTTATTTTCCGTACTTTTTTTCAAATTTCTCGAGTTTTCAAATTTTTTCGATAAAATATTCTTACAAATATATAATTAACTTGTACTCCAAATATTTTTCTAGTCCAACCAAAATATAACTATCTTAGGTGTATCTTAAGAAAATAATACAAAATATGATATGAGTGATTACACTAAACTATTCAACAAAAAACAATAATGAATTCGCATAAAATGAATAAGTCAATGAAAATGATCAAAATTTAAAAGTACTAAATCATTCTAAAATAAAATAAGTATTAATTTCATGACCAGACACTAAAGAAAAACTAAAATTAGGCTATGTATTTTAATTGTTTAAATCAAAATAAAATTAAAGAATAAATATTCAACATTATTATCAGTCTTATTGTTGACTTGATTTTTTTTGTTAGCATTAGTATAAAATTTGATGCAAACTTTTTTAGAGCTAAACTTACTTTAATATAGAGGTGACAAATGTGTGGATTGAATTGGATTTGGATGGATTGAGCCAAAATGGTTTGGATCACAATCCATCCATATAAAATATGGGTAAATATGGATCTGGTCAAATATGGTTTGGATAAGAATACTTCCAACCTTCTTTATTCTCTTGAAGTTAAAAAAGATTAAATCAAAGCTAGATTGTTAAGGTTCAATCCTAATCACCCCAACCCTACTCCCAAATAATTATTTTTGAAAAAAGTTATTTTTTCAGTTTTTTTTAATAAAAGTTCGGTCTTTGGTGTACCGAAGTTTTGAGACCCATACACTGAATCGAAGAACTAAACTTTTGAAAGAAGAACACCTACACTGAACCGAAAAGTCAAATTAGTTTGGTTTGGTTCGATTTTTTGACTTTTCAGTATTTATGCCCCACTCCAATAAAAAATTTTAAAAAAGTTAAATCTAACCCCCACTCCCCCCCCTGCACCTCCACTCCCCCCCGCCCCCCCCCCCGCCACCTCCCCCTGTCCTTAC
>JAPFFP010000002.1:13595673-13627844 GCA_026153255.1 Solanum medicagineum
GAGATATTTAAAAGATATAGTAATAAAATAAATAAAATTAATAAAATTGTGTAATATTGATGTCTATAGAATTGTTCAAACTTGGAAGGAGATGTACATATAATTTAACATATTTTGACTCTTCCACTGCGCATGTAATACTCTGTTGTCAAATGTTCTTTTTTAACCATTTAAAATTCAAATAATTTAATACAACCATCTCTTTCTAGTCCTTAATGCGTGTGAAACGGTTAAAATTAAAATCATCCACATATCTTGCAACATAATATTTTTATGCAAAATATTTATACATAATTTAGGCAAACACTGCGATTGAGGGTTGAATTTTACTTTCAACATGGATTCATTCATTCTATTACTTATTATTTTTTAATGACTATACGGTAGAGATGAAATGTGTTGAAGTCTAATGAAGAAAAAACAATTTAATATACAATATCACTATAAAATTTATTTTCTTTACTTCCACTAAAATAGTAATAATCTTATATTTCCAGAGGAAAAAAAATTCAAAAATTGAGAAATCAAATATTAAAAAGAAAAAATAGAAAATACTTCCTCCATACAAAGTAAACCCTTGATTTCGAAATTTGCAGGAAGCTTTTTCTTTCACACTTTGGTAAAAAGTCATTTTATTCGATAGTACAAGACACAAGAATATGAAAAAATTAATTGGGCAAGACGCTTAAAGCAACTGATTTTAATATTTTTTTTCATTTGTAATAATACATAACAATATATTTTTTAGATATTGCTGACACATTTATTCCTACAGGGTTGAATCGAGATTATGTAAGAATGACCTTATTTTCATTTTCACTCTTGGGGGAGGCACGAAGGTGGTTGCAAATTGAACCACCTAAGTCCATAAATTCTTGGGATACACTTGCTCGAAGGTTTCTTATTCGATTCTTTCCTTCTGGTAAGATTGCAAAATTAAGAAGTGAAATTTTGAGTTTTAGACAAAGGCCCGAAGAAAACTTTTATCAAGCTTGGGATAGGTTTAAAACTCTTCTTATAAATTGTCCTCTTCATTGTCAATCTAATGAGGTGTTAGTCCATACCTTCATTGAAGGATTGGAACCAAACACCAAAATTCCTTTAGATTCTGCTGCAGGTGGGCAAGCCTTGAAGAAAATGTATGATGAGTTGTACACACTTCTTAATCGTATAATACAAGAAAATCCGAAATGGAATGGAGGAACTAATCGAGCGGTGGTTCCCAAATAGGCTGGTATGTTAGAAATAGATGTTATAACTGCTTTACAGGCACAAATATCAGCCATGCAAAACTTGATGACTACCCAATTCAACAACTTGACATTGGATCAATAACAAAAAGCACTGGCACCTTAGGGTCAACATTCCACATCCATAAACTTGGTGCAACAACAACAAAACAATTGGATCGAGGCATGCGGAAGAGGTGATTATACTGCTAAGTTTTGTGGGTTAAATCCGGAGGCGTAAATTTCATGGACAATGCAAACTGAGGTGGTTACCAAGGGTTTGGGAACTCCTACAACCCAAATTGGAGAAATCATCCAAGTTTCTCTTGGGGTGGAAATCAACACAATTCGGGGCTATCTCAACTGCAAAGGCCACAAGGGGGGCAGACATATTACAACAAACCGATGCAACAACTGCAAAAGATGTCAATCCGAATACTATGTCGAAAAGTGAGGTACTAAGGCAAATCTTGACAAATCAAAATCATCAAGAAGAAGAGATTCAAAGGCATAAGCAAAATCTCCAAAACTTGGAGAAACAATTGGGGCAGTTAGCAAGTTCAATAAATCCTAGACCCCAAGGTGATTTGCTGGGAGACACTGACCCAAATCCGAAGAAAGTTCATGCCGTGAGTACAAGGAGCGAGAGGCAGTTAACCGAGTTGACTCCAAAGAAGAAAGAAGTGGATGGACCAAGCATGGTCCAAATTGATGAATCCGGACATCCTAGCACATCCAATGATGAGTCAATTCCATCCCAAATCTCCCCCTCCATTTCCTCAAAAATTTAAAAAGAAGAAAGAGAATGAGTGCTTCCAAAGTTCACTGGGCTTCTTAAATAGGAACAAATCAATTTACCTCTTATTGATGTTTTGCAGGGTATCCCAAAGTATGCTAAATATGTGAAGGATATTGTTGCAAAAAAGAACAAATTGGGAGAAAATGAAACAGTGACACTCACGAAAGTGTGTAGCTCACGGATCTTGAACAAAGCACAAATGCCGACCAAATTGAAGGATCCCGGGAGTTTCACAGTCCAAGTAACCATTGGGAGCTGCTTAAATGCCGAAGAGTTGTGTGATCTAGGAGCAAGTATCAACCTCATCCCTAGCTCATTGTTCTTAAATTTGGGGCTTGAAAAATTGAAGCCTACTACAATAGTGTTGCAATTGGCAGACCACTCGTTGGCAAGGCCGGATAGAGTAATAGAGGATGTCTTAGTCCAAGTGTGCTCTTTCATTTTTCCCCTGGACTTTGTCATTTTAGATTTTGAACCGAATCCTGAAGTTTCTTTTATACTTGGACGTCCATTCTTGGCTATCGGAGGGGCACTTATTGATGTGGCTGCAGGGAGGCCCATTATAAGAAGCCATGACAAGGTTGAGGTCTTTGATATGTATAAAGCAATGAAATTACCTACTGCATATGAGGACTTGACAGTTATAAAGTGATTGACACAACGGCCACCATGAATCAAATTGAGGTACAAGACCCGTTAACTTGAGTATTGTTAAATCAAGGACTAGTAGGTGATGAGGAGGCCCAGGAAATAGAAAATTGTTGAACAAACATGTTAACATATTAAAAAATGGAGTGACACCACTGAATAGGGTGTTAGGACCTCTTCCTAAACCCTCAATCGAAGAACCGCTGAAGCTAGAGTTGAAACCGTTGCCATCACACTTAAGGTATGTTTTTCTTGAAAAGAATGAAACTTTACCTGTGATCAGTTCTTCTTTATTGACTGCAAAACATATGGAAGAAGCGGTAGCAGTACTTAAGAAGAGAAAGAAAGTAATGGCTTGGAAAATGTTAGATATCCATAGAATCAGTCCAGCTTTGTGTATGCACCGGATTTTTATTAAAGAATGACACAAGCCAGTGGCCCAACCGCAGAGATGATTGAATCCAATTATGAATGAGGTGGTTAAGAAAGAGGTGATTAAGTGGTTAGATGCAGGGATCATTTTCCTATCTCTCAGATAGTAAGTAGGTTAGGCCAGTGCAACGCGTCCCGAAGAAAGGTGGAATGACGGTGATTACAAATGACAAAAATGAGCTAATTCCCTCTAGAATAGTCACCGAGTGGCGCATTTGTATGGACTACCAAAGTTGAATGATGCAACCAGAAAAAATCACTATCCGGTACCTTTCATTGACCAAATGCTTGACCGGTTGGCACGACAAGAATACTATTGCTTTCTAGATGGATACTCAAGATATAACCAGATCACCATAACACCCGAAGATTAGGAAAAGACCACATTCACTTGCCCTATGGAACATATGCCTTCAAACGCATGCCCTTTGGACTTTGTAATGCACCGGTTACATTCCAAAGATGCATGATGGCAATATTCCATGACATTGTGAAGGAGTTTGTGGAGGTATTTATGGATGGTTTTTCTGTGTTTGGTGATTCTTTTGATAGTTGTTTGAGTAATCTTGACAGGATGTTGGCTTGATGTGAGGAAACTAACCTCGTCCTGAACTGGGAGAAATGTCATTTCGTTGTAAAGGAGGGGGATAGTTTTGGGGCATTAAGTGTCAAAGCAGCGCTTGGAGGTGGATAGAGCCAAGATTGAGGTGATCGAGAAGATACCACCACCAGTATCGGTCAAAGGAGTCAGAAGTTTTTTAGGACGTGCGAGATTTTACCTCATGTTTATCAAAGACTTTTCCAAATCGCCAAACCATTGCTTGAGAAAGAGGTACCCTTTCATTTTGATAACTTGTGTCTACAAGCTTTTGAAGTACTGAAAAAGAAATCGGTGGAGGCTCCAATATTAACCGCACCTGACTGGGGGTGCCCTTTTAAGCTTATGTGTGATGCCAGCGACACAACTATGGGTGCAGTCCTTGGTTAACATAGAGGTAAGTTGTTTCTTCCATTTACTATGCTAATAAAACTTTGGATGCAGCCCAGAGCAACTACATAGTCATGGAGAAGGAGATACTGACACTAATGTATGCATTTGACAAGTTCAGATCATACTTAGAAGGAGCCTAGGTCATAGTGTCCACAGACCATGCTGCGGTAAGGTATCTGTTTAATAATAAAGATGCAAAGCCTCGTTTAATAAGGTGAATTCTCTTGCTTCAAGAGTTTGATCTTGAAATTAAAAATCGAAAGGGATGTGAGAATCAAATTGCAGATCACTTGTCATGGTTGGAGAATGACACCCACATAGGTGAGCAAACATAGATTAGAGAAGAGTTCCCAGATGAATAGTTATTATCCATTGAGGCAGAACAATTACCATGACATGCTGACATAGTGAACTACTCGGTTAGTGGTTTATTCCCTCCGAATGCTACATACCAACAAAAGAAGAGGCTAGCTCATGAGGCAAAAGCTTACATTTGGGATGAGCCTTATCTATTCAAACAAGGGGTCGACAAAATGGTGAGAAGATGTGTACCCGAGGCCGAAATGCAAAAGATCTTAGAAATATGTCATGCCTCGCCTTATGAAGGCTATCATAGGGGTGAAAGAACAGCTCACAAGGTGCTACAATTAGGTTTTTTCTGGCCTACTCTTTTTAAAGATGCTATAAATTTTATGAAAACTTGTGATGCATGCCAAAGACTTGGTACTATCTCCAGAAGACATGAAATGCCACTGAATAACATTTTAGAGGTATAAATCTTTGATATTTGGGGGATGGACTTCATGGGTCCATTCTAGCCTTTTTTTGAAAATCACTACATTTTGGTTGCATGAATTATGTATCAAAATGGGTGGAAGCGATCGCTGTGCCCAACAATGACGCCAAAGTTGTGAGCAAGTTTCTCAAGAAGCAAATATTCACCAGATTTGGCACTCCCAGAGCCATTATAAGTGATGGAAGGACACACTTCATAAATCAAATGGTAAAGAACTTGTTGGCCAAATATGGGATGAGACATAAGGTGGCCACGACATACCATCCCCAAATCAGTGGGCAAGTAGAGGTGTCCAACAGGGAAGTCAAGCAGATCTTACAAAAGACGGTAAACGCCACAAGCAAGGATTGATCCTCTAAACTTGATGAAGCTTTATGGGCATACCTAACTGCATACAAAACACCAATTAGCACATCACCGTATCGATTGGTGTATGGGAAAGCTTGTCACCTCCCCGTAGAATTAGATCATCAAGCATATTAGGCTATAAGAAGGCTGAATCTTGACCCTGAGCTAGCAGGAAGGAAAAAGCTGGAACAATTGAAGGAGTTAGATGAGTTCCGGATCCAAGCTTATGAAAATACCAAGCTTTATAAGGAAAGAACAAAGAAATGGCATGACATGCACATCATCAACCTCAACTTTGAGCCCGGACAACATGTATTGCTTTTTAACTCTTGCTTAAAGTTGTTTCCAGGGAAGCTCAAGTCAAAATGGAGTGGACCGTATGTTGTTGTAAACGTTACACCCCATGGAGCTGTGGAATTGAAAGAGGTAACCTCGAATCAAATATTTTCTATGAATGGTCAATGTGTGAAATATTACTATGGAGAGGACACAAACCAAGTTATGGAGGCCATTGATTTGACCAAAGATGAGTGAACATTGGTGCGTTTTGCCGCGACGTTAAATCAAGCGTTTCACGAGAGGCAACCCGTGGTAAGGTAACATGTATTTAAGCTTGTGTATGGTTTGAATAATAATAATAATAAAGTGTGTTTCACATGCATTTTAAACCTTGGAATAAGAAATTTTGAAAACTAAAAAATTCACCCAAAACATTACCAGTCTGCGATAGCTCCGCATCGCAGACTTGGCCCATTTTTGGGTAAAAATTTCGATCCTCATTTTTCGTTGATTCGTTGAATACTTTTTGATAATTTATGTTCAAGTTAACTTAGTTTGATGTGTTTAAGCATTTTCTGGTGTTCGGGGAATTTCACGGGGCTCGGAACAAAAAGCCAAAATTTTGAAACCCAAAAACAATGAGCATTAGCGACAGCACTGCGACGCGGATGCTCACGTATGCACACTGTCTCAGGTGCCAAAAAAGACATGCGAAAAATTAAGTGTAAATGCGTGATAGATCCGCGACGCGGATGCATTGCGGATATATGTAAAATTTTTCGTGTTTTATATAGGACCCACCCCTTCAAGTACTTCTAAAAAATATTTTCTCCCATTTTCTTCCCCAAACCCTATCCCCATTCTAATTTTCGCTCAATTTTCAAACGTCCTCGCATTGTGAAGGTTGATTTTCATAAGTTTTAATCATTTTTATCACCTTCTCTTTACAGGTAAGTGTTTAATTAGAACTCTCTTGCTCTTGTTTTAAGTTTGAACACTGTCTAGGTTTATTAGATGTAAATTGAAGTGAGTAAAATGTATTTGTGCAAATTCTTGTTGAGTATCAATAGATATTAGTAAATTTTGGTCTAAATGCTTGTTATTGGACTTTGTGGTCCTAATTTTTGAGGGTATGGAACCCTAGGCCAAAAATCATGTGGAAATTGGGGAAAATTAGAGAGATTTCAGTTGAGAGTAAAATTTGATGTTGAACATTGTTGAAATCATGTAATGTTTTCAAGCATGGGGTATTTTGTGAGATTGCAATGTTGAAAATTGAATTTTTTTTTGTTGTAATGTTCTGGAAAGTGAATTCTAGATATTTGAATAAGGTTGTCTTATTCCTATGTTATGAAGTTACTTTCAAACTCAATTGAGAATTGCCATGATTATTTGCAATGGGTAATGTGGATACTGTGGGACTGTGTTACTGTTGAAACTTGAATAAATGGGAATGCCTTTATGAAAAATTTGGGGCATTATCTGTGGTTAACCCTTTTCTCAAATGTTCAAAATTATGATAATTGGACTGTACCTACATTTGATAACTTAACGGTCATGATTGTCTTTGAGTATTGCTTTCTCTACTTGCCATTCTTGTGTCAATAAGTTGTAGTCTTAACTGGGTACGGATATGTAAACACTTGAAAAACAGAAGTATGGTGAATAGTTCTTTGTTGAGTTATGCTTTGTGATGAATTGGGGAAATAGGATGCATATGTTTGAGGAAGGGACTGATGTGACTCGTTATGCTAACCTTAGATTATCCCTGGGTCAAAATGTCGTTATATGTTATTCATAATTTCTGAAATTGGCGCGTTTATTTCATCATTGAAGTTATGAAATTCAAGGACTAATTTGGGAAGTCTGAGTACCTTCTTTTGTATATGTTTGAGATTAAGTATGGGGTCTTGAGAAATGTAACCCAGATATTAATTATGAATTTGTTTTAATGCAGGAATTATGTCTTCCCGTAAACGTTGTGGCTCTCAATCCGGAGGAGTTGGACCCTCCAACACTCGGAAAAGGGCAAGAGATATACCACAAGTGCCAAAGGATACCCGGAGAATTCCAAGGGCCCTCTTCGGAGCCAAAGCAGTTGATAGGAAAGGAAAATGGTGGTACTAATCTGATAACGAGAATAAATACTACCCGGATGTACCTATTGATATCGACTCGCTGAGGAATGAATACCCGAGAATCTTGAAAAGGTGTTTGATTTGCAGTTGGGATTCCTTTTCCAACAGCCCTGGCCTTGCAATCTCAGCGTGGTACGTGAATTTTATGCAAATATGAGTAAGGACCCGAGAGCTCAATTAGTAATTTTTCGCAGTGTGGAGGTAAAGTTTTCTCCACTTGCTATTAACGAGGTCCTTGGCACCCTACTTTGAGATTCCTATAGGTACTTTCAACAATCTTTGCCTCCGCATGTCATACCAAGAATCCGCCACACTCTAGCGAGAACAACCTCCATTGTTAAATGGGTCCGCCATGCTGATAAGCATTACTATCTTTCCTTCCCATTTGCACTGTAGAAGGAGGCAAGAGTTTGGGTCAAGCTAGTCATGCATTCATTCTTCCCGGGACAACACTTCTCTAATGTTATTAGGGATCGCGTTTGCCTCACTTATGCACTCATGACAGGGATGGCATTGAACTATGTTGCCATTTTTAGGCTTGCAATGAGAAATTCAAAGACCCACAAAGGTTGAAGGCATGCATTTGAGGGTCTTATAACTGAATTATGTCGTAGTGCAAGTGTACTGGAGGAGGAGGCAGACTATATCTCTATCAGGCCCCCCTTATGTTGCTACTCACGATAATGGGCCCGATGTTTCTCTGGAACTGGTGCTTACCACCACTGAGAGCTTATCAAGATGAGATGATTATGAGCCATATGTATGAACTACAGATGCTGCTGCACCAGACTGGCGGTCGACCTTCCACCCCTGAGGAGCTCCGCGACGTTGAGGTCCAATACCCGTTGAATGCTCACACCAAAGCTATGTTGGAATAAGATCGAGATTCATTGAGCCAGTGGAAGATGGAGTGCCCACAGACCCAGGGGAAGAGCGTGGAGAGTCCGAGGAATTGGAGGATGAGGAGATAATTGAGAATCCACCTTTTTCTGTGGAGGGGGGGGGAGAGATCCCATTTTACCCGACGCTCCGGATGATGATGAGTGAGCACCGGTTTTTCATCCCACTAGGTATGTATGGAAAGCACTAGGGACAGTGCTACATTCTAAGTGTGGGGTGGGAAAGTCTTATCTGCTTTAACATTTCAAAGTTGGTTTTAGTTGATTTTATTTTGAGACATTAGCTTTTATTGTTAGTTTGAGACATCTTTTAATATTTTTGGGTTATGACTTATGTTTTTAATTAGTATTGTGTTTGGATTTTCATATTTAAATAGTGAAGTATGTTTGTGTTTTGGAATTAAAATTATAATATAAATATGTTTGGTAAAATTGCACAAGTCTTAGTAAGTCATGTTAGAGTGTCAGTAGTATGTACATATAAGTTTTGTATGCCAATGTTATGAACTAAAATAGCTTAATTCTTGACTTTCTAGTAGCTAATATTCACAATTGGTACTTAATGAATTTAGATGCTTAATATTGAACTCATGAGAACAAAGTGATAGTACATCTAGTGTTGCCTTATGTTGAGAATGTACCATGTGATAATAAGGAAAATTGTTAGACTACATTGTTATAGTTGCTAGAACTTGCCCGGTATGTGAATTTGACATAGTAAGGATTGAATTTGAAGGAAAGGATCTAGACATTTCTTTGGTAGCCTATATAAATTTTTGCCTTTTATCCACCTTATGTCAACACTTTAATTAACCCCTTTGAGCTTTTAAATTCCTTTTCTCTGAGCCACTATATTTTGAGCCGAGCCCTTCTTTAAAATTCAATCATATTGATCCAAAATGTTGAGCGCTTAAGGAAGATGGGTTAGAGAATAGAGAGCTAAACTGAAGGAATATTTCACGAGGATGATGGGTTAGAGAATATATATATTGATATATATCTTAAAAAAATTGAATAGAATTTTGAGTTTGTTGTATATACAACATGTTGTATAAATTTTCTGTATAGTTTTGAATGTTGTGTGGTATATATGTGAGTAAAGAAAAGTGATAAGAGATGTTGAGTTAAGTGGAAATAATGGTAATGATTTGAAAGAAGGTAATGTAAGCTTAAGCGCTTGGAATTAAGCCTTGTTTGCTATATTCCGAAATTGAATCTCATTAGCCTTTAAACCTACATTACAACCAAATAAGAAGACCTAAGTGATCTTTCAGACAAATCCTCCGGGGTTAACTTTACATTAAGGGAAAGTTTATAGGAACCAAAAGCAATGTGAGACTTCATTTTGAGAGTGAGAGTTGATGTTGTACCCAGTTTTAGTCTACTTATAGGTTTGAATTGTGTGATTTGGGTAATTCTTCTCGTGAGGGTACATAATCATGTAAGGATGGCAACTAGGTGATACTATTAACTGAACATTCACATGAGTCCGCATCAATTCATTAAGTGCTCAAAGTGAATAATGTTGCTAGAAGTCTTGAAAGATGTATACGTTGGTTCAAAATATTTGTTCATATGAAGCTTATTATACATACTACTTAGGAAAGTGTTGCATGCATGTGTATTAATTTTTCCGAGTACGGACAAAAGCTTTAAGTGTGGGGTGGTGATTTAAGGCGTATTTTTGCACCTAACTAGTCAAAAATTCCATAAGTAGAGTGATACTCGAGGGCCAAATCTTAATGTTTTAGATTTTTTAATAATTATTTTGCATATTTTGCTAATGTCGAGCCAAGTGCACTATGTTGTTGTGGTTTTCATGAATTGTTACTAGCATACATTGCTTTGGAATGATAGATGAACCAAGTGGAGACAATCAACACGTGGCAAAGCTAAGAAAATGTTTAACACCTGGTCCGCGTTTAGGTCCGCATCACAGACCAGTGTTAAATGGGTGCTTTCTGAGTCAGCCGACAAAAATAGCAAGTGGGCAAAAAGTAGGCTAAGTCCGCGACGCGAACTTGAGTAAAAGTTGGGAAATGCCAGATTTTCAGGGATTTTTAGTGTTATAAGAGATCCCACATTTGCTGTAATTGATCATTGTGTTTCATAGTGGACGAAAATCAGTCAAGGAAGGAAGAAAAAAACAAGTTCTTCAACCTTTGGTTAGTTCATTCTTTTGAATTTGTTTTTTTGTTTATGAGTTTGAATACATATTTGGTGTGTAATTTTAATATGGGTTGCTCAACTCATCATTTTCTGGGATTTTTGTAACTATAAACAATGTTTTAGTTGTTGAAGATTTACTTTTATGAATGAGTTGTGATTGTTCTTATATTCCTTAAATCTCCATTTTTAAGCTTGATCACCTTGAAAAAGAACTTGTTATGCATCATGAATTCGAAAGATGTTGTGATACATAGAACATAGGGTGTATAAAAAGCTTGTTTGATTTATAAAAATAAATTGATTTATGTATTGAAGAATTGTGGCAACTACCTCTACACCTTCCTTGATTCAAAAATAAAGGATGAAATCTTTGATGCGTTTTTATTGGATTGTCTATCCCCGCTCAACGATGTAGTTAGGCAAACGCTAAAAATAGGCTAAAAAGAGGTGTGCAACCCTATTCAACCCTTTGAATTAACAATTGACACTCAAACATAAGTGTAATGTTTAATAACTAATTCGGCGTCGACAAAGTTACAATCCCGGAATTTCATTTATATTGATATTTAATCACAGAAAATCAACTTGAGTGTATCATACTTCCTAGTTCTTAATAGTTCATAAGCTAGTCTGTAATAATACTATTAATCAAACTTCATTCAATTTTTTATCAACATAACAATTTGGAAAATTACCAAGTTATATCAAGTCTTTTGGGTTCGACATCCCGATCTTTAAAAGACCACTATATTACTTGTTTCAACTACGTACACTTGCGTGTGCTAGGAACCAACAAGCGGTAAAGCTAAGAGAGTACCCACAACTTTAAAATCCTAGATCTGTGACTGCCAAGAACAACCTTAACAGGAGGCTGTTAGCACTTAAACAACCATTTCAATATATGGATTATCTAAAAAAAAAACACAAGTAAACATAAACTCGAGAGGGAAATGAAGGAAGCAAGTAGCATAACCAGTTGACAATAGGCAAAAAAGAGCTGGTGATGTAAAAATTGTTTACACTGATGGTGTATATAACTTAAACTCATCACTTGTTATGGTCATAAACAAGAGTGAACATCTAATGGAACAACAACAGCATCATGACTATATACAAGTCTTTTCATGCTCCCAGAGTTGATTCAACCTGCTTATATATTTACATACCATTAACATGTTGGCAAAAGAAGAGTATAGCAAAGTCCTTGAACGCATCAACGAGGCCTGATGGAGGGAATGACACCGCTCACAAGCTCAATTCCTTCCATAGTAGTGTAGGTGGTAGTGTGTCTGGAGTAAGTTGAAGTTGGTGGTGACGATGATGCCATTCCAGACGTGGAAATATCTGTATCAGGTGCAATATTATTGTCTAAATCAGCTGGAAGCATGTGAATGATGTCCTCTAACTCTCTCACCACCTCAAGCATGGAGGGTCTATCCTTTTGTGCATCCAGTGAACACCTCAGAGCCAAATCCATGAATTTCTTGACACTATCCGAGGAATGTGGACCGATACCCTTGTCAATTATAGAAGACATCATCCCTGATTCGCACGCTGCAGTCACCTGTCATTAGTTCAAAAGTAACTTTACGTACTCTCTTCATTCCAGAAAGAATGACACTTCTAACTATTTGGAGAGTCCAACAGATTTTTTCCAAACAGTTCAGCTTTAATTCCAAGAAATGAGAAGTCAATGCCTAATGCACTTTGAAAACTAGATGTGTCGATATTATACTGCAATCTTCTGCCATTTTCGTTTTCTGGGATTGCGATTACTAGCTGTGGATCAGCTTAAACATTGAGGACTTCACATATTCATCTAGGTCAAACACTAACGAGATACTAGAATGCCACTAAGACGGGGGCATATCAATACTGCTGGTCTCACTTTCTAGCTATCATAACATTTTAAGTCGAAGCATCCAACTTTGGGAACTCGTGCTAAGATACTTCTGTGCGAAATAAAATATGAGAAAGTTCAACTCAAATAGCGATTAACTAGTGCAAGGGCAGCAGCAATTTATCTCAACTTCATAAAATAGATCATATTGGAATGTATTGAGGTTCTTATTAAAGAAATAAAAGAATTGGAATTCATAAAAGCAAATGACCTGTAGTGCTTTAGTTCAGATTCATTAGCAGACACCAAATATATCTAGAAGAGCTATCGGATATTCCCTTAAAGTTTTCCATCTTCATGAACAAAGTGAAACACTAAGATAACTTAAGGTGGAAAACAGAATCAAGTACCTCGCGGACGATGTTCCTTCCCTGAGATATAGGTCTCATCCCTGTTAAGAGCTCCAGAAATACAATACCAAGGCTATAAACATCACTTTTTTCTGTCAACTTGTGAGTAAAGAAGTACTCAGGATCAAGGTAGCCCTACACGATTGACAAATTATGGCAACTGTCAGCTATCTTCGAAAAAGCGAAGAAAAAGTAACTGAGAAGGTGAAAAGCAATATTGAAATACTAGAGGATCATAGCATGTGTATTCATGATTATAACTTGTTGAAGAAAGGGTAGAAGAAGGTCAACAATCCATCATTGAAGTGCTTCAGAAGACAGATATATTACATTGTTGATTAATTATTTGCTAGGAGAATTACGCCATTTAATTAGACAATTTCATGCATATGTTGGAACAAATGTAGAAAAGTTCTTCCACTTCTCAGCGGTTTCTATGATTTTGAAGAACATCATGTCCTGGTCTGTAGCTATGCTAACTAGATTACTCAAATTGCAGATCTTATCTCATTGAGATTTTCTAGCTTTCCTATTTCAGGCTTCAAAATATAAGATGAGTAAAGCCTTACAGGAGTTCCTTTCACAACAGTTGATACATTTCCAGTTGTTTCAGCATCAGGTAATGGTGCAAGCCTTGAGATTCCAAAATCAGAGACCTTTGCATTGAAGTTAGAGTCCAACAGTATGTTATTTGCCTTGATATCGCGATGGATTATTGGAGGATAAGCTTCAGTATGGAGGTACAGGACACCTCTGGCAGCACCTAAAGCAATGTATAACCTTGTTCCAAGACTCAGACGTTGCCCATATCTTGCTGTAAAAATAAGTAAAAAAATCTCAATAATCTTATTACGGAGATACCTGTTTAATATTCATATTGGAACTGACACATGATTAAAATTAAGGATAGAAAGTTCCATGTGATAAACTTGCTGATGACCACACAAGCAAAGAAAGTAGGGAAACTAAGAGTGGCCGTTGATTCAAGAGTCGAACTGAAGTAAAAACTTCAAAAAAAAACAAAGGGCTCTCTGAGTGATTAGATTTACTTTCATTGATACAAGCACACTTTACTGGAGAGACATATCTTTCACCCTCCTTTTCGAATAAGAAATACTACACTAGGAAAAAAGAAGTGAGAGGAGAATAGATGTTCTCGATTCTAACAAAAGGAAGTCAAATGACATCATAGGCAAATGAAGCACGTACCAGAGAGAAGATCGTGCAAGGAACCATTTGGCATGAACTCATACACCAACATCTGCATGCACATGTAACCAACTATTACAAAAGTAGAATAAAGAAACCACAAAACATAATATCCGTTTTTATCTGTCCATTTGTCTTTTGATTTGATTACTTCTTTCAGAAGACATGCATTTCAATAATGCAACCAGACTACGCAAGTATAAGAGGGATGTAACTGATGCGATGCTCATAGATGGGAATTTGGTTGAACTAACTATTCAGTGATGTAAGTAATGTAGACTGGATATGCTCACAAAATGAATCATTTAACATGTGATCACAATTGGTGACCCAAAAAAAGATGTATGACAAAAATACTATCGCAGAAGAATTTTGCTTGAGTTTTTAATAGAAGAATCAGCTAAGTCTATGAACTTGACGTTGCAATTTAACTATCATTTGTGTGATGCTTGTCATCTCATTTGCATCTGGATTTATATCAAATGGATTTTCTCTAAGTTTAGAAGGTAATTGACATTATGCTTGATGGCTTCTGCACATCTGAAATGATCAAGGATGTACGCAAATTTTCAATTTTGACCTAGGTGTTCAGCCAGAACTGGGAAATCAGAACTCAACAAGTGGCTGAACTGATACAATCAAGGAAATTATTCCACCGAACATACTTCCCTCTCCCCTGAGGATGCAGGAATAGAACACGGACTCGGTTCTCTGTGTGTTTGTACTATTTTTCTAGTTTGGAGACTTACTTGTTCACTTCCTTCATTACAGTATCCCACCAAGGAAACCAGATTTCGATGATGCACACGTGACAGTAATTCTATCTCAGTATAGAACTCTTTTTCCCCCTGTAATGAGCCTTGCTGTGCACGTTTTATTGCCACTATGGTGCCCTCTGTCAAAGCTCCTTTGTAGACCTTTCCATACCCTCCTTGGCCGATTTCAGTAGTACTGCTAAAATTGTTAGTTGCTGCCTCTAATTCCTTAAAACCCAACGCCTTAACACCTTCTATCCGCATTGGAAATTTTGGTACTACAAAAGAAATGAAAGGAGTATCACTATGAGTTCCATGTTGTCCTAGGCAAGTTTGTTTAAGCAAGAAAGCCATCAATGCCACAAGATTCAATTACTCGATAGCTAAACTAAAGTAAAACATCAAGCAGTATCACAGTAAAACTACAAATATAAGTACTAAGATAATTTGACACAGAGAAAAGATGGTTGACATTGGCAATTCTGTGTTATTTCTTGCTTAAATAGAGAACTTAAACAAGAAATACAGTAAGGAAGACAAAGATTTTATGGTTGTTGCCTTGTTGACATTCTTTTTGTTCTTCAGAAGCTGGAAATTGGAAACTATCAGGTGCAAAGTTTGCATTATATGCATGAAGCACTCGAAGAATGTGGTTTTTCATGTCCTCTTTTTTGGCGATTCAACAGAATACCTAAGAAAAGTTTTTCTATTGACTTCTTAACCAGCAGGTCCTGATGACGTGCATGAAAGAAATGGAGAAGAAACTCCCCATAGATAAGTAAAAGCACATACATTAACTGAAGATTAACTTACATGGCTGATCTTTTGAAACACGGAGCCTCCGACGCATTTTAAGCAACACAAATATTATGGCCATTAGTAGCACAGCTGCACCACATATGGACCCCAAGACAATTCCAACCACAGTACCTCGGTTTTTTCTGCCTCCCCCTCCTTCCAACGGAGGAAAAAGGACTGCAAGAAGAAAACATTCATTATTTTTATCTTGAGAAAGCAGTAAGAAGGACAAGAACAGAGAAAGTTATTGGCTCTCTTATATGATAGCATATAGTCAAGACTAAGGTTGTGTTGTGAGACATCTCAAATGGACAAAAAAAAAACATGCAAATCCTTGTTCTTCTTACGAAGATTCTACAAGGCTTTCTTCCCACAGATACTGCATCATTAACAAATTCTTCTTTACACCAAAGTTAAAACAAAAGTAGGCAATTCATCTTGAGTTTCTGAATGGGGATGTTAGCATATTTGAGTTCCAGATTTCCAGTCTAGTCAAAAAGTATCCAATATTCGGCATTAAACACAAAATAAGAACTGAAGAAACAAGTTTTACAACAAAGGTGTTTCTCTCAGCTTGCATGCTAATCTTAACGTTGGGTTCTTGTGCCCACCTAGAGAAATATAAACTAAAATTTTTTTGCTTTTGCTACTCTCCATGCATGACCTATGTTGTAAAAGACAAACGAGAGTCACGTTAGTTTTCCTATTATTGTTCACATTGGTTTTATATTCAACTTCCCCAGGAAATCATTACAGAACTAAATCTGAAAATGTCCACATTTTAATGCATGTGATCTGTCAGTAACATTTTAACAGATTATGTCCTACTTATGCAAGAATATCATGGATGCAGAGACATACCAGAACTATATCCCATGGCAGTGAAATTAATCAGGTCATATGGGCCAAAAATCTCACTGTTAGTGAGATTAAAATGGGCAAACTTGTCTGCAATCCGTTTTACCTCGCTGTCATTAAATCTTCCAAAATCATTGCTTCCCGAGTCATTTGCATCTAGAGGGAAGAATTTCAAAAAGAACCTAAGCCTAGGACCGGTTTCCCATGCAATTGAATCAATTTGTAATTGATAATCCTTCAAGCTAATACTTGTTGTTATCCACTGTTCAAAGTCACCAGAATATGCTGGAAAGTCTGAAATACCAGGGCTTCTTAAACGCAAGCCAACTCCAAAAGGTGCTGCACAAAAGCAGCCATCCATTAACGCTGGGACATGTTCGAAATCCGTGTTGCAAGGAAGCTGGGCAGCACAACTTGGAACAGAGTTGTTCAAGCCTCCATACCCTTCAACTCCATCTCTTGATATACAAAATTGGGTAATCTGACGCTCATTTGCATTTCCACAAACAGGATTTCCATAAAGCCTGAAAGTTATTCATTAAAGTGCCACATCTAATGAATACTTAATCAGAAATATAAAGGAGAGAGAAGCAAAATGTGAATTGGAAATATCTGCACGTTAATGTACCAGTAAATGGGTTAAAACGAAAACAAAAACGAAATCTCATTATTTATGTTACTCATAAAATCAGCAAATATGGCACACAAATATGTATAAAGTGAGCAGGTGAAGCCAGAGTATATTTAACCATAATTGAAGTAAAACAATTTTTTTAAAAAATTGAACATAAAAGAAAATGTATACAAGGCTTAGAAGGTATCGCTGAGGCATGATCTCTCCATCTAATTGACAAGCTTGTTACTACTTCAGTATGTAACTAGTTAGGGGTGGTTTGGATTGGCTTTTTTCAATGACATAAGTTATAAGTTAAAAGTGCTTTTTCAGCCTGCTTTTTTGAGTTATCCAAACACTTCCAAAACTAAAAAGGAGCTTAAAAGCCTAAAGCCACTAAAAATAAGCGAATCCAAACGCGCACTTGGTAGTCTGGCTTAGAAGCGAGTTATGTAGGAATTGTAATAAAAAAATAAAAGGATAATAATGCAGGGATCATCATACATGGATGTAATGTGGGGACTATTTCTTATTAGATGTTTGGTTTGTTGTAATATATATATTAATGTTCTTGTTCTTTAACAAAACATAATACATTTACTACATGAAAGGTTCCCTAAAATTTTATTCCACATTCTATCCCAGTAAAATAATACATAGATTTCCACTTAATCTATATCCGCATCAGTTATGCAGAACAGAAGGAAGTGAAACCAAACATTGCAAAAAATAGTACAAAACTTTTTGGGGAAAGCAAAAGTTAAAGCAAAAATTGTATTAACAATGTTAAATTTGTGGAGACTATTTTCTCCACTACTCCCAACCAAACGTCACCTTGATGGTAGCATTCATGCTTTTAAGTATGACATACTTCTTGCGGCTAACAGGGGATTAACTACAAGAGAGGCTAATGGTAATGAAGGTTCAGATAGGAACTAACTAAACTCTATCATCTTAGCCGTCAATAAAAATTCTTCCAGTTGCAATCACATACGCAACCAGACCACCAAACAACAACAACAACAACATACCCAGGAGGGTGGAGTGCATGCTGATCTCAATTGCAACATCACTGAACTTACACTATTAAGTTATTAGTCTTCGTACTGCTCAACCTGAACCCTTTAGGTTCCAGTGTTTGTCTTCAAACCTCTAGCCTAATGTTAACTCCTTTGCGAGCCTCTTCAACCAATATTATGTGATTATGTCATATGTGAATAGTAAACACCACGGCATCTTACCTTGGAGATGGCACGTCATCTCATCCGTAACTAGAGCAAAAAGAAATGGCTAAGATCGATCTTGGTGCAACCCTATCCTGACTTGGGAATGCTCCGAGCTTCCTCCCGTTTTCCTCACCCTGGTCATGTCTCAATCTCCCTAGTATAAGCCACAAGTATACATCTAGCCTCTAAGCATCTCTATAGAATCTTTCTTGGGACTTTGTCATATGCCTCCTATAGATCAATGAAGGCATGTGTAAATCCCTCTTCCACTGCCTATATTGCTCCACCAATCTCCTCACAAGGTGGATGGATTCTGTGTTAGATCACACTAATATGAATCCAAACTAGTTTTTGATCATGGACACACCCCT
This sequence comes from Solanum medicagineum, assembly GCA_026153255.1. Taxonomy (NCBI): domain Eukaryota; kingdom Viridiplantae; phylum Streptophyta; class Magnoliopsida; order Solanales; family Solanaceae; genus Solanum; species Solanum medicagineum. The sequence goes on from JAPFFP010000002.1 coordinate 13,614,482, forward strand.
CTTTACTCTCATCTCCAACCCTCTCCCTCACACTTCCATAGCATGGCCTAGCAACTTGATACCCCTATAATTGTTGCAGTCCAATATCACCTTTATTTTTGTACAACAAAATCATTGTACTCAACCTCCATTCCTTAGGCATCTTTGATATCGAAAAAATGACATTGAACAACTTACTCAACCACGCCAAGCTTTCCATGCCAATGTTCTTTCGAAACTTCACAAAAATCTTATTTGGTTGGGTCACTCTTTCCGTGCTGATCCAACAGATAAAAAACTTAAGCTCGTCAACCTTTATAAACCTACAATACCCAAAATGCCACCACCTCTCAAAGTGCTCCAACTCTCCCAGCAAAATTTCCCTGTCCCTTTCTTTCGTTCAAGAGTGTATTGAAGTATGTCTGCCGCTCTGTCGAATGTGTGCCTCATCCACGAATACTCTACCTTCATCATCTTTAATGCACTTCATTTGGTCTAGGTCTCAAGTCTTCTTCCCTCTCGACTTGGCTAGCCTATACAACTTCTTATTTGTCTCCTAGTTCCTCATTCGAGAGTTTGAAAGCTGCTATGTTTTCCTCTGTAACCGCCAACTTTGCCTCCCTCCTCACCACTTTATATACTTCTCTCATCATCTGCTTATCCTCATCGTCCTTACTCTACACCAACCTCACATAAGCACCTTCGTTGCCTCATCTTTCATTGGACTTCGGCATCCCACCACTAATCTCCTCGGTGTCCACCAAAGTTAACCTTCGAAACCCCTATCACCTCTCTAACCGCTTCCCTTATGCAACTACCAGTCCTATCCCACATACTGGTTGCATCCTCACTGCTTTCCCCCCACCCCCAATCCCCAAAAAAAAAAAATCCCCCATTGCCATTAACTTCTCCCCCATAACCTGAGCTCTATCATATCACAATATCATATGGAAAGAAATTCACATATATATACTTACCTCATTGTTTTTGAGTTCCAAATAAAGTGCACTGCTAACAGGAAAATTACCCATCTTCTGACAATAAAATGAAGTTTTGAAACAAAGACAGAACATAAAAGAAACTGAAACTGTTTTGGTTTTGGTTCACTACTCTTTCTTCATCAATGGATGCTCAGAGTAAATCTCTATACCAATGGAAAGAATTTAGCAGGAAAACAGCGGGTGAAGGCAGCATTATGCAACTATCCCAAATGTTGTCATGGGAATATTCTAAGCAAGTTTTCTGAGATTTCTTCATGATAGTCATTCTGTTTAATCACAGAACTCTGAAATAGAATCCAAGAACTCGACAGAATAATTTAAAGCTTATAAAAAACAGGACGACGAAAGATAAATAGCAACTGAATTAGGGGAGTTCTATTCGCCACATATAGTTATCAAAGCCAAGAACTGAAAGTAAGTCCACAAATATGTATGTAGAAGACTAGCACAAATAAGGTCTTACATAATATCGACATTTGGAGGAGGGTTAAGAATACCCGAAATATCTGAGAGAAAATTACGTTGAAAGTTCCTGCACAAAGGAGAACAACTGGATCAGCCTGGCAATCTGATATGTTAACATCTAAGAGGCGTTTCTAGTCAGACATAGCTTGGTTTAGTAAGAGGAACGAATACATGCTATACTACCTCGAACAAAACAAAATACCAGACATATTATCCCTTGTCATATTTCAACCTAAGTTGCACGGACTCTCACTTTTAATATCGTATCGGTATCTTATTCTTCAAAATTACACTACTTTTGGAGAATCCAGCATGCACCCATAGACATTTTTGAAGAGTCTGAGTGACATAGATTTCAACTGTATAGAGGTTGATAATTTTTGAAAAGCTTTTGTCTGTATCTTACAGTTGATAATTTTAACTAGCCAATAGATTGTGAAGCAGCAGGCAACAGAAACATGAAAATAAATTACTATAATAGGAAAATATACAAATGACACTCTTACAATCTAAGTTTTGCGCCTTGGGTAAATGTCTTATTCTCCCAAATGTTAGTTGGCACAAAACCACTTAACCTGTTATTGTTGAGTGACCTACAAGAAAAATAATATAAGGAAAGGTAGCATCAATACTGCATCAATTAGAGTATCGAGATGAAATAGTGAAACAGATGGAGGATCAAGAAACAAAGATTGAGCAAATGAAGCTCCTTACAGCCTCTGCAGATTTGGAAGGACAGAAAAGTTCTCAGGGATAGAACCATTAAGCATGTTTCCTGACAGAATGCTGCAATCATTGTCAAAGTAGTTAGTTCACTATCGAGAGTCTGATACCAAGACTGAGTTACTCAAACATCAAAAAGAAAAGAGTGTATGTTAAGACACTGATGTCCAATCAACCATCTATCCACAGATATGATAGAGAGTGGAGGACGGGCCTAGACGAAGAAGGAAGTGTGATTAAAGACGGGTGAATCAACCAGGAACTTACATGGTTGTGATATTATCAGACAGCTTATTGGAAGGTATATTTCCCGTGAGTTGGTTTCTGCTAAGGTCTCTGTTACATAAGAAATTTATATCAGATGAACTGCCACAGGTTGTAAATTTTAACTTTCTATATTCAGATGAATTCAGCTTCATCTGGCATATAGGAATTATCAAGCAGAATTGATCAGATATCAACGTTATCAAGAGGTTAGAACTACATGAACATAAGCTTCAAAATGTGGCTTAACAAGACACTGGAATTACTAGATGAAGTATGCTTACAAGTAAAGAAGGTGTGGTATTGTGCTCAGATCAGGAACTGTTCCTTGCAAGTTGCAGTTCCTAAGACTCCTGCAGGTTTGATGATATAACATACATAATATTCATCAAAGAATGGTGAATATAATCATAGCATGACCATATCGTAAGCTTCATATTATTATATAGAGTTCCTCCAACAATCTTCACCACTTTCTTTCGATTATTGTTACATCTTATGTCTAAAGGGACTAATTGAAAATATGCCTTACATATTTTTCATCAAAAAATGAAAATTCTGCTGCAGCCTTTCTCATTTCTTGGGACGAGGGGTGGGAGTGCCTTATAGGGGAATACATTGTCGAGTATGGAGTAAACTTTTTGCTAATCCTCTTTTATTATTCTACCGCCTGACGAAGGTCACATCACAATGTAGAATATATTTGTTTCTGAATATTCACTGGGGGCTTTTTTTAATCAAAATTTGGGATAAATATGGTTTTAAACCTGTTTGCATTCTATATTCTTGCTTGATGAAAATGGACATATATATCATCAGACAGTAAAGGGGACATAAACCAACAAAAACCAAGAGATCAGCACTTACAACTTCAATAGTTTGGACATATTGCTGTACGAATCCGGAACCACAGTGCCTTCAAAGTTATTGTTATCAAGTTGACTGCAAAAGTTGTTATTGTGGGGGAGAAGGAGGTGTTAGGATTAGAATGCTGAAATGACATTAAATTGTTGAGAAACTAGACAATTTGAAACAGAAAAAGCTGAAGAGTTCAACGCAGGTAATACAGAATTGTTAAGTTCGGCATCAATGCAAGCTCTGGTGGAAGGTAACCCGATAAGTTGTTGTTGTCCAGAAGGCTGAAATAATGCACATCCAAGTAAATGCAAACATGAAAATCACAGAGCAAAAGGTCATTGCTCCTAGTATATATATATTGTAGGTTAAGTGATTCTTACATATGTTGAAGCCGAGGTAAAACAGACAGCTCTGGAGGAATTTGACCGCTTATTGAATTGTTATTCATATGGCTGCATCCAGAACAAGAATGATTAACAGAGAAACCAAACATGTCCATATCACCACAACCAGTAGAGAAAGTTTGGGTTCTAGTGGAGAACTCACAAATGTGCAACTTTTGGCAAGTTTGCAAAGGATTTTGGTATTGGTCCTGATATGTTATTTAGGTCCAACTGAAATTTGGCTAAGTTAGTAAGATTACCGAGCTCTTCTGGTAAAGAACCTGATATTTGATTTCCACTCAAAAGCCTGCAAGAACATAAGAATGGTAGCTGGAGTGAAGTTTCTCATGAATGTGCATAATCCATATATGAAGACTATATGCAAGTTATATATCAGAACATAAAGAAAAAAGCAATGACAATCTACAAAAAAAAAAAAAGAAAAAAAAAACTAGCAAAATAAATGACAGACAATTAAAACCTAATTACTAAAGACGATACCGATCCTACTAACCTACTACTATCACAAGGCAAGACAACATCCTACCCCTAGCAGCCTATGAACCTTCTACACCAGACGCTGCTGACAGTAAATAAAACATTAACTTTGAACCATCGCTTCATTTTTCAAGATTACGCCTGAAGTAGCTCCGAATCATCACTATTTGCCTTACATGGAACAAAGCTATGTACTATCACTTTGTTCTGACTCACAGATTGACTAGCAATTGATTGACATTGAGAAATTCTATTTTCACTGCCAAAAAATAAGAAGCGTCTCTGGTACTTTTCATGAACGCAGATACTCTCCCCTTCCACTTATATGTAACTCTTCCCATGTTGAGACTTCACATGTTTTGATAACATTCCATGATTTTCTCTACCAAGCAACTCCCTAGGTTTCATGTTATGTGTCTTACTTCATTTTTTAGTCTGTTTACAAAAGAAAGTTATTTTTTACATTTGGTAACTCTTTAAATCAATGATCCTACATGACATATCTAAGACAAAATGATCATAGGACATTTTGGTACATTACACACATCTTGAGTTTAGAATTACGAGATTCAAAAAACTAGTTTTGCTTCTTAATTTGCTTCTTAAACCTCATACCCAGTCAAACTAAGGCACATAAATAGAAATGGAGGGATTAACTTTTTTATAACATCTATCAAACTAACTTTTTAACCATTATTTAATCTTCAATTACAAAACCTACTACTATAATATACACTATCCAATCAACATTTCAAACTTTGCGTCCACTCAAACACTATCATTTTATGTTTTCTGCATTTTATCACTTCCCAATCACTGGAAGCAACCTTCACTAAATCGCTACAAAAAGCCATCGAAAATAAGTTAATGGAACGCCATAGGTTTGTTCAAACTATTGATTCTTTTCAATTCATCATATCAAACAAAAAACGGAGTTCCTAGTTGAGCAATGAAGAGAAACATACAGTTGCTTCAGAGCAGTAATGCTTCCAATCTCCTTAGGTATACTTCCACTAATGTTGTTCCACATGAAATTCCTTATGACAAAAAAATGAAAAATGATCATCACCAAGATTACATAACAACTGAATAAAGCGGTGATGGAGCCAGCATTTTCATCAAGGGTGTTCATATTTTTAGAACATGGGTGGGTGATTTTTGTATCAAGAATATTCAACAATTGATATATATCAAAATATCTATATTTTAAGTTTTTCGACGAAAGGTGTTCATCTGACCACTCTTGAGTGAATATAGCTTAGCGTTGGAATAAACGCCAAATGGGTGGTGTTGTAGGGACTCACAAATATTCCATATATTTAAGTTGGCCAAGCTCAGGAGCTAATGTACCAGATAGGGACAAATTCATGAGACGCCTGAAATGAAATGAAAGAAAAAACAAAAATTGTTAGTGAATGTCACGTAGAAAGGGGAAAGCTTGGGTTTATAGGACGTACAATTCTTGAACATGTTGATAACCATCTGTGTAATTTGGAATGCAATAAACAAAAGACCAAGTAGTATTGCAAGGGTCTGTCTCCTTCTCCCAATCTCTGAGATAACCCACCGGATCTTCCAGGCTTCCACGAATCGCCTCCAGCGCGGACACTGCACATTCCGGCAGTAATCAATACACGATACTGAAATTTTGTATGATAAGAAGCTCTCTCTTCCTTTTATTTTTTGTGTCATCATAGATTGCAGGCACGCAGAAATTTTCATAAGCATTAATCAAAATAACAGATGAGAGGGAAGAATAACAAATTTTTAAATGTTATTGTTTTAGTTTTGGAAAACTAGTGACACAGCAAACAGTATTTTGTTTGGTCAAATTTTTAAAATTAATTTACTTTTAAAATATTTTTTCAAAAATATCATTTTCGTGAGAATTCACTTATATTTAACAAAAGGCTATTTATTTATTTTTTCTTTCGAGAATGATTAAGTCTTATATTTGGAAAGTGAATTTTCACTTTTTGGTGATGATCATTTAACTTTTTTGGATATCACACTCTTGTTTTATCTTCGCCTTTTATAATATTTGTCTAAATTAAATATAATCAAATATTAAAAAAAAAAATTACTTATTTTTCTTCATATGAAATATACCTTAGCTTTAGAATATATCCTTAATAAATATAAAATTTATACAAAATATTAATTAATCTAATATTTCCATCAATCTTAGATGGAGCCAAAGATTCACTACTTTTTGGCTTTGGGATATGATGGAATAAAGCAAAATGACTCTTTAAACTGTCTGCGCTTCTTTCAATTGTGAAGTAACAGTTAGTCAATGCAACTTTCGACGCTCATCATGGGTCATCCGGAAACAGTTGCGCTATGCTTTTAAACATAGGGGTCAGGCTGCGTACACCCGACCCCCCCTTTCCCCGCAATGGGCGGGAGCCTTTGAGACATTGAGGTAGTGTTGTAATTAATCTAATAGAATATCTAACAAAATATTTTTTTTAAAAAAACTCATATGATAATTAGTTATATTTAATTTTTTGAGTTGATTGAAAATCAATTTTTAATTAAATCTTCAAAGCCTCTAATTTTAATAGTTGATGGGATAGTTCATAACAATTTTTTTTTTCCACAGTAGTTGATAAGTGATAACAATGGGGTCAGGAAAAAGTGAATGGAGAAATGATAAATATATACAGCATACAACTATGTGTGTATGGAATATATACCTTGGCTATTTTTGATTCATTAAATGACTAAACGATATATATAGAAAATTATCCTCTAATTTTATTCATATGAACGTTTTTAAAAGTTGTTCATTAAATTATAACGTTGGAGCCAAAACTTTATTTTTCTTCCATCAGCATCATTACTCAATAAATAATGCGTACACTAGTATCATTTCAATTCACTAACAAAAATTCCAATTTGTACTTACTGCTAAACCAACTCCAATTTTCAAATTCTATTTTTAACTTTGAAAAAAAATATTCTTTTTTTTTTTTTGGATAAACTTCACAATTTTCATGATCAAATAGGACCTAAGCAAAGATTTACTTTTTTTTTTTGTAAAAATTAAAATATTCTACAAATATTACTAAGGAAAATCATAAGAGATTAAGCAGAGGAATCAAATTACCTTCAACTGGATCAGTAATCATTCCTCCTTGTCCATAAGCACAAAAACATGTTGAAAGAGCCACAATCACTAATATTACTGCCTTTTCTCTTCCCATTTCTATCAAAAAAATTACGTTAGAGGCAAAGTCAAAATTTCAACTAAAAGGATTCAAAATTCTACATCAAACGCGTAGCTCCTTCTAGTTATCAAATTAATTGGAACCCATACTTAATATCCAGATATAGAATATTAATTCACTTACCAGAAAACCTCAAAGAGAATGACAATTGACAAGAGTACTTAACCAATATAATGTCTGCATAAATGGTAGGAAAATAGTAGTACAATTTTAATAAAAAACATGTGGTAGATATTGAAATATAGTGAGAGTTGACAATGCCAAACTTGAAATTGTCAAGTTTTGCACTTTTTATATGTATCAGAACAGTGATGGAATTAGCATTTTTATCAAAGATGTTCATACTTTTAAAATATGGATGAGTGTTTTTGTATCAATGGTGTTCAACAATTGATATATTATCAAAATATTCACATTAACCTATATATTCGAAAAAGTTTCTGGATCCAAAATATTTATGTTACTATCCTTGGGTGAATATAGCTCCGATCCTGTATAGAAAACGAAAATTAACTAACACAGTTGGTAATGGCACATTGTCAGTAGAAGTTGACAAAAAGGTAATTGGGCCATAGGGATATTAATATGGCAATTTGCTTCACAAAAAAATGCACTTTCCAGTGTTGTTGGGAATAAACAATGACTTTATATAACTAGTCAAAGTGGACTTTGTCTTCAATTTTCACCTGGCTAACCTGGAATACAACATTGGACAACAATTTAGGTGGCCTTAAAATGAATTGGCATACATTTTTTCGGTGGCGGACTCAGCATTTTCGTCAAGGGTGTTCATACTGTTAGAATATGGGTGAGTGATTTTTGTATCAAGGGTGTATATATATTAAAATATCTATATTTAACCTATATATTCTAAAAAAAAATTCGACGAAAGGTGCTCATCTGACCATCTTTAGGTGAATGTAGCTCTGCCCTGCATTTTTCTGTTTACACCTAACTACCTAGGTACTATTTTTTTCTTTTTTAATTTCAATTATTCACTTAAATATTAGAATTATTTGTGTTTAGGTATCAAGATCCTCATTATCGTACGTCACCTTAGCTTCACTGTTCGTGTGCTAACTAAGCTTGCAATGCATATAGTTAATCTTACTTATTCTTAATATTACTCTCTAGAGTGTTGCTCCATAAATCCAACTAATAGTTGTCACCCTTGTGGATTTTGTTTAATTAGCACAATATCGTCATCAAAAATCATGGGACGGCATCTTGTATTAAAGTCAATAATACATTAGCATGATATATAAACGTGCCCTTATATTTTGCCTTACCAAACATCTATGCCTACAACTTTTGGTGTACACAAATAGACATCTGAAAAATTGAACACGTTCTACTGATATAGTACAGGTAGAAAGCCATGTAGGATGTCAATTTTCATGTAACTATGTCACATAAAATAGGTGTGTGTCTACTTGTTCAACTATATACAAATTTAAGAGTCAACTTGTACACCCCTCTTGTAATTTGACAGTGAAATAAGCAGATGAACCTTTATATTATAGGGAAGCTCATTGACTACAACAATAATTTTGAATGTACAAGTCACAATTATGAAGAAAGAAATTGTTGCCAAATAAAAAAGCTAAAATTTTAAAGTTAATTAAAAAGGATGGATGGCAATGAGTTTGAAGATGAAAGGCTATAAAATAATTAGGAAAGCAACACATATATCTATTTTAGACAAGGAGATACAAGATGTATTAAACTAACAGAAATCCTCCAACAAGAACACAACTACCAGAGGTTCCATGGTCATTATAATGTACATTACAAGCTGACCAAAAAGTGCAGCTGCACGTTAATCCAGAATTCAACAGCCACATTCTTGCAACCACACTGATGAATTTGTACAGAGCAAGAGGCCAAAACTGTTGGCCCAACAATACATGCCTAATACCTTGGGTACCAAAACATTCCCTTAATTCCCTCTGGATCAGGTTCAAAACCAAGTTTCCTATAGAATTCCACAACTGCAAGCGGAAAAAAATCAAAACTTCAGAAGCATAGCAAAGTAAAAAAGCTAGCCAATGTGTTGCAAACACCAAAGAAATCATTACAGGTCTGAGACCCTGGTCTCATCTTAGTACCTTTACTATCTGCAAACAGTGAAATATTTCCAATGTCCCGTTGGAGAAGGGTCCGTATCAGTTTCTCAATAAGAACTTTTCCAAGCCCTTGTCCCTTTGAATGTCAACAAAACCATCATAGGAATTATGTTAGTTCACAATATCATCAAATAATAAGATGAATCAAGAAAACAATTATTAATAGTCCCACATAATTTTGAAATAAGATGCATCTGATATACAGACACAAGATGATAATGGTTATCATATAGAATGATAATTGTTTGCTCTTCAACATATATAAGCATTAGAGAAGTCATTTTTAGTTCAATATTGCATTCATAGGAATAAAAAATTGACTATTTCTGTAGTATTTAACTAAAATTAATATTAAATATAGGTTTGATACCTAAATTGACACTTGTCCCGATTATTAAAGCCCATCCCTCTCCAAACTCTCAGTTTTCCAATCTAAACACCTCAAGTCAATCAAAACACATGTTTAATACAATCCTCATCCTGCATGTAACTCAATTGCGCTGAGCCAGATAACACATCAATATCTACACAACACGTCATCTTTTACCTTCATTATTTTATTTTTAAAAAATCCCAAATACAACTCCTTTCCTCCTGCTTCCTATTCTTTGACTGGCTCACATTCCCTTCCCCTCCCACCATCCCTTTCCCTTAACCCAGCAAAAGCACAAAACCATCACACCAGAGAAAGCACCAGCTGGCCATTTCTACAGCTTCACCTCTGCCCTACATCACCCCAGCCTGCCCTCACCTCATGCACATATTTGCACATGGTCTTCTTTGTGCAGGGATTCAATCATACTGCCAAAGATTCAGGCTCCACCTCCCACAAACCTGGAAACCACCATTTTATATTAACATGCCTACATAAAGATGAAGAGGACCAAGGTAACTAGGGAAAGAACTCACACACAGCAAGAGAATACCTTCATTTCCACGGCTAGCCACCCCATCACTTGGTGGAGACTCATTAGGAATTAGCCTCCAACAAATACACAACCTAAGTTCATCTCTCCTAGTATGCCCACACATTCACCTTAGCATCCTTGTTTCCACTACTTTCATCTTCTAAACATGTGAATTTTTAATTGGCCAACTCTTTGCCCCACACAGCACAGTTGGTCTAACAAGCAATTTATAGAACTTACCTTTAAGTCTTAGTCACACATTCTTATCACATGGAACACCGGATGGAAGTCTCCATTTCATCCCCTGCTCCAATACGATGTGCAATATCATCATCGATCTCCTCACTTCCTTGAATTATTGAACTCAATATACTTGAAATGTCTCTAATGATGACTACTGTATCAATCCTCACTTCCACATACATCAAATGTGTGGTATCACCGGACTTGCACTCCTAGTACTTTATTCTAGTCCAGCTCAAGTTCTGTATCATGAACTTTATATTGCGCACATTATTTAGACAGTTTCAAGAAAGGCATATAGGAATGAATAGGGAAATAGGACTCTAGAGTATATCTCCAAACCTTTAGTAACTAATCAACCAATACTATGTTATCCATAAATAATATACACTTTGGTAACTCCCTTAAATATGCCGCATCAATTCATCCATCTCCAAGACAGGTCTACAAAAGCCCTGCAACTTTTTTTATGCTCAAATACACCCATATAACTAATGGACCATGTTGACATAAATTTTGGACTTCAAAATAACCACATGGCACGTTATAAGCTTGTCATATGTATAATTCAAGATTAAAATTACACCCACCCATTTATTAAGAAACATAATCCGCTAACCTATTACATATTTAACTTTAACTTGGCCCCACAATACCCTTTCCTTCTTCCTCATTTAAAACTTCTTATAGTTTGAAAGTAGGTTTTGTTATGTGCAAATCCCCATTGCAGTGCATACATACATCAAGATTTATAAGCCATCAAAGCAGCAAAAGATATGCAATTATGGACAAATCTCATCTATTCCCACCCAAAACAAATGGAGGAAGATACAAAACAAAACAAAACAAATTGGAAGAAAACGTGATTGTGAGAACACATAGCCGATGATTGCAGATATCGCAATGCTAAACGTATCTTTGACCCTATCAACCAAATTCTGGATGTAGAATGAACAAATAAAAGAAGAAAAGGGCAAAGCATGAGAAAGAATGAAAAGGGTCGCAGGTTTAAGTTAAAATTGAATGGTTAACGGGGCAGGGTGTGTATGTGTGTTATGCCACGTTACTGTTACCCACTCCCCCCAAAAAAACTGAGGGTGTTAGTAGACCAAAAGGTTGACAGCGGACATTTATCATCTGTTTTTAATATGTTTAGGCATATTTTTGACCATTTTTTGTTTTTTATTTAGTTCTCTTTTAAATGAAAATCAGCATATCTACAGACCTTGAGCGTGATTGGCACATATTTTGGCCACATTAGATGTGTTGTATCCACATAAGCCTGGTAAACTATCAAAGGCGCTTGTTCGTTGTCCTTCTGTCAAGTTGAGGTGTTTAAGTGAGAAAAAAACAGTTGGGGGCTGGATTTTAAAAAGAGGGACTAGTACATGTGCTTATTTAGGTATTACGCCTTAAATATATAAATGTCATAAAGGATATCTAGGAAGGATTCATCACTAGAGTGAAAATAGTGGTAAGAGATTCAAGTGGATTTACGTTAGGAATCATCATTGAAATTGACAAATTATGAAACCTGGGTCTAACTCAATCCCAAAAGCTAGCTCTCGAGGGGAGGATTGCCGAAGTCCATATAAGGAGTCCAATTTCCCATCCCTCTACTGATGTGGGACTTCTTAACACTCCTGCACACGGCCAGACCCCAACGGGAGAGTTAACACTATAATATGGGGGGCCCACATCGATGAACAAAGATTGGAATGGACCTGGCTCTTATACCATGCAAAGATATGGCACCAAGACCTGGCTCTTGAGAGGAGGACTGGGAAAGAGTCCAATTTCTTCTAAACAAAACTCATACTTGTTTACCCTAATTATGAATAGGCTAACAAACAATATATGGGATTAGGTCCCATGAAGTTTTCTGCAAACCAAATTGTGTTAACAAGAACCTTGAGAAGGTGTCTACCAAAAGCTTGAATCATAAACATTCTAACGATTAAAGATATGTAGAACACTGAATATATACCTCACAACCTTGGCCAACATAATAAGAGTGAAGTTAAAATCATATTAGAAAGTCTTGTGCCTAAATACAAACAATTCAACTTGATGTTCCACAAAAATGTTATAATAGATAAAGTAGTAACAGATAGAGCCCAAGTAGGAAGGTTGAAATGAATAAGTGTCACAATAGTGTAATGCAACAGAGATATGTCATATAGAAGTCATACTGAACAATATTAAGACCAACCATGTCATATAGGAGCAAACTTGGACATCTAAGGTCCAACATGTTCACAATCAGTATCCAAGATTAGAAAAATCACATTCAACAGTACATGCAAGCAACAATCATAGATGATAAAATGAGAGAACGTCATTTGAGATGTTTTTGACAGTTTTATTTTTATTTTTATTTTTTTTATGACAAGGGGAACTCGCAGCTGCTACCCTTTGGATGCGCAGAGGGTAAACCCCCCCTCCCATGCAATAGCCAGCAAACCACACAGGAGAGGTAACCCGCACTTGGCAAGCCCGGTGCAACGAGCTCGAAAGTAAGGGGTTTCGAATTTGAGACCTCCAACATGGAATGATTTTACTTCCCCACCTAGCTACTCTAGGTTAGGGGGTAGGCCCTGGGGGAGAAGTTATAGACACCTTTCCATACTTTGTATCTAGAGTACTTCATTTAATTTCTTCTGCAGTATTGGGCTTTGGCGG
>JAPFFP010000002.1:13653072-13669029 GCA_026153255.1 Solanum medicagineum
CATTATTTTCTCCTTTTAATTTTGAAAAAGTGTCTCATCAAACCGACAATCTACAAATCGAGCAGTAAACATATCTTTAGTTAAAGGTTTAAGGTAGCAATAGTGAAAAGGTGATTCAGACCCAAACATATATTCCTAATCTTCTTTGGTATCCCATCTTAGTGCGATGTGATGGTGTCACGGGCATATATAAATCACATCCAAAAATTCTTAGATGGGATATGTTAGGTTCTTGGCTCAACGTAAGTTACAATGTTAAAAGTTTATGATAATTTGTCAGTTTGAGACGAATAAGTGTTGCAGCATGCAAAATTGCATGACCCTATATATAAAGTGGGCGACCTAGTTTTCATAAGCAATGAGATTTTCAACTCAGCAAGATCATTTTGAGTATGAACATGAGCAATAAGATGTTCAACTCTTATCCTAATGGATAGAAAATAGTCATTAAATGTTTGAGATGAAAACTTTGTTGCATTTATCAATGTGAATGGACTTAATATGATTATCAGAAAACTATGCCCATAATCTTATTATTTGTGCCAATAATTTTGCAAACACCAAATTGCAAGATGACAATAGACACATATGAGATCATCTAAATGAAGCATCTATTAGTATCATAAATATATAAACGTCTCATTAGGTAGATAAATAGGTACACAAGTATCCCCATGTATACGTTCTAAAAACGTAGGGGACTTAATCTCAACTTTCATTGGTGATGGTCTCACAGTAAACTTGCCTTGAGAACAAGTAGTATAAGAAAATTCACCATTATAGTCGTGTTTATATCATGTCTTGTCACTATCTGTTGTATGATTTTTATTTTATCGTATTTACATATTGCTATGTGTCTTTCGTTATTAGTCGCCCTTTCTATTCCCTTTCTTTCCTTGTTGTCATATCTAGTTTATTTTGCTTATGGGTTTTTGAGACGAGGGTTCACAGGAAACAATCTCTCTACTTCTACGAGGTAGTTGTAAGGTCCGCGTACATTCTACCCTCTCCACACCCCACTTGTGGGATTCCACTAAGTATATTGTTGTTGTTGTTGTAATGGATGTCCATTTGAATTTTCTATAATTCAAATCATTATCAAAAGTCTTCATTCTTCATAGATGGAACACAATCACCTAAACGAATCAAATTATAATAACTTAGTACCTAATCTCATGTCTATGTGCATTATTTAAACAATTGTCTTCTTTCAGACATATTATGCAGTGCTACCATATTCACTTTAAAGAATGAAGCAAATTTAGTACTCCCTACGTCCCATTTTATGTGGCACCCTTTCCTTTTTGGTCCATCTCAAAAAGAATGTCACCTTACTCTAATTGGAAACAATTTACCTTTAAAATTCCCTTTTTACCCTTAATAAAATGATTATCAACCATACAAATATCTAAAAATGATTTTACACCACAAGTTTTAGAAGTCTTCATTTTTTTCTCAAACACCATGCCAAGTCAAAGGGTGCCACATAAAATGGGATGGAGGAAGTAGGACATATTTGATGACTTTTCACCAAAAGCACATTTATTTGCTTTTATTATCATTGTAGATTTATAATTTCACGATGTCCTAAACAATCATGCAAAAGAACATGCTACTTTATTAAAAGATACATAAAATTCAATTTGACAAGGTTCGGTTCCAACAGTTAACTCTTTTCTAAAAAAAGTTAATTAGCAAGTCATTTTAGTGATGATTTTGAACTTAATATATCCGTCGGAGTGAGATTCATTTATTTTTGTCTTTTATATTTTTGGTGCTCTGTCTGAAGATATTTCCTATGGTTGAGTCACGTTTTTGGTGCTCTATTTGGCGTCACTTCCTATGATTGAGTCACGTTGAGAGTGAGATTCTCTCTCTCTTTTTTTTTTTAGTTTTTTTTTATCAGCTCTCATAATCTGTTCTAACTATTTTCTTTAAATCTTTGGCTTTGATTTTTAAAGTGGGAAAGAGATTTTCGTGTTGGTAAAGCTTGAAAGACATTCATGTGCGAAATTAGTCAATAAATAAAATTTTGAATTCTAAAAACAAGTGTGACCAAATAATTTAGGATAAAATGGGCATATATGAAAAAAAAAAAAAAAGACTATTCACTAAATCTTAAAACTGTTATTGAAAAATTTGTAAATTCTCAAAATAAATGTGATCAAGTGATTTAGGACAAACAAGTACGTATTTTAAATTTATAATGATTTTGTGTGAAAATTAATTAAATTAAGTAATTTTATTGATATAAAATAAATACAAATTTTAACAAATAATGTGATATAAGACTAGTTCAATAATGTTTTAATACATTTATAAACTAATATATTTTTAATTTAAAGTTACAAAATTCAATTTTTTTAAAAGAAGAATCTATATCAAGTTAAAACTGAAAGTATAAATTCGTACGAGTAACAAATGTAACAACTCACAGAAAGCATCTTTCTAACTCAATTGGTTAGCTATTGAATTTTTATTTATAATGATTTTTTATTAGAGAGTGTTCAGTTTTTCATTTTATAATTTATCCATTTAGGATGTCAACTACACGTTTTCATTAAAAAATTACATCATTTAGCTCGCTCGCGCTCTCTCTCTATGTATATTATCACTTTTTGACTTCTACACAAGTTTACTTCTTTAACTATAATATCATTAATAAAATTCTAGCTCGCCCTAGGGGTGTGCATTGGCGATTCGGTTTGGTTTTATACATTATCAGTTTGGTTTAGCAGTTTTCGATTTTTAAATATGCTAAACCAATAACAAACCAATATAAAATTATTTTTATTGGTTTTAAGTTTTTGACTATTTGATTTATTCGATAAGGATGATAATAAGAATTTATATTAATAAAAGTAGATGGAGTACGAAAGAGTAAAGATTAACGATTAAACTAAAGTGGGTAACTAATCACTTAGTTACAATAAAAATTAAAATTGGTAAAGTACTATTACAGTGTCCTATTCTATTAAATTATTAATTTTTAATATTTACGAAGGGGCAAAATAGTAAATTATTATAATTTTATTAGGTTATTAGTTTATCCAATAACTCAATACTAAAAATCGATATCGAATCAGTAACCTAATAATATTCTTTTCAAAATCATTAAAAATTCAACAACTTGATAACTCAATAACAATAAACCAATACCATTTTTCAAGAAAAGACAAAATAAGAGTGAGTTGGTTTCTACAAAGAATAGAAAAGGAATTTAAACAAGGAAGTAGCGGTATGTCGGTACACTTTGTTTCTAGTAGTTGCACTTGGAAAGAAATAACAAGAGTGCAAAGGTTTTCCATTTCTTGTTATTCATACTCTAAAAAATTTGAGATTTTTACTACTTATTAGCAGTATGAGTGGGGATAGGAATGGACCTTCAAAACTTGTAACAACAAATTGTTGGTGGTGGGATGGCCTTTTGCTTCTCTGCAACAAAATACTACATGTCATTTTTTGTAAAATTTTGAGGTACATATTCCACCACTTTTTCCTTGTTAGGATTTATTAATCATTTATATCCTAAAAAAGAAAATAATTAGTCATTTAATGTTTGCTTCGGTTGGAGTTATCCTTGACTTGTTAGAGTTTACAATAGTTTAACTTTTTCTTTATGGTCTAGCAATAGATGGACATAATAACTTTTGTTTAGGATCATACTAAATATTTAATAGTATTTATTAAGGTTAATTACCAATTTACTATTACCTTTTTGGCAAAGCGCTTTACATCCACAATATAATCATTCAAGTCTTCTTTGGGAGAGATTATTCTCTCTGTATTTTTTAAAATTAGTTTAATTTTTGCATATCTAGGTCAATTGACCACTTCTTTTATTATTCTTTCCTGTGTGTCTGCTATTGGTATGGAGTAGTCTTCAAAGTTAAACGTGCACTGTGCCCTGTGTCTACTATTGACGGTTAAGGTTTGTAATTATTAGCTTTTCGCATGGCACTAAGTTATTTCTATCCGGACAATATTCTACATAGTAGTATAATTAAGATTGTTCAAATTTTGAATTTTGTTTGTACTCTTGAATCACTTGTAAGGAGCAATGGGCATTCCTATGATTCTAAAATCATAATGGGGATACAAGTTGTTGTTTATGTTGATGATTTCAAGTTTGGTGTTTTCTTTAGTGATTCTTATTTTTCACTTCAACTTCTTTCCACATATATGACAAATGGAAGAGTGTAGATAAAGGAAACAAAATGCCATACAGAAGTACTCCTATATGAAGTTCTCAGTTTTGGATTTTGTGTTTGACGATGATATTTTGGTTAATTCGTTTTATTTTATACGTCTTACAGAATTTAGAGGAGTAGAAAAGAGTTTTGATTCTTGTAGTCTTAACCTAAAGAGATGTGTAATATAATCAAAATGTCTTAAACATGCTATATAGATGTTGAGTTGCCAAATATAAAGCTTACAATTTTATTTTATTTTTTTGAAATGACTAATAGGAAGAGAGTTAGACACATAACTTGATCCCTTTGTACTTTCTTAATGATATCAGAGAATTTATGTTGCTTTATGTGATAGTCTATGAAGGAATTGGTAGCTATGTTGCTCGGACTCTTCAAAAGATGTCGATGAGTGAGTGTCGGATTCTTCAAAAGTAGTGTATTTTTTAATGATCTGACACGGATGAGGTAATGGTAAGGTCTGCGTACATTTTACCCTCTCCTGACCCCACTTGTGGTATTTCGCTGGGTATGTTGTTGTCGTTGTTGTTATAGACATCTATACTTAATGATGCTACATTTCCAATGCTTTGAAGCCAAGGACGACTTTCCATCTGACAGTTAGCATGTTATCATTGCTGAGGGGTCTGGTTTTATTTTTTCCACATTTGATAAAGACATTTGAGCCAAATTTGAAAGCCATCCATCACAAAGTTAATATTTGTGTTAATCCCTTAAGATCAAGTTTACTTATTTGATCAATTTTCTCTCAAGGAGAAAATTTATCCCTAATATTTTAAAAAAAAATTTGAGAAAAGAATGGAAATATGGATATAATGTCACAAGTTGCAAGGACAACAAGGGACAATGGATCTTTGCTTTCAAGGTAGCTTTGATCATTCCTCAAGAACACTTCTGTCTATTATCATAAGCGTGTTGCTTATACAGAACAACCTCGGAAACATCCTGTTGTATATCTCTATATATATACACTATGTTGTTCAAGATAACCTCAACTTGTTCATTCACTTGTCAACATGGTCAGCCAGGAGCAGAGTTTTAGTTCTAAATTCCTTTTTCTGGTTGCTTTTTTGGTACTTGTAGCGGTCATAAAGAACGCAAATTGTGCTCCGTTTGATGAAGCTGGGAATCAGTTAGCATTTCTCTTTTTCTTGTTATGTTGCAGAGAGTTGTTTGTTTCTCTAATTCTGATTTTTCATTTTTTGATGGATATAATGTGACAGGGGAGAGATGGAAGATGGAGAAGCGTGGACGATGGTGCAAAAGAGCGGAAATCAATTTGTGGTGAATGGCCAACCTTTCTATGTGAATGGATTCAACACTTACTGGTTGATGGTGTTTGCTGCTGATCAGTCTACAAGGGGGAAAGTTACTGAGGTGTTCCAGCAGGCATCTGCTGTCGGTCTATCAGTGTGCCGGACTTGGGCTTTCAACGATGGCCAGTGGCGTGCTCTTCAGAAAACTCCTGGTGTTTATGACGAAGACGTTTTCAAGGTGCAATTGCTTATCTTTTAGCCCATATTTTCCTCTACACACTCATATATGCTGACCTTAAAAGGACTAAAGCGACATGGTCAGTGGGTATTCAAATATACGCATCCCAACTTGCTTGGATTGAGATGTAGTGATCATCGTCGTTGTATATTTATGCTAACACTAAAAAGGCCTATCTTCATTGCTTCGTCTGATCAAGCTGCAGAGATACATTAGAACATTGCTAAAGAAAGAAAAGATAAATTGGAAGAACATTGTCGTATTAAACAGGAAGGAAAGCCTTGGCTTAGCTGGTAAAGTTGCCTCCATGTGACCATGAGGTCCCTGTTCGGGCAGTGTAAACAGCCTCCTGCAAAAATGCAGGGGAAGGCTAAGTACCGTAGACCTTTGTGATCCAGCCCTTCCCTAGACCCCATGCTTAGTGCACCAGGATGCCTTTTTTCCCCCTGATTGAACAGAGAAGCAGGAAGCTAACAAGTATCGATGTTGTTTGTTATTCAGGCTCTCGATTTTGTGGTGAGTGAAGCCCAGAAATTCAAGATTAGGCTGATACTGTCACTAGTCAACAACTGGGAGGCATATGGTGGAAAATCCCAGTATGTAAAATGGGGTAAAGCTGCTGGCCTGAATTTGACTTCTGATGACGACTTCTTCTCTCATCCCACACTCAAAAGCTACTACAAGGCTCATGTGAAGGTGCATTTTTCATTTCCATAATAATCGCAGCAACACGTTATAAATATTTTCTTCTGTAGTACTCCTTCCGTTTCATTTTGTTTGTCTGGTTTTGACTTAGCACGAATTTAAAAAAGTAAAGGAAACTTTCAAGTCTGCTTGTCTTAAACATGCCCCATGGATAGTTGAAACTAAAGAATTGCCAAAAACGGACTAAGAGGTAAGTATGACAAACAAATAGATATGGAGGGAGTACATGTTAGGGATCTCCACAATGCAGCATTGTATTGACTGTCGAGCATTAATATGTTTTCTGCAGGCTGTGCTGAATAGAGTCAATACTTTTACCAACATGACATACAAGGATGACCCTACTATTTTCGGTTGGGAACTGATGAATGAACCACGGTGTGAATCGGATCCTTCTGGGGATAAATTGCAGGTTTTTCACACTTATACTGCTAGCTAAAACTCAGTGGAACGTTTATTTTCAAATAAAAAAATAACAAGGTTTGCACTTGCCACTTAAATATCATACTTTTTGACATTTTACAGGTCTGGATAGAAGAAATGGCAGTTTATGTGAAGAGCGTAGATCCGAAGCATTTGTTGCAGATCGGACTGGAAGGTTTCTATGGTCCCTCGACTCCTAATAGAGCTCAGGTCAACCCAAATTCCTATGCTCAACAAGTTGGAACTGACTTCATCAGAAACCATCAGGTTCTCGGCGTTGATTTTGCCTCAGCTCACATATATCCCGACTCTTGGTAAGCACACTGAACTATTTCAGCGTCATTCATATTGCAATATCACTAATATTCTGCACATGCTTCAGGATTTCACAATCGATTTCTGCTGCTCATATTGAATTCACCAAGTCATGGATGCAAGCACACATTGATGACGCGGAGAACTATCTCAACATGCCAATTGTATTCTCAGAGTTCGGTGTTTCTTCCAAAGACCCTGGCTACAATTCAACTTTCAGGAACACACTAATCAGTACGGTTTACACGACACTCTTGAATTCTACTAAGAAAGGAGGGGCTGGAGGTGGATGTCTTTTGTGGCAAGTCTTTCCAGAAGGAACAGATTACATGGATGATGGTTATGCAATAGTACTTTCAAAGGCACTATCAACCTCGAACATTGTATCTCTTCATTCTAAGAGGCTAAATACCTACAATTCCCTCTGCTCTTGGAAATGCCACTGGGGTTGCAAGAAGAAACATGTCTTTGACAACTTCCAATATCATGATGAGCTTTAACATGTCGAGGAAGGTATGTCAATGTTGGCAGGAGCCCTAAATAAAACACTACATATGTACCTTATGTGGAACATAAATCCAGTTTGTCTTGTAAGAAACAAAGATAAGCCAAAGTATATGCACAAGGAATGCAGAACACCAATAAAGAAAAGTTAGTATCAATATGTAAAGAATTTTCGTGAAGTTAATACAAGCTGCCTTTGTCGTTGATTTACGTCTTTGTATCAGAAAATGAGGGGGATAAAAACTAAATCTAGTTTCATACTTCCTTATCAAACATGTTGCATTTGTAAAACCACGATACTCGATAAACATGTACATTTCAAACTAAATCATATCTGGTCTTCCCCGAAACCCAAATACACAATAAACATACCAATATAATCCCACACGGGGAGTTCGGAGAGGGTGGTGCGTCGCATACACATAAAAAAGTTACTTCTGATAGGCCAAACACATTATCAAGGGAAAACAAACACCTTTTTTCAATTTTTTCCAAAGTGCAACAATCAGCCACAAACCTTATTTTAAAGTACAAATAACCACCAAACCTTAGAGTGCCACGCACCTGGTGAAAGGTCTAAGGAGTCTCTGAATCAGTAACAGAAAATGAAACAACTTAAATTATGGAGTAGACGGATAGGTTCATTCACCCAACTAATGACCTCAGCTGGCTACCACATCCTAGGGAAGAAAATGAAACAACATAAAGTGCTATCCCATCAAAACCATCCTAGCACAAGGGACTGCTTCTCAGGAGAAAGGAAGCAGCGGGTCTCACGAAAGTGTAACCCTGGAAAGGGTCCGGATTATCCTTTGGACTCGAAATTGGAGAATCAACTAATGACATATCTGTCCAGCACTTATCAAAATTTGCAACACAGTGTGTTCCAGCAATTTCAGGACGGAAGCTTGGACGAATCTCTCTTGCCTCTAACTTCTTCCAATTGATTGGCCTGAACCATTTATGGTCCTTGATTTCATCGCTCCCCTTCAGCCCACTGCCAAGCCTTTTAGTTGGATCCTTTTGCAGCAGCTAGAGAATTGGGAATATTGATTAATCTTATGGTAAGGAACAAAGAAAATTATCTGAGAACAAATCAATAGCAGCATAGGTCTACCCAGGCAGGCATGACATTATTACAGAACCTTAAACAAGTTAAGATACTATCAGTCTTGATTTTGGTTATGTAGTTCGACTGGACATGGAGTTTGAAAAAGGAATGAAGACTTTTAGAACTTGTGGTTCTAAATACGTCACCACATTTGTTTCTATAAAAACTTTCCATTAAGGGAAAAAATGAAAATTTCAAGGTAAATTGTTTCCAAATATAGAAATTTGTTTTTCTTTAATATAAAAATTGTGATAGAGGGAGTACCATCTTTAGTTAAAACAGAGGTGTGAGGACAAAAATGATACTCATCTGGTTTTACTGCAACCGTACAAGTGAAATACAATTCAACTAGACTTGCAGAGAGATTAATAGGATGGAAAATTACCCCTTTAAGAAGGGAATGTGCTTCACTGGACAAAAAGGTTGGCAGCTTGAGTTTGTCCTTAACTATCTTCTGCTGAATCTTTTGCCTATTTCCAGTGAAAGGAGGCTACAAATACAGAAAAGCAAAGCATTAGCAGGGAATGTCAGTTGAGTTTTTTGAAGGATGCACATTTTATTTCCATTAAAATAAATATACAATTGAATAGTTTCCTGAGATCCAAAAGATCTCGATATTTGTAAAAGAGTCCAATTGTTTCTGCTAATGATACATTCCCTCCGTGCACCGCAATTGAAAGAAGTGGTATGTCATATATTTAGTCAATAGTCAACCAAAACAT
Source organism: Solanum medicagineum (assembly GCA_026153255.1). Taxonomy (NCBI): domain Eukaryota; kingdom Viridiplantae; phylum Streptophyta; class Magnoliopsida; order Solanales; family Solanaceae; genus Solanum; species Solanum medicagineum. Next base: position 13,662,558 of record JAPFFP010000002.1, read on the forward strand.
GTCCGAGGAAATCACCATAGGTCACCCTTTATTTCTCCATATGTAAACGTAGTTTGATGAGATTGTTGGAATAGGTCAAGCTTGTTGGAACAGCAGGTGGATCTTAAATCAAGTCTAAGAACTTTGTGCGGATACATGAATATAGATACTGACCTTCCCCGTGAGCATCTCAAACAACAAAATTCCTACACTCCACCAATCTGCAGCCTTGTTATGGCCCTTCCCAAGAACAATCTCCGGTGACATGTACTCAACTGTTCCACACATGGAGTTCGATCTTGTGTCCTCCGTGAATTGCTTGGCAAGTCCAAAATCAGTCAACATGGCCTGCAAAAAGTAAGGAGATCAAGTAAATTAAATGCATAACCTTTACATGCAAAGTAGAAAAAATCAGATTGGTGAAGACACTCATGTGCGCGCACACAAAAACAGAGGGAGAGATGAATATACATGGCCATCCACATCCACTAGAATGTTTTCCGGTTTGAGATCCCTGTGCATTATTCCATTTGCATGAAGGTGAGACACTGCTGATACAATTTCAGCTGCATAAATTCGTCCCAGATCCTCTCTGAGAAGCAAAGAACAAATTAATTATTGGAAACTTACCAATATTATACCCGTTTGGGCAAGTTTATTCACCAATATGACCGAAATATATAACAATATGTATATTATATGTATATCATACTTAAATATTTAAAACCTATGCATTTGTTGGTTATTCGGTAAACTAGATCACCCAGCATTGGACCGTAATTATCCCTCAATTAGTTCATAGTTTCAGCTTTCACAAAGTAACAGATAGCAAGAAGGGAGAATCTACCTGAAAAGGCCTTGTTTATAGAGCTGAAAGAAGAGATGGCCGCCATTAATGAAGTCGAGCACAAGGTAAAGCCTATATTTTGTCTGCAAGTAATGACCATGAAGAAAGTGTGTGGTTATCAATAAGAGCTCCAGAATTGAAAGATTGAATTACAATCAATAGTTCTAAAGATTGCAAAACAGTACTATCCTTGTGTAGTTGCTCAATGATTGATGACCTATTCAATGAGAGTTTAGGAAATCACCTGGAATGAGTACCTAAGCTGGACAACAAACGGATGGTCTATCTTTGTCAAGATATCTCTTTCTGCTTTCATATATTCAGCGTGATTCTTCTCCATAATCTTATCCTTCCTCATCACCTTCATTGCATAAATATCTGATGTACCCTTCTTTTTAACCTGAAATACTTTGCCAAATGCACCCTGGCCAACAACTTTCATGACTTCAAAATCTTCAAGGCAGACAGTCCCACTTTTTGCTGAGTCATTGACAGATAGCTCCTGGTCTTCCTTAATTGTCTGTTCAATAACATTCTCTACCAGTTCCACTGAATCTTCTGTTTCATGAATGGTGAGCTTCCCAAGTTTCAGTACTTGACTTTTATATGAAGAAGGACCAACCAAAGAATGTGACCTACTGTGTACAATCTCGGGATCATCATAGACAAGCTCACTCATATCTGCTGGAAACACCACACTCTCAGACATTCCATTACTTGTTTCATTTGAGGCCAGACAAGGAGGAGGACCAAACACATCAGAGAAATCAAGTTCAACCTGCTCTGAGGGAACCACACCGGGGGTACTCAGTGGTAAAAGCAATTGCTGGTGGAAGGATTTTTGCAAGTTTGTTTTTGTCGGAGCAAAGAGCTGAGAAGAAACCATGTCTCCAACAGCTCTTTGACGGATGAAGATGGCCAAATATTAATACTAAGGTAGGGAAGCCCTTCCAAATGCTTCAAAGGAGTGTACGTTTAGAGTAGCAGTCTTAAAGAACTTGGAAAGCAAGCACAACAAAATCCAGCAGAAGAAGCCTTTCTTGTTTCCCGATTTACAGGAAACTGCAGATACCACAGTAGTTCTAGTATTCATGAAGATTCTGAAGTCAAATCTGTTGCACACATTGAAATGGAGCGAGTGAGAAGCAAGTTAGGAAGATGTAGTAAAGTTGAATGTAAGTCCTATAACTACTTTAGAAAATAGAAATTACTGGAAGAGAAACCCACACAGGATGCCTACTACTATAGTATTCAACGCAGTGTACAAGCATTCAAATTATCAGTTCAAAACAAACCAATGGTCAAAGACAAGTATTCCAAATTGTTGGTCTATATGTTAGGAAGAGGGTAATATCAGCCATTAAGTTCAAACTTGTTCAATTATAAAAAAAGAAAGCACTTTAAATGAATTCATCGCATCATTCAAGAGAATAAAGAAAAACAACTTGACAGATTTATCCATACACATCACACACAGATTAGAGTAATATAATGGAGATCCTTAATAAAAAATGCACTATCCACTTAACTTCTATAGAACTGTCACACAAAAACATAATCAACATACGAAATATGCTTCATTATCCAGTGCAATTCTCTACAATTATCACGCAAAAACAAAATCAGCAGATGAAATACACTGCACTATCCAGTGTACTTTTCAATCCCCAGCATCGTTGTACAAAATTTCTCTCTCCTTCAAGTCTCACCCGTGATTTGCAACATCTAGCTTATAAATACACCAAAAATTACGATTCAACGGAAGAGTGCACCTACCATTTATCATTTATAGTTTCTCTAGTCCTAAAAGGCAAGCTTGAATTGACAATAAAGAAACTCAACATCGCTGTTTCTGCATGTTAGGAAAATCCACTCGATAGCATATCAAGTCAATACAACAAATTGTTAAGTATTAAATAACTTTCCTTTTGTTTAAGCATGTTAGGAAAATCCACTCAATAGCATACCAAGTCAATACAACAAATAGTTAAGTATTAAATTACTTTCCTTTCGTTTAAGAACTTGTTAGTCCTATTCAAAATTTAGATTGATCTTTCTTCAGCATCCCCTTTTTTTTGGTCCACAAGACAGAGGAACAAACTTAGGAAATTGTTAGAATGTCCTACACTGGTTGTCTCCTTACATGGACTCATTCGGATCCAATAACAGACCACCAGTTTCAACGATTTGAAGACTACATTACACCAAAACTATAAAATTTCAGATCTTCAGAAATTGTACCAAAACTATCATTATCATTAATAGTTTCTCTAGTCCTTAAAGGCAAGTTAGAATTGACGATAAAGAAACTCAACATCACTGTTTCGGCAGGTTAGGAAAATCCATTCGATAGCATATCGAGTCAACACAACCAATTGTTATTAAATTACTTTCCTTTCGTTTAGAGACTAGTCTAGCCTATTCCAAATTTAGGTTGATCTTTCTTCAGCATTCCCTTTTTTAGTCCACAAGGAGGAACAAAACAAGGACATTGTTTAGATGTCCCACACTAATTGTCTCTCCTTACATGGACTCATTCAGATCCAATAAGTTCACTTAATTGAATACAAGTTCCAACTATTTGAAGATTACATTGTACCAGATTCAGCAATTTGTGCATAGTCTAAAGAACATCAAAAATGGAATAACAAGAACTTGCTTAAAAATTTGAGATCTGAGCCAAACACATACAAATAAGAAGAATTTGGATTAAAACGGTATATACGAACATAGAAATTTACGACGAAGTAATTATTTTTCAAATCCAGATCTGTCTTGATAGAAAGAACGAATCTTCAATTTTCTCTTTTTTCCTCCAAAGATTACAATTGCTCACTAGATATCGACGATTGATAAAAACAAACTACAAACCTAAGTAGAAATCAGGAAAGCGGATGGAAAGAGGAAAAGTAACGGCATAGCTGGAAGAACTGGCGGAGATATTCTTTTCAAGAGAAATAGTGTTAGCTCCGTCTAAAAAACACAATACTTCGGTTTGCAAGTATAAATATGCAGTAGTGGGTGGCTGATGGTGTAACGCGTAAGGGGATTAACTCGGATCGTAGACCGGCTAATGAGGTGATTCTAATGATTTAAGTGGACCTAATATATTTAGGACTCATCTGGTATGAGGATAAAAGAAAAGGAAAAATTACCTAAGCACACATCTAAAATTATCATAATCTCTTAAATTCCTTACCAGTCAAAACATTTCAAAAATTTCCTCTCAGATACATCACTCTCCTCTCCTTGATACATCACTCCCCTCTCAAATACATAAATCTCCTCGGGATACATCCCTCCCCTATGCATCCGGATGTCCTAACTTACACATCCCTCTAATATGTATTTGGATGTCTACTGATGTATCCGGAAGTCCAATAATGTATCCCAAATTTCATAAATTTTAAGAGACTTTTGTACTTTAGAAAGGAGTAGGAAATAATGTAATTAGCTTTTAACACTATGGGATTTATGTAAGTTATACAAAAGATAAATAATTCCAAGATTAATTCTAGAATGAGTTTATCCCATTAAAATCACAAAGTCAATTATATCGAGATTATAGTGTCATTTTGTTTCCACATTTAAGGTGGAATAACAATCTTGAAATAACTTATTCCTCACCGAACGAGCCCTTAGCATGATGGTACTAATACTTTCTCAAAGATCAGCATTTCTTTTTTGGACACCAAAATTCCAATTGGAGTCTGTGCTGGAATTTGTTACCTCTTTTTTTTATTTATTTAATAAAGTTAAATCGTCTCGTGTGTTGCTTCTTCAATTCCCTTTTTTTCTTGTCATTTATACAAATTATCTTTTTAGCGTGAATTTAAATATAGATTTTTAAAAATGCTAATAAATTTACATATTTAGAAATTATAAAATATTATCTCCATGAGGTAGTGGTAAGGTCTACGTACACTCCCCAGACCCTATTTTCTGAGATTCATTGGGTATGTTATTGATGTTGTAGAAATTATAAAATATTAGTATAATATTATGATAATTAATAATTTAAATATTTTTTAAAATAGAAATTACCAGGAGAGAAACCTGCAAAGGATGCATACTACACTATACAATTCAATGCAGTATACAGGAAATCAAATTATTACCAAGTACTTTGCACAAATAAGATTTAGCACTCTAGAAAAATTTATCAGTTCAAAACAAATTAATGGTCAAAATTCCAAATTGTTATGTGTCAGGAAGAGTGTTAACATCAGCCATTAAATTCAAACTTGTTCAATTATGAAAAAGAAAGAACTTCGAATGAATTCATTACATCATTCAAGAGAATGAAGAAAGACAACTTGACAGATATATCCATACACGTACACACATGGATTAGAGTAGCATAGTGGAGATTCTTATAAGCAAAATGCACTATCCACTTTACTTCTCTAGAATTACCACACAAAAACATAAGATATGCTTCATTATCCAGTGCAATTCTCTAATATTATCGCGCAAAAACAAAATCAGCAGACAAAATATGCACTGTCCAGTGTACTTTTCAATCTCCAGCATCATTGTACAAAATCTCTCTCTCATGAGCAAGTCCCCCCCTTGATTATGCAACACCTAGCTTATATACACAGCCAAAATCAGGATTTAACAGAAGAATTCACCTACCACTTACCATGAATGGTTTTTCTAGTCCTAAAATGCAAGTTACACAACAAATTGTTATAAATTACTTTTGTTTCGTTTCCTTTCCTGTTTTCCATATCTAGTTTATTCTGCTTGTGGGTTTTTGTGACGAGGGTTCCAGGAAACAACCTCTCAACCTCTATAAGGTAGTGGTAAGGTTTGCGTACATTCTATCCCCAGACCCCACTTGTGGGATTCCATGTTGTTTTCTTCACCATTCCCTTTTTTGGTCCACAAGGACGAACAAAATAAGGAAATTGTTTAGAATGCCCCACATCACACTGGTTGTTCTTACCTGGACTCATTCAGATCCAATAATTTCACTTAATTGCACACCAGTTTCAACTATTTGAAGACTACATTGTACCAAAACCATAAAATTTCAACCAAAATTCAGAAATTTCGCATACAAATCAATGGCACTGGTCTAAAATACATTAAAACCAAAACAACGAGAACTTGCTCAAAAGTTCGAGATCGGAGACAAACATACAAATAAGAATAATTAGGACGAAAACTGCATATACGAACACAAAAATTAACCAAAAGATGCGTTTATTTTCAAATCTAGATCTGCCTCGAACGAATTATTCAATTTTTTCCTCCAAATACTACAATTGCTAACCAGATAACGACGAATGATACAAACCTAAGACGAAAAAGTAGATAGAAAGAGGAGCAATTAGAGGGCATTCATTACCTGGAAGAGGAATTATTTTCAGGAGAAATAGCGTAGCTCCGTCGAAAGGCGCACAATATTTGGCTGCCCATATAAATAGTCAGTAGTGAGGGGGTGAGTGGGTGGGTCAAAGTCCGAGTTATGATCGGGCAACACGCCAATCGAAGAGAGCAATTTTTATTTTTTTTTTTTTTTTGTTGATGGGAATTGACACGTGGCAAAATTCTAATGGTTTAAGTGGACCTAATATACTTTATTTAGCATGCATGGTATGGTGGTAATATTTTCTCAAAGATGAGCATATTCTTTTG
>JAPFFP010000002.1:13673084-13713249 GCA_026153255.1 Solanum medicagineum
GGTCCCAAACTTTTCTATTTTGATCCAATCGAGGACTTCCGACTCAAACTTAATTATGCACACCAAATTCACTTGATGCTCTAATCATGCACCGGAAATATACTTAAGTCCAAATTACACGACATCCACAACAAAATTTCCAATTGGATAATTATCCTTAATTTAAAGAAATACGGGGTCTAACACAAAGCACTAGGTTGGTTGGCCTCATGAGTTAAGAGCATGGTATCTAGTAGAGTCTCGTGGATCATTGTGTAGATATCCGTACCCATCTTCGAGAGGCTACGAGATGCTTGTTAGAAAAGAGTTTTCACATCTTGCTTCCATTCGTGCGTTCTTTGTGTTACCCATTTTGAAAGTGTCTAATCTACTCCTTTTGTGTAGATGCCGGCTACCAGGTCCCCTCAATTAGTGGGAGAGCCCAAGGCAGCTGATGTGGCTCCTACCTAAGGTTGAGATGGAGTTCAAGGTAGGAACGGGGGTAGAGGACATGTTAGAGGTGATGTCGCCCAAGTTACACCTCCTTTTTAGAGGATTAAGCGATTGCTATCAAGAAAAGAACCTAACCAAGATTAGGGTTGAACCACTGGGAATACTTAGACTCAAGACAAATTCACCAATATACAACCGTGGTAGTTAACTGACTATATTCCCCAAGAGGGGGGGGGGTGCAATAATCAATAAGAAAGTAAACTAAATTAACTATCACAAGAGAAAATCAATAATAGAGAGCAACTAAGGTATTGTGTTCCCCATGATTCCCAACTCCAGTATCATTGGATAACCTAGTTCTTGTCTAGTGTATAGCATGCAGGACGGTAACTTAAGTTCACCGAGCCCTTTGGTCAAAGGTGAGAGGTGAATTTTACTATGCAACTTGACCCATCTCCATAGTGTGTATTACTAACCATTACCTATTAGTCCCAGTACAACCTCCCCTTGGCCCAGTTCGGTTGATAAGATGGGAACATGTCAATCTAATTCTGTTAATTAATCTCTTTTCCTATTCATTAATACCTTTGTCCATTCAGTAACACTAGGTGAGTTCTAATGTTGGTCACCACTAGAAAACATGCAAAATGAAGAGAGTTAATTAATACATGCATGTACACCTTCCAAGAATTGTAAATTATGCAATTTTACTTTGTTAGTTCTTCATGGTTCTTACAACCGTACTTGTGGATTTAGCTACTCATGCTATCTGTAGATGAAGAAATTATAATTTGAGAAGACATAATTATACACTTACACAATTGAATTAAACTCAAGCAAATCCAAAGTCAATGAGAATCACAAGCTTGAAGATTGAATTAAGGCACAAGTGTTCTCAAAGACTCTCTAACAATATTTTCTCTCTAAAGTATTGAGTTTTCTGAGTACAAACCCTAAAACTATTGAAAAGTGACGTCTCCTTCTGAAAAATAACCTAAAAGACCTATTTATAGTAATTACAAATAAGTCCTAAACAAATAAGGAAAATTGATCGGCAAACTCCATGAAAGCACTCTACAACTCATAGTGTCTTCTATGGCTCGTGGTTGGGGTCTCGTAATCAGCTACTAAAATTTTGGACTTCTCTTCTACCACAGCTCTTTACGACTTGTAACGTGGTTTACGATGGGGTTTCTTCTGATCAATTTCTTGCAAGTCCACTTCTCTGATCTTCAGGACACGAAGGGTAGTCTACGACTCATAACTTGCTCCATGACTCATATGCATGTCTCATAGACTTCAACTTCAGCAACTTGCCTCTCACCGAAAATCCTCAGGAAACCTATCTAAGACTTGTAAACTGGACTACGAATCATAGTTGGTCTCATACAACAGCAAAAACCAACAAGTTCTATAATTTTCCCCAAATCATGGTCAACCTGTAATCCTGCAAATCTAAACACAAAAACACATAAAACCCACAAATATCGCATTGAGAACACACAAAATCCTAAGTTTTAAGTATTAAAAGTGCTATATTTAGGCAGTAAATCAACACCCTCAACTTAAAATTGTTGCTTGTCCTTAAGCAACAACTCAATCTATATAGATAATACAGTAACACACAGAACTCAACTCAATGACACATATCATATACATCTCAAACTCAGATACCCACATCAACTTTTCAAAATAGGTTCAAATAGCTATTTAGCAAACCAATGCAAACTAGTGCATGTGACAACACAACTATGAAAAGCAAGGGATTATCAACAATATACAATAGCTGAAAAAGTGAAATGCTAATAATGCAATGCAAGTGGCCTCACAGAAAGAAGTCTCATATATGACACTCAATGATGATTTCATGTTTAATCTTGGGACTGTGCAAAAACACTCACCCTCACAAAGATATTCATGCATAATGACTAATACCATAGACGCCCTTATACTCATGTCTCGGACCTTCAACTAACTGGACTAGGATCACTTTAGGACTTTCTAGGCTTGTAACGTAGGCTCAAAGGGATTTGGTATGATATTTTAGGAAAATAGTGACTGTGTTTTTTTACACTCTTGCCCCACCAACTCTGTCATTTTCACCGTATTCTCCCCTTTTCCTTATTTAAGCTTTTTTGGGTGCTTTCTTATCATTCTTCAGCTTTTTGCCTTGTTTTCATACTTCATTTTGTTTTTTAGCTCATATCTAAGGCATCACTTATTTTTTCCCTTGCACCCAATATAAGAATTCTTCTTTTTCTTTGTATACCTAACTCACCTTCCTCATTTTTGTGCTTTACCCTTACACAACCACTCTCAACTTAGGCTTTTGGCCTATGTTGAGGTGCACACTATCCATCCTCTGAACCAGGGACGCTTTTGATAACCAACCTCAACTTAGGCTTTTTGCCTCAGTTAAGGTACACATTGCTCAAGGAAAGACCAGAGCCAAATTCAGGATTTTTCACTAGATAAGGCTGGGTTATTTAGGTGTTTAGAAAGAATTGGTACATGTCAGGCTCAACCATTTGGAACAAGGGATATATCATCATTTGGTTGGTTAATTTTAGTCTAAAGTAGACTATTTAAGAACAAAGGCCTAAGATCCTTTCCTAATCTAATTAATCTATAATATAACTTAGAGCAATAGGGCAAGTTCTTAATTAGTTCCAAATGCATGAATTTAGCAAGCTCACACTCGCATGGCACATCATACATTATCAACAAAAGACTCACAGATCATGCTTTCTATCTCAATGTACCCTTACTTATCAGAACAGATATTGTCAAACACCTAAACATGCATGGTTACTATCTAACTACTAATAAAATTTTTTGGTGGGTATCATTTTTCAAAACAAAACACAAAAACAAGCTATATGCCACAAGTATTGATACAATATGCTACACATATTATCTAAACATCATAAATATGATGGTTCAACAGAAATGAAATATCCACAGGAAAAAAGAACACATGCAAGAAAACCCTAGGATAAAAAATTAGGGTAGTTATGGACCATAAGCTACTCAGACTTCACTGAGGCCCATAACTGCCCACACCCCATTGAAAATGATGTGCATTATCCCCAATGCATAAAATCAATCAAAAATAGAACACAAGGGGCAAAAACTATACCTGGGCACCTTAGCGCCAGTCAGTGGCTGAATCTGGCTACCCTCCTTTTGCGGGGTGGTCTACTTAGTAGTTGTACTCTGTTCGGAGGTGCTAGCACCCCTCATATGCTTCGTCGCTCGAGCTTGTGTCATCTTCTCATAACGCCTCATCTCCCTCAAGGTAGGCTTGAGATCCTCCTCCTTTAACCTCCTCGCATGTACATGTCTGTCCTCTGCATCCTCATCCGTGCGAGGTCTCTTCTCGAGGAAAGGATGGGTAGGCTTGTCGAGAGCAAATAAGTCAAACATCGGCACCAGAGATATTGTCTCTAGTATTGTAATTGTTGCCACTAGTGATGCTATCATGTTAGGGCGGAACTACTCAATCACCTTATTATGGATGAAATATCTGTAGGCCGGGCCTCGTCCAATCTCATGTACCCAGTCAGTGAGGGCATCTGGTGCTGATGATGATGATGGTACAATGGAGGACTCAACATCTGCTATGTCCTCAGAGCCCTTCTCAGAGGTGGACCCCTCTTCGGACGGAGTCATTTGTGGCATGTTGTTCCCATCACTACCTCCCTCCTTAGATTGGGGAGGACTTGCAACTGGAGGCTGAGTCTGCCCAACTCTGGCAGCAGCTCTGTCTGTGGTCGAGAAGCCTCTAGGTCCGGCTGGGCATTAAGGACCTCTAGTGAACCACTCAGCTGAGTGGCCTGTTAGTCATTGAAGGCTCATCCCTGAGCCTCCTCCTCATAGCTTCAATCTCTGAGTGTTTGGATTTTGGGGCCATAGTACCTGAATCATAGACATAAATGAACCATGGTTAGCCCTAGGAATCAAGAATTAAAGTGCAAAAAATTGTCTTAGTTCAGTTGAAGAGGGGTTCTACCAAGGCCCCTTTACAAGTCGTAGTGAATACTACGAGTCATGAGAAGCTTTTTCAACCAGTGATTCAAACAAATTTTTGTTACTGGAAAAGTCCAAGTACGACTCATAAAGTAGTTTACGAGCCGCAGGCTGTGGTCTTAGAAAATTCTAGGGAGTAATCAAATTCAGGTAGAGGTCAACGAGACCTATCTACGAGTTGTAAAGTGATCTATGACTCATAGAAGGTCTCGTCTATTGGATACATAGAAACATCAAGTTTTTGTAATTATGCATGAGGGGTAAGTATGAATCGTAGATTTCTCTATGGGCCATAAAAGCCACTCGTGAACCAAAAATCTCGATCACCTGAGTTTCTAAGTCCATCACGCAGACCAGAAAAGACGTTTTCAACCAACTAAGTATCAGCCTCGAAGCAAGAATACAAACACCAACATCATTAGCACAACATAACCATTCTCCCCAATATGATTTAAACATACACACTCCATCGAAATTGATTAAGCATGGATTATCGTATGGGTTTGACTATTCCTATTTGATTTATACAAATTCATGTACCCATGTGATCACCCACCAATTCAAATCATTCAATATCATTTAATGACACATGGTGGGTGATTCAAATGGGCATAAATAATTCACATTTATAAGGCCAAAATACCAAATTTCGGATTCAATTAACAATTCAACTAAGGGCAACCCAATTTCACATAACACAATTAAAATTCAACAAAGATTTCGTGTCTAAACATCATGCCCTACAAAATGTTCAAATTAATCAATTAAAACAAGGCAAATTGAGGGTTTCAATTTAAACCAAAAACTCATCAGGAATTGAGATGTAACTTGAAGAAGATTAGAGAGATAGGTAGGCACAAAACCCTAGGGTTACCGAAATTCTCGCCAGAAAATTGGTCATGGTGGTAAGAAATTGGGGGGGGGGGGTAGGTTAGGTAGATTTTGTAATTTTAGGTCAAAAGTGGGTCAAAATTATTTGACCCCTCTATTTACTCTTACTGGGTCAACTGAAAATTAACTGGGCCTGGGTTTATGAAACCCCAATTGCGAGTCGTAGATGGTTCTACAACTCATAGATCATGGTTTCGTAAAACCCTCAATACTTAGCAAAATTTCATAAAACTTACTTGGAGTCCATAAGCCCCATTCACAACTCATAGTTTGATCTACAAATCGTAAAGTTGGCTTGTGGGCTGGAGTGCATAAGTTTTTCCGCTTACTAGAAATCTCTACAAGATGGGATACGAGTCGTAAACTGCTTTACGACTTGTAGACCCAGTAGTAGAGACTCAAATTGATGCTCTTCTCAGCCAAATTACTGACTTTGTCCTATACCTTCATACTCTTCATAAAATACATTGTTACCCTATATGCAACCAACCCATTGTCCAAAATTACAATCAAAACAAAATAAAACAACTACCTATGAGCCCCAAAACTAAAAATATACTTATAACTATGCTATTACATAAAACCTTGGGTTGTCTCTCAAGTAGCGCCTGATTTATTATTGCGACATGACTTAGGAAAATTGGTTACTTAGACTTCACCAATTGCCTAAATTTCACTCTTCAGCTCATCTGGATGCTTCATGGACTGATAGACGTCAATGACAACTTTTTCATCATTCAATCTAAACCTGAGTCGACTGGCTTCTATATCCACTAGGGCTCGCCCACTGGCTAGGAATGGTCTTCCCAAGATGATTGGGACATCGAAGTCAACCTCGTAATCTAGAATCACAAAGTCAGTAAGGAATATGAATTTCTCCACTTTAACCAACACATCATAAAGTTTCCCCACAGGCTTCTTCACTGTGCGATTTGCCATTAGCAATTGCATGCTAGTAGGAGTAGGGGCTCCCAATCCAAGCTTCTTGTAGACGCAAGGGATATCAAATTGATACTGGCACATAAGTTACATGTTCCTTTGCGAACTGTACATTGACTATAGTGTAAGGTATGGTGAAAACACCTGGATTTTCATGCTTCTAAGCCAAGGACTTTATAGTGATAGCACTGCAATGTTGAAGCTCTTGAGAAAGCTCATGACTCACAGTGCGCTTTTTGGTGACCAAGTCCTTTATATACTTAGCATAGCCTGAAATTTTCTTGAAAGCCTCTATGAGAGAGATGTTGATAGATAGTTTCTTAAGCATGGAGAGAAAGTGCTTGAACTTACCTTCCTCCTCCCTCTTTTTGATTCTTTTAAGGATGGCAGGAAGAGGCCTAGGGACGAGCTTAAACTTCTGTAGCGCTTCAGCTACTTCACTCACCCCATCCTTGCCACATGTCTTATATCCGCATCCTTTGCTGCAACCATCTCCTCACAAACATCTTTCTCATCAACCGACAAAGGAGGACCAATAGTGCTCTTGCCACCCCTAGTAGTAACCGCCATACACTACCCTTCATTCTTGGGATTTTGCACTATGTCGCTAGGCAATGTACCCCTTTGCCACTGATTCAACTGAGTTTACACTTGAACAAACTGTTGTTTAAGATGTTTAATAGCCACAAAATGGGACTCTATTTTCCGATTTATGCTTGAAATATCAGATTTCATGCCCTTTAGAGTCTCACCTTGTGTGTCAGCCTTCTTCAATAGGTAGTCAAACATCTCCTCAATTTTGGAATTGCCTGTACCTGTGATGCGGTTGTGTGGTAGCATATAAGGACCCTTTCTGAAGCCTTCTCTATGACCCCAATCTGCATCTAGACCCCTGTTCCTATCATAGTAACCCTCACGATTGTCTCTGAAAGCCTGATCTCTACTATTGTTCCGACCTTAGTTTCCTTGACCTTGGCACCAATAGACTTGATTGGACTCTTGGGCGTTGTTCTTGAAACCCCCCGTTTGATCATTTGCAAAACATATATGCTCCTCATACTATGGCTCCTCGTACATGGGTGCACGCGGGGGTTTGTGGACCACCGCATTCACTCTTTCTTGATTCTGCTTTATTACCACATCCATGCTTGTGCGAACCTAAGCAAGTTGCTGCATAACTTCTTCATTAATTTTGGCTTGCTCTGACCCCACACTGACATCACATGAACTCTTCATGGAAGCTTTATACTGTTGCCCCTATGTACATTTTTCTTGACCTCTTGCTCCATATGTTCGGTAGTCCTTGCAAATGGTTGATATAGAAACATGCCTCCCATGATAGTGTTAGCACAAGCCTGACAGTTCTCATCAAGGGCACGGTAGAAGATCTCCACCAATGAGTCATCAATTATCTTGTGGTCAGGGACGCTCCTCAGACATTTAGTAAGCTACTCCTAAGAAGTGCTTATCTAATCACCAGGAAGTTGCTCGAAGTTATTGATCTGGTCTTTCAACTTGAGTTTCTTTGATCTAGGGAAGCACCTCTCCAGAAAGGCATTTTGGAAACTGCGCAACTAGTGATTGAACTCTGCGGGAGCTCAGATAGCCATAATATAGTACTGCCCGTGAGAGAAAATGGGAAGACACAAAGTCCCATAATATCCATATATAGATTCTATGTTTCCATAAAACTCTTATAGATAAGTACCATATTGTGCAAGTGGCTATATGGTTCCTCTTATGGTAAGCCCACAAATAGCCATGGTTCTACAACATCTGAAGTAACCCACTAGAGATTGTGAATTGTGTGTCTGTCAGTAGTGGTGGAAACACAATAGCTCCAGTCATATCCACAGCCATGGGGTTCAACCTATACTGATTCCACTAGTAAGCATTGACGTTGAACTCCCGAGGCTGTGGAATGTCCTCTAAAGGAGGTGAGTTCTCATTCCTATCATTATATTATTATTCCGGTTCAAATTTGCATTGGCCGCATTGTTGGCGTTCTCTTGGGCCATTCTTCTTGCAGTTCTGTGGATCTCAGGATCAAATGGAGTTAACAGTTTGCCTTGACTCCAAGTGTTAGGCATACACTATTCATACACCCTACAAAGAAACAAAAACAAAAACAGAAGTAAAATAAAGGGAACTAAGATTAACATTCAAATTACTAGTGAATATACTAAGTTTAGACATATTCCCCGGCAACAACGCCAAAATCTTGATATCGCGCAAGTTACACCTTCGTTTTAGAGGATAAAGCAGTCACTGTCAAGAAATGGAACCTAACAAGGTTAGGGTTGAACCAATAGAGAATACATAGAATCAAGACAAATTCACCAAAATACAACTCGAGTAGTTAACCGACTCAATTGCCCAAGGGGGGAGGGGTTACAATAATCAATAAGAAAGTAAACTAAACTATCACAAGAGAAAATCAATAATAGAGAGCAACCAGGGTATTGTATTACCCATGATTCCCCAACTCAGTATCACTAGATAACCTAGTTCTTGTCTAGTGTATCACATGCAGGACGATAACTTAAGTTCACCAAGCCCTTTGGTCAAAGGTGAGAGGTGAATTTCACTATGCGACTTGACCCATCTACATAGTGTGCATTACCAATCATTACCTATTAGTCCCAGTACAACCTCCCCTTGGCCCTGTTCGATTGATTAGATGAGAACACATCAATTGAATCCTGTTAATTAATCATTTTTCCTATTCATTACTATCTTGGTCCTGTCAGTAACACTAAGTGAGTTCTAATGTTGGCCACCACTAGAAAACATGCAAAACAAAGAGAGTTAATTAATACATGCATATACACCTTCCAAGAATTGTAAATTACCTAGTTCTACTTTGTTCGTTGTTTGAAACGACCCCAAAAGTGCCCGAAAATGTGCCTCGGAATGCCCAGAATTTTAAATTCTATATATCTCAAAATTCATGTGCAATATCAAAAATCTGACTTCATATTCTTGTTTAGAGGGTCAAAATTAGGGGGAAAAGGTCTAACCCTGATTTAAGAGAAAACGATTAGTATTTTCAATTTTCATAATTTTTATTATTTAGAATCAATCCGTGATAGCACCGCGATGCGCAACTTTCATGGACATGTGTTAATTTGGCCTTCGCCATAGGTCTGCATCGCAGATCAAATGCGGACCTATGTATTTTGTTGCCAGTGATTTCTATATCGGTCCAAGGCTTTTGGGTCTTGGTCCTAAGTGTTCCCAACCGTGTTTTTACTTATACTTAGCCTTATTTAACCCTCTGATCATGCTAAACATTCCCCAATACTCACTCAAACACTTAGCTATATTTTCATTCTCGAATTCAAGTCCCAAACCCTCATCCTAAGTTAAGGTTTTCCTTCAAGCTTTAAGTCTCCATCTCTAATATTTACTAAGTTCATCTCCAATAAGGTATTTGGGTTTCTTTCATGGGTTCCTTCCACCTATGATACCCAAGCCTCATTTTACTCAAATTGCATGGTTTAAAGTTGATTTACAAATAGGTCTTGATTATTATGAAATTCACTGCACAATATGTGAAAGCTATGTGAAATTGTGATTGTTTTGCTATGTTTTGAGCTAAAAATCTTTGACCTATTGCAAGTTTTGAGAAAGGGTTTGATGTACATTGCCTAAAGGTGTTGCAAGGTGTTGATTGATGATTTTACAATGGAATTTCTTGCATGATTTTATTTCTATATTTCATGGTTTTATATTAGCATTACACACCCTCTAAGTGTTTGATGAAATATCCAGATGTCGTTTCTTGAAGAGTTGAAGGTCTGAAGCATGAGATATGATATGATTGACTGTATGATGATATAATACGCTTATGTATATGATATATCTATATAAAGTGTTGCATTAGACCATGTTCGATCCGGGTAATCTAGTTGAGGGGTTAATGTCTCAACCACTAGGGTGATGGGTGCTATCATCACTAGCCTTGATGAGGGGTTTATACCTCTCACACTAGGGTGATGGGTGCTATCATCACTAACCTTGATGAGAGATTTGTACCTCACACATTAGGGTGATGGGTGCTATCATCACTAACCTACCAAGGGGTTTGTACTTTTGAAATCTAGCTTGGTCTCTTCTACATATGATATCATATATGAGCATGAGTTACTTAAGCATGTTTTATTTATGCATTGATCATACATGCCATATTGTTATTTTATGCCTATTTCCTATTGTTATGCATTTTGATTATGATGCCTAACTCTTGTTGCATTGCATCCTATAGACTTAGTACATTCAAATGTACTAACGCATGCTCTATGCCTACATGATGTCACCATGTAGGAGCCGTTGCCCAAGATGATCATCCTCCTCCTCCACGTGGCTAGTTCGATAGTACTCAAGCTAGTTGGTGAGTCCTCCACTTCGGGGACCTTTGTCTGTGTTGCTCTTATTATGTATTGATACATTCTTCTTTATTGTCTATTTTTACTATGAGGGTGAGCTCGGTTACTTTGTCTTGGCCCCCTCTCTTATCTATGTATTAGAGGTGTTTGTTGGACATGTTATGTATCTATGCTAAGAGCCTTGACTTTATTATTTTTGATGTCTATGGTATGGAAGTTCTTTCCCTTAGTCCCGTTTGTCCCACTTTATTTTCTCTTGATGCTTGATTTATTGCTTCCGTGACCAAGGATGTGTAATGATGTTTTAAGAGGCTTGCTTGGGGTCCCTTCAGGTTCCCCTTGCACCATGTCACGCATAGGCCCTAGGTTTGTGTTGTGAAAAACTTGGTATTAGAGCACTGGGTTGATAAATCCTCGGAGTACAATACACCGCGTCGATTAGATTCTTATTCATGGTTGTGAAGGGCGCCATGACTATGAGAGGAGGCTATGTGATGTTTTATGATATGATTCCCTTCTTCTTATTATTAGTCATGCTATAGAGTTGTGGTAAGTTTTCCCTCTAATGATTGTTCTTTGCTATGCTAGATCATGCCAAACATTCAAGGAAGAAGGGCCCAAACTCCCGAGGAGCAACCTACCAATGGTGAGCTCCGGGATGCTCTCTCTATGCTTGCCCAAGTTGTGGCCAACCAAGTCAATCAAGGAGCCCAAGCCCGTCATGCTACTATCCCGTGAACTAGGATAAGGGACTTCATGAGGATGAATCCTCCGGTGTTTGATGGGCCAAAGGTGAATGAAGATCCACAAGAGTTCATTGATGAGGTCTATAAATCTTGAATATCATGGGTGTTGGCCCAAATGAAAAGATGGAGTCGGCGGCATACCAACTCAAAGGGGTAGCTCAAATATGGTATGACCAATGGAAGGGTAAGAAGGGGATTGGTAATGTGGTGCTTTGGGAGGAGTTCAAATTAGCCTTCCTTAGTTGGTTTTTCCCTCTTGAGCTAAGGGAAGCTATGTTGGTGGAGCTTATGAACTTGAAACAATGCTATGAGTGGAGGGAGTATGCCCTAAAGTATAATCAACTTTCAAAGTATGCTCCTCATTTGGTGGCCGATCCTAGATCTAGAATGATCAAGTTTGTGATGGGGTCTCCGACTTGGTAAGTGAAGAATGCTGGTCTGCCATGCTAATTAGTGATATGGACTTGTCTCAGTTTATGACCTATGCCGAACAAATGGAGAAGGAGAAATTGAGGAAGAGAAGGGGCATGAGGCCAAAAGGGCCCGTCTTGGGGGTAAATTCCAAAGGGGTGGTCGGTTCCATCAAGGCCAATGGTCTCATCACTAATAGGGGGTTTGCCAATGACCTCCTTAGTCCTCAAGGTGTGGGTATTGTGGCTCCCATTGATATGTGTCCTAAATGTGGAGGTGGTCATAAGGGCCCACGTTTGAAGGGTTTTAATGCTTGCTATGAATGTGTAGATCTTGGTCACAAAAAGGTTAATTGTCTAAGAGATCATGGTAAGGGCCAAGGTGCAAATGCGGTCCCATTGGGTAGAGGTGGTCCTCAAGGTAGTGCCGCAAGGCACAATCAATTTTATGCTCTACATGGGAGGGAAGGGGTTGGTGAGGTCCCTGGCATTATTACCGATATGTTGAAAATCTTTGACTTTGAGATATATGCTATGATTGATCTGGGTGCCACTCTCTTCTTTGTTACCTTTTTTGTTGCTAAAAAGTTCCATGTTGAGTCCGAGTTGTTGCATGAGTCATATGAAGTGTCTACTCTTATTGGTGCCTCTATTGTTGTTAGGAAAGTGTATAGAAGTTGTCCTATTTGCATTTTGTATAAGTTGCTGCCTTGTGATCTTGTTGAATTAGACATGGTAGATTTTGATGTCATTCTTGGGATGGATTGGTTTCATGCCTACTGTGCTTATATTGATTGTAGAACCCGTAGGGTCAAGTTTCGATTTCCAAATGAACCCATCCTTGAGTGGGAGATTCAAGATGTGGTAGTCAAGGGTAGATTCATTTCATGCATTAAAGCCCGTAAGTTGATCTCTAAGGGGTGTCTTTACCATCTTGTGAGGGTTAAAGATGTGGAGTCCAAAGTCCCTTCCATAGATTCAGTTCAGACTGTAAATGAGTTTCTTGATGTCTTACCAAATGACCTTCTCGGTGTTCCTCTCGAAAGAGAATTAGATTTTGGCATAGACCTCCTCCCTGATACTCAACCTTTCTCCATTCCCCCTTACCGTATGGCCCTGGCGGAGTTGAAAGAGTTAAAGGAACAATTGATAGATTTGTTGGAAAAGGGATTTATGAGACCTAGTCAATCACCTTGGGAGTGCTCTGATATTGTTTGTGAAGAAGAAGGATAGGTCCCTTAGAATATGACTACCGACAACTCAATACGGTCACCATCAAGAATATGTATTCCCTTCCAAGGATTGATGACTCGTTTTATCAATTGCAAGGGGCTAGCTTCTTTTCTAAGATTGATCTTTGGTCCGGGTATCATCAAGTGAGGATGAGGGAGTGTGATATTCCTAAAACAGCTTTCCGAACTAGATATGGGCATTATGAGTTATGTTGTTTGGGTTGACCAATGCACCGACCATGTTCATGGACCTAATGAATAGGATCTTCAAACCTTACCTTGATTCCTTTGTTGTGGTCTTCATTGATGATATTTTGATCTATTCACATAGTAGGGAGGAGCATATGGGTCATTTGAGGGTTGTGCTGCAAAGATTGATGGAGGGGAGATTGTATGCCAAATATGACAAGTGTTGATTTCGGTTGAAGAAGGTTGCATTCTTGGGTCATGTGGTGTCAAGGTATGGTATAAAAGTGGATCCTAAGAAAGTCGATGTGATTAGAAATTGTCCTAGACCATTAACCCCATTGGATATTAGGAGCTTCTTGGTCCTAACGGGTTATTATAGAAGGTTTGTGAATGGGTTCTCCTCCATTGCTTCCCCTATGACAAAATTTACTCAAAAGAAGGTTAAGTTTGTGTGGAGCGATGAGTGTGAGAGGAGCTTCCAAACATTGAAAGACAAGCTTGTGTCCGCTCCTATATTGTCACTACCGGATAGGCTTGAGGGATTTGTGGTGTGTTGTGATACTTCCCGAGTTGGTTTGGGTTGTGTGTTGATTCAAAATGGTAAGGTCATAGCTTATGCTTCTAGAAAACTCAAGGTACATGAAAGGAACTACCCTACCCATGATCTAGAGTTAACTGCCATTGTGTTTCCATTAAAGATTTGGCATCACTACTTTATGGGGTACATGTTGATGTGTTCACCGATCACAAGAGACTCCAATATGTTTTTACTCAAAAAGACCTCAATTTGAGGCAAAGGAGATGGTTAGAACTTCTCAAAGACTATGACATGAGTGTGCATTATCATCCAGGTAAGGCAAATATGGTAGCGGATGCTTTGAGTAGGGTGTGATGGGTAGGCTAGCCCATGTTGATGGTGGTGGAAAGGAGATGGCTAGGGAGGTGCATCAATTGGCTAGATTGGGGGTTAGGTTGGAAGAGGTTGTTGATAATGGTGTTGTGGTTGTTGATGGTTCTAAGTCTTCTTTGGTTGATGAAGTGATAGCAAAGCAAGATCTTGACTCCTGCTTGCTTGAATTGAAGGCCCTGGTGAAAGAGGGCAAAATAAAGGTTTTCTTCTAAGGGGGAGATGGTGCCCTTAGTTACCAAGGTAGGTTGTGTGTGCCTTGTGTTGATGGTTTGAGGGAGAAAATCCTTGACGAGCCTATAATTCTTCTTATTCTATACACCCCGGTTCCACCAAAATGTAAAAAGACTTGAGAGATATGTATTGGTGGGGAGGCATGAAGAGGGACATTGCCAAGTTCGTTTCCGATTTCCATAGTTGTCAACAAGTCAAAGCCGAACATCAAAGGCCGGGTGGCCTAACCCAAGACATAGAGATTTCTACTCGGAAGTGGGAGGTGATTAATATGGATTTTGTGGTTGTGTTTCCCAAGGTTAGAAAAGGTTTTGATTCCATTTGGGTGGTGGTTGATAAGATGACAAAATCGGCTCACTTTCTACCGGTTAAGACCACATATGGGGCTGAAGAGTATGCAAGGTTGTATATCCATAAGTTGGTAAGGTTACATGGGGTTCTTTTGTCCATCATATCGGAGTGTGGTTCACAATTCACTTCACACTTTTGGAGGTCGTTTCAAAGGGGTCTTGGTATAAAAGTCCACCTTAGACCTTTCACCCCCAAACGGATGGCCAAGCCGAAAGAACCATTCAAACACTTGAGGATATGCTAAGGCTTGTGTATTGGAGTTTAGGGGTAGTTGGGATGACCATCTTCCTTTGATTGAGTTTACCTACAACAATAGCTATCATTCTAGCATCAATATAGCTCCTATTGAGGCTCTTTATGAGAGACATTAAAGATCACCAGTTGGTTGGTTTGAGGTTGGAGAGGTGGCTTTATTGGGACCGGATATGGTTATGGAGGCTCTTGAGAAGGTTAAGATAATTAGGGAATGGTTGACGACGGCCCAAAGTCGTCAAAAATCTTATGTCGATGTGAGAAGGAGAGACCTTGAATTCAAAGTGGGTGATTTGGTTTATTTGAAAGTTTCTCCAATGAGAGGTGTGGTCCGTTTTGGTAAAAAAGGGAAGTTGAGTCCAAGATATGTTGGTCCTTATGAGGTCTTGAGGAGGGTTGGCAAGGTAGCTTATGAGTTGAAGTTGCCTAGTGAAATGAATTTGGTTCATCCGGTGTTTCATGTCTCTATGTTGAGAAAATGTGTTGGTGATCCTAATGCTCTTGTGCCTCTTGATGTTGTGGGTGTTGTTGAGGATAACTTGACTTATGAGGAGACTCTGATTCATTTTTTGGATAGGCAAGTGAATAGATTGAGGAACAAGGAGGTGGCATTCGTTAAGGTCCTATGGAGGAACTAACAAATCGAAAGGGCTACTTAGGAGGCCGAAGTGGACATGCAAAAGCGGTATCCTTATCTTTTTCACTCCACTCAAGCCTAAAGTACTAATTCTAAGTCCCCTATGTGAATTCAAGTCTTACGTTTCAGCCCCTATTTCATTCATATGCATTCATGTTTAAGTTGGCAAATTTATAATGATTTACACTTATGTTGAGGTTTTGAAAATGGTGTTTAAATGTAATGTTGCATTCTCGTTGGGCTGATTTATTCTTGATTACTCTTGTTTAATATGTCTCTTTTACATTTGGGGACGATTGTTCCCAAGGGGGAGATATTGAAACGACCACAAAAAGTGCCCGAAAATGTGCCTCGAAATGTCCAGAATTTTAAATTCCATATATCTCAAAATCCGTGTGTGATATCAAAAATTTTAATTCATATTCTTATTTAGGGGGTCAAAATTTTTGGGGAAAAAGGGTCTAACCCCGACTTAAGAGCAAATGATTAGCAATTTCAATTTTTGTAATTTTTCTTATCTAGAATCAATCTGCGACAGCACTGCCACGCGCAGCTATCGCGGACATGTGTTAATTTGGCATCCACAACAGGTCCGCATCGCGGACCAGACACGGACCAGTTTATTTTGTTGCCAGTGATTTCTATCTTGGTCCACAGCTTTTGGGTCTTGGGCCTAAGTGTTCCAATCGTGTTTTTACCTAACTTAGCCTTATTTCACCCTCATATCATCCTAAACATTCCCCAATACTCACTTAAACACTTAGCCATATTTTCACTACTAAATTCAAGTCCCAAACCCTGATCCTAAACAAAGGTTTTCCTTCAAGGTTCTTCTTCAAGCTTCAAGTCTCCATCTCCAATCTTCACCAAGTCATCTCCAAGCTAAGGTATGTGGGCTTCTTTCATGGATTCCTTCCACCCATGATATCCAAGCCTCCTTTTACTCAAATTGTATGGTTTAAAGTTGATTTACAAATGGGTCTTGATTATTATGAAATTCATTGTACTCTATGTTAAAACTATGTGAAATTGTGACTGTTTTGCTATGTCTTGACTAAATATCTTTGATCTATTGCCATATAAGCTTCCTTGGCCATTTGTCAATCAATTCCTTGTTAGAACATAGATTATCATTTCCCCCGTTTGACTGTATATGCTCTGTGTTTTGATTCTCCCCGTTCCAGCTTGTCTTGTAAACGGGAGTTGATCTTAATATTCGATAATCTTGAAAGCGATCCCAGCAGGTCATTCAACTCCCAGTCTTGAAACTCCCTTCTGAATTGTGGGGTCCAGGAGTTGTCTGGCCAATACTGAGAAATAGTGGATTCCTGATTGTTGGCAATTTGAAAAAGGATTGGAAATTCATCTTTCAAACTCTCTGCCCCTAACCACTTGTCTTTCCAGAAAGAGGTACGATCTCCGTTACCCATCTTAAGTGAAGACTTGAGTTGGAACTCCCCCCATAGCTTTGAAATGTGTTTCCATGGACCCGAGCCATGTGGATCTCTACTTTGGCTTGTGCATCAGTTGCTTTCCACCCCATATTTTGCCTGTATTACCGCTTTCCATAGCTCAGGATTGTCCATGTTGCATCTCCAATGCTATTTCATTAACAAACTCTTGTTGTGCAAGAGTAAATCTTTAATCCCTAGCCCAACATGTCTCTTAGGCAGAATGACTCGGCCATTTAACCAGATATGATATTTGTGAGTGTGACTGTTACCTTCCCATTAAAAATCTCTTCTTAACCGATCAAGTCTTTCCTGAATCTTAGTTGGTAATGGAAATAGGGACATGAGGTAGGTAGGAATGCTGTCCAACACACTATTGATGAGTGCGAGTCTGCCACCAAAAGAGAGAGATTGCATTTTCCAGGAGGCCAATTTCCTTTCAAATTTTTCAATCACTCCATCCCAAATATTCAAAGATTTGTACCTGGCTCCCAGTGGAAGTATGATGTCGGGAAAGTACCCACTTTGCAACACATAACTTCTGCTGGCTCCTCTAAGTTTAGAACCGTATTTATCAGGTATATGGTACTTTTCAGCATATTCACATGAAGGCCAGATATAGCTTTGAAGATCAATAAAGTGACATTGAGGTACAGGACTTGTGCTTTATCTGCTCCACAAAAAATTAGCGTGTTGTCTGCATCGAGAAGATGGATACTGTTACACAATTGCCATCCGAGTTCCCCACTTTAAAACCTTCCATTCAGTGCAGTTGATTAGCATTGTGTAACATTTTACTAAGCCGTTCTATAGCAAGGATGAATAAGAAGGGTGAGAGAGGATCTCCCCGTCTAAGACCTTTTTGGGGAGAGAAAAAACCAACAGTTCCACCATCAATTAGAATTGAGTACTTGACTGTGGTGATACAAAATTTGATCCATCTAATCTCGCATTCCCCAAATCCCATCTGCTTGAGTATGTTGATCAAGTATGCCCAATTAAGCTGGTCAAAAGCCTTCTCGATGTCAAGTTTGAAAAGTAGACCAGGTTGCTAGACTTCCTCTTCCAGTCTAAAGTCTCGTTAGCTATAAGGGGTGCATAAGTGATCTGCCTTGTTTTGATGAAGGCATTTTGGTGTCTTGAAACAAGCTTCCCTATCACTCTTTTTAGTCTTTCAGCTAGGATCTTGGAGGCAATTTTGTAGATAAGCCAATCAAGCTGATTGGTCTGTGATCCCTCAACTCAGCGACTCCTTTCTTTTTAGGGATTAGAGCTATAAATGAGGCATTGCAAGATCTGATCAGACTTCCGTTATGATGGAAGTGCTGGGGGCTCCCATGACATCATTTTTTATCACCACCCAAGCTTTCTGGAAAAACGCCATAGTATAGCCATCTGGGCCTGGAGCTTTATCAGGAGCACAAGCTTTAATAATGGCCAGAACTACTTCTTCAAATGGTCTTTCCAGTCCCTCTTTCTTGTCCCTCGTTAGTGTTGTAATATCTTCCAGCCTTATTGAAGGTCTCTAGCTTCGGTGTATAGATTTTGGTAGAAGTGTAAAATTTCAGATGTGATTAATGCTTTGTCTTCAATGAACGCTTCTCCAATTTGGAGTGTGTCAATGCAGTTAGTTCTATTGGAGTTGGCAACCTTTTGAAAGAATTTGGTATTCCTGTCCCCTTCTTTGAGTTAAAGACATCTCGACTTCTACCTCCGAGAGACTTCTTCTGCTTTAGCCAGTTGTTGTATCTCCATTTGCAGCCTCAGAGAAGTAGATTTTTCCTCCATAGAAAGAGCTCTACACTCGGAATATTGCTGCAATAATGAAAGCTCCTCCAAGGCTCTTGCCCTTCTAGTTGCTATTTTACCAAATTCTTCTTTGTTCCAAATTGAGAGATCTTTTTTAAGCAGCTTCAATTTGGTCACCAGAATAAAGTCAGGATTGCCATTGACTTCATAGCTTTGCCACCAATTCTTGATCTTTTCCAAGAAACCATTAGAATTTTACCACATGTCTCGAACTTAAAGTATGATGGAGTTGAATTCCATTCCCCAGTTTCCTGCATTAACGGAGAATGATCCAATATGACTTTTGGGAGGGCGACCCGTTTAATCTTTTGAAAAGTGTCATTCGATTCAGATGATACTAGAAACCTGTCTATCCTTGAGGCTTGGATTAACTCCTCCCCTCTAGACCAGGTGTAGTGAGCCCCTTGTAGTGGAAGATCAACTAAGCAAAGATCTTGTATAATATCTGAGAATCCTGTCATTGCCTTGATCTTCTTACACAATTGTGTCTTTCACTTTCAAACCTACACACATTCAAATTACCTCCAATCACCCATTGGCCATCCCAGCTTCCTCTAACAGCCCCCAATTCATGCCATTACTCTTCTCTTTCCCAGTTTATGTGTGGACCGTACACTCCTGTAAAGCAAAACTTGAAATTTTCAATGGTGCTTTCCATTAAACTTGAAATAGAGTGGATTTCCTGAGGAATTTCAATGCATTCCCACGATCATTTGTCCTACATAACAATGATGCTTCCCCTAGTACCACTGGCTTTGAGTTCTACCCAGTCAGCCCATCTTGAACCCCATAGCTGTCTTGCTAGAGTCCTATCCCAATTTTCCAGTTTTGTTTCTTGGAGACAGAATATCCGTCTTCCGGTCTCTTATTAGAGATTTGATGGTGTCCTGCTTACCCCTGTCATTCAGCCCCCTAACGTTCCAACTTAGAATTTTGACTTTCATCCTGACAAAGACTGATATTTCCTTCCCTTGTGCTTCATCACCTTCCCATCATAATTACCAGGCATAGAAGCCTTTTGGCCTCTGTCTCCCCCCTTATTTTCAGATTCCCTAATTGAGCCTTTGGAATTCTGATTACTCTTTTGGAGCTGTCTTTTCCTTCCATTTGTAGGATCATATCAAGTATTTCATGCTCCAACTCTTTGATACGAATGCCTTGCATGCTTTCCCCAGCACTAGCTTAATCCATCTGGAAGTCTCAAGTACAGTAGGATTCTGAATTTCTTCATTCTGATCATACCAGGGAAGAGAGGGGAAATCATTCCCGGAGAGTAGAGAGATCGAAATTTGATTTGCTTCCCGGAGAAGAATTACCTCCGGAAAATAAATGAGGAGAACAGATTGTGAAATTCCTTTAATCAGCTTCATCTTCTGCTTCTAGTTCATAATCATGGGTGGGAGTGATTTCTTGATGAAGATGAAAAGAGTTGTTAGCAATAGAAGAGCCCTCTGCTATTGATCTTATTGGTCCAGCTGCTAATTCGGGGTAAACATCAATTTTGGGGAAGATTTCTGCATGCAAAAGAGAGATAGCCGGTTGATCGATCTTGGGAGATTTCTCTTTCATTAGAAGAGATTTAGGATGATGCGGTTGTCGTATAATGACTTTTGTCTGTCTGTGATTAAGGAACCCTTTTACTTTCCATTGGGTCTTCTGCTTTAGGGCCTTATTCATTCTTTAGGCTTTATGAGTTGGGCCTTTAGAATAATAAGAGAGATATAAGGGCTGACCCACTTGTTGAGGGTTTTGAAATCCTGTGCCTGCTCATGTACTAGTCAAGGAGCTTCCTAAATCGTTGGGGAGCTGCGAAATAACTGGAGGGACAAAAGAGTCCCTGGAAGTTGAATTAAAGTGGGACTCTGACGCCTGCCAAGCCACGTGCTTCTGACCGGAAGAGACAAAAGAATGATATGAGGGTTCCTTGAATGCAACTGCTGGAAAGTTACCCCGATCAACTTTTCCGGCGAGTTTCGGGTTAGCAAATATTTCATCCATCCACACAATTTTGAACCTCCATTCTCCAACTTCGAGATGAATCTTACTCGGAGTTTTGGTTTCGGTGTTCCTTATGCAAGTCCGAGCCCAAAGAAGGTGAGAATATGTTTGGTATCCTCGTCAACTCCGACGTAGCCGCCACAGACATCCCCAATTTTTTTGATAGTATCTGATGACCAAGCATGCAATGGAATGCCAAAGGCTTTGACCCATCTGTGCTCGGACCTTTTACTAGCCAGTTCTGTACCCGCAACCAGAGACCACCATTCCAGAGATAGGTGTCTCCCTTTCCAGAACCATTCACCTGCATTAATTCTCTCTGCTTCTCCTCTAGAAGGGAACTGAAACAGAAATCTGTTGTGCGAGAAGGGAGTAATTTTAAAACGAGAACACACTTTCCATCTGTTTGTAAACCACTTATGTAACACCTCCGAGTTTGGGCTGCAGTTGAATGAATCATTAAGGGTCCCGAAAAAATCATACATCTCTCTAGGAATTTGCTCCCTTCCTTCATCTCAGATAGCTTATCTGGCCATTGATGAAATCTAGCAGCTTTGACATAAGATTTGGCTCAGGTATCAGCAAATGATTGAGTCTGTTGTTGGAAGGTTTTCCCAAAAATCACAAGATCTTATCTGCAATTTCTCCCCAATCCCTATTCTGTTCATCTGCTGGTACAATGACGGCCTTAATCCTGTCTCCTGCGCTTCGATTCTGACAAATCTACCATAGTTGTTGAAATTCTGGTAAACTCGATAAATGTATACTTGAACCTTCTTCCCCATCATCTACATAGCTTCCCTGAACCCCTGGAGGCAAGAGCAAGAGATTCACATACCCAACGCAAGTTGTCTTCATCAATTCTGATTCTGCTAGTAAATCTCCTGCTCCTTTTTATCAGTATATACCATCTATCTCGGCCTTCATAGTCCTCTGCCAGTTCAAAGGATTTGGATCCAGAAGTAAAGAAAATTCTTTCCTCCATAACTTGAGATCACTGTAGCACAGTTATGAAGAAACATGATGCCATAAGAGAAAGAGAAGAAAAAGAAGAGAAAGGAGGAGGGATGAGAGAGGAGAGAGAAGAGAGCTTTTTTTTTAGTGATGAATTTTGTTTAATAAGGTTCCTGGTTGAATAGAAGATTAGGTGTCTTTTGCATAAAACCATGTTTATTTTTAGATTTCCATCTTTTTTGTTATACTTCTTGTATATTGGCTTTTTTTCCCACATTTTAATGGAGCTTAATTACTTGATAAAAAAGTGCTTATTAATTTAATTGTTGCTCCTATTTAATTCAATGATATGCCTTGTATAATAGGTAATTGTGCGCATGCATATCGTCGCAGATTAAATGATATCGAAGTGCAAACTGCATTACATTATGTGATGTTTCCTTTTGAGATTTCTCTTTTCTCTAGCTGTGCTTGTGCTTCAGACTTTACAATTACTTTGGTAATCTTTTGTGCAGAATCAACTTCTTTCTCTTCAATACGAAGAAAATTGAGGCTTAAGTCAGAAATTCCAACTGATTCTGAACTTATGGAATTGTTACATACTGAGCTAGCCGGGGAAGAGAGGATTGCTGCACATGAGTTCTTTATGACGTTGGCAGCATGTAATACTGTGATTCCTTTTCTTACCCATAGTTCATCTTCATGTGGTATACTGGATGAAGTGCATGACACTGTTGGCACCATTGAGTATCAGGGTGAATCTCCCGACGAACAAGCATTAGTTGCTGCTGCTTCTGCATATGGATATACACTTTGTGAGCGGACATCTGGTCATATTGTTATTGATGTCAACGGTGAGAAACTAAGGTAGTTGTTCTCACTCAAAATCTCTAATTTGGTGGTAGTTCTACATGGACATTTTTTTTTTGAGAAAGGTCAAATTAAGGGGTTGTTTGGTTTGGAACAAGTTATCCTGGGATTAATTTTTCTGGGATAAGTTATCTCACTATGTATATGGGATAACTTATGCCATCACTATAGTATAAATGGTGGGATAAATGATCCACTGACTACTTAATACCTCTAACCTAATGTAGGACAAGATAAACTTGCATTTTGTACAGGGATTATTATACCTTATACCTCACACCAAGCGATGTCTAATTTCTATAAATCAGGTTCGCAGGTATACTACATCAAAGTGTAGTCTCCCTCCAAAAAGTTTTACTTACAATATTCCTGAGATCTTATAGTTACAGCCAATTAATAGCATTAAAACCATCTTCAGTATTTCCTATCGCTACTTGCTTACACCCAAAATAGTAAAGACCTAGCAGTTTATCTTTATCTTCTGAATATTGTTCTTTTTGTCCTTCAAAACATCCCTGATTCCTTCATTCCAAATTGTCCACCAAATGCAAGCTGGAACAATCCTTCATCTCTTCTCCTTTTTTCCTGCATTTCCATCACTGTACCAGCATTGTAGGACTTGTGTAATTCTCCCAGGTTTTTATTGACTTGATCTTCATCTTGTATATAACATCTGCCACAATTGATCTGTCCATTTTTGCAGCGTAAACCGAGATGGTTGACTGTCTCCACCTATTCTTCACATTGATAGCATCTAGAGCATAGGTTGAGTTTCCTCTTCCTCAAGTTTTCATGTGTCAAGACTGCCTCCTTTGCCAAAAGCCATATGAAATAATTCACCTTGTATGGAATTTTTGTTCTCCAGATCATCCTCTAGGGCCATCCTTCTTGCTGCACTTCAGTAGACCTCAGTTCTATATATGCAGACCTTCCAGTGAATTCTCCTCTCCAGTCTATCACTCTATCTTTATCTTCTGTTAGATTGGGGCCATAGCCATTATGTCATGGAATTTTGCTATGGTTGTTATTTCCCAGTCATTAAGTTTTTTCTCAGATGTCAATTCCACCCTTGTCCTACACATGGATACTTTTAAGAACTTAACTAAATAATGTGGATTAGTCTAATAAGTGTGATGCACTCTATCTATGACATTGGAATGTTTCCACAGCATAATTTCTTCTCTCCTTAAATTCCACTTTTCTCTTCTTGCTTTGTTATATTTAGTCGTAAATAAATCTTTTTCGTGCAATAGTCTGTTCCCGTCCTTCGGAAGTGTGGTCTGATTTGTTGGCTGCTGCAGATTGGATGTCTTGGGACTGCATGAGTTTGACAGTGTACGCAAAAGAATGTCTGTGGTTATCAGATTCCCAAGTGGTGCTGTAAAAGTTCTGGTCAAAGGAGCTGATACTACAATGTTTAGCATTTTAAGGAAAGACCACAAAAGTCACCGTGACATACAAAATGCCACTCTTAACCATTTGACTGAGTACTCATCTGAGGGTTTGCGAACCCTGGTTGTTGCTGCAAGGGATCTTACGGGAGAAGAACTGGAGGAGTGGCAATTCATGTATGAGGATGCTAGCACATCTTTGACTGACAGATCAGCAAAATTGCGCCAAACAGCATCTCTTATAGAAAGCAACTTAACCCTACTAGGGGCCAGTGCAATTGAGGACAAACTTCAAGAGGGCGTTCCAGAAGCTATTGAGTCTCTGCGTCAAGCAGGAATGAAGGTTTGGGTTCTTACTGGAGACAAGCAAGAAACGGCAATTTCAATTGGTATGTCTTGCAAACTGTTGACCTCAGATATGCAGCGGATCATCATTAATGGCACTTCAGAAAATGAATGCAAGAGGTTATTGTTTGATGCTAAGATCAAATTTGGGATAAACTCTGCAAGTTGTTGTAATCAAATCTCGACGTGCCAGAGTGATGCAGAAAATGGTTATCACGAATTTCCAGCTAGTATGAAGTCTACTGATTTGCCACAGCCGCATGCAGGAGAGGAAGGAGTTTCTGATGGACCTTTGGCTCTCATAATTGATGGGAATAGTCTGGTATACATCTTAGAGAAAGATCTCGAGTCCGAGGTATGAACCATATCTCCCTTCTAAGGCATTATTCTGATAATATACATGTTGTGGGTATACATTGCCTCTTTTTATTTCTTTCTCTGTGTAGCTTGAATCTTAATTTGTGGTTGCAATCCTTCCACAGCTATTCGACCTTGCAACTGCATGTAAGGCTGTGATTTGTTGCCGTGTTGCTCCGTTGCAGAAGGCTGGAATTGTTGACCTAATAAAGAGCCGCACAGATGATATGACACTAGCCATAGGTGATGGTGAGTTAGCTACATCTGATGCCTTGTCTGTACAAGGGAAACTTGTGTCAGAATCTTGGTTGGTTGTTGGAAGAATGCAATTCTATGATTTGTGCATAAAGTTTTGAGGTCATTTTCTTGGAGTCATATTTTAAGGGTTTTCATGGGCATTCCATTACTTTTTTTAAGATGCATTTCATGGGATGATTTTCAGCATTTGTTTGCACCTAAATTTTTGAACTTCGCTCAGGGGCTAATGATGTTTCAATGATCCAAATGGCGGATGTTGGTGTTGGATTATGTGGTCAAGAAGGGCGGCAAGCAGTGATGGCATCAGATTTTGCTATGGGACAGTTTCGGTTTCTGAAAAGATTGCTCCTTGTGCACGGACATTGGAATTACCAGCGAGTTGGTTATTTGGTTCTTTACAACTTCTACAGAAATGCTGTTTTCGTTTTCATGCTTTTCTGGTATTCTTCTTTTTTCCTTCTGACCTGCATTCTTTTGTATGATATCTAGGCAGCAACGTGTCCTCTTCCCATTGAAAGGAAAAGAGGAAACTATACATTGAAATAACTTTTTCTCGATAAGACAAATGATTTTATTGGTGTGGGAGAACTCATGTATACAAGCATTCTATCGAAAAATGGAGAATCTACATAATACATTTAAGTTATTATCCACTGAGTTTGAACCGTGGCCTCAGAAATGTCTTGGTTATTAAAAAACATTTCTTAGACAAGTAACATGTACATCTGGCTTGAGGAAGAGCTTATTGGCAGTATTTTCTTTTCTTTTTTTAATCCAAAACGCATCACGTGCCTGATCTAAACTAGTTTTCATTTGTGTAATGCCCATTTGTATAATATTTTTTTTGTCAATAAACCTTATAATCTCCTTAATAGGCTGTGTCTCTTGATCATTTGAGATGTCAAAAGACACAGATATAGGTGGAGATATAAGTCTATATCGTCCTAGGTTAGACGATTGGTGGGTTAGAGAAGAGGGATGATAGGCAGTTTTCAATAATCAAGGTATGTATAGATTCTGAAGTCCGCAGAGTTTGGAAGATGCTGCTGCTTTGTGTGTGTTAGATTCCAATATAACAGGGTCTTTGAGCAGAGATACTGAACCAAACGAGCGTTTAAGGATGTTTTACTTTGGGTCAAGTTCTGTCCGTCTGGTGATGCTGTTTAGTGATTCATGGTTGAAAGTTGTCTCATGTTTGGTGAAGATTTTGAGTTCTGCTGGATGGGAATAGTACTTAATCTTTGTTTTGACTATAGATTGCTTCCTCATTCGTGACTGAAAAGTTGTGGTGTGCAATCCTTGAATATCTGAAATCGTCTGAGCGGAAATAGCTTTCTTATCATTCAATGATGTGATGCTCTTTTGTTCTAGCATTTAATTCTTCTTGTTGTTGAGGTCGGTCATTGTCTCTTTGTCAAGACCTTTGCTAGTTTATTTATCCTCTATAGAATTCATAATCTACTTTGAAAAGGTTTGGGAACATTGTCACTGCATTGACAAGATAAAGGCAAGTTCTTCTACTAATACTAATGCTGAACTTTAACAGACACTTTCATATTTAGGAAAAAAAAAAATTTAATAGATGCTTGAACTGATTTTTTTTTTTGATGACCGTGGTGTCCGGAGTCCGCTTTGCGGACCCGACTATTATTCCATGGGGCCCTGATGCACGACCGTGTAACACATCAGTGGCCCTGGGGATTGAAATGCTGAAGTCCAAAGAATGCTAGTGTGGTGAAAATGTCTTTTGTTATTGTCAATACTATGGGCTACATATCAGAACATATGGCAATTACTGATGGTACCAGTCGTGGAGCTGCAAAATATTCATATTCTTGTGTGGATTTGCGGATGTTGACGGAAACTTTACTGATGACATACGTGGGACTGCTTGGAAAATTTTTTGGAAATTTTTTTGAAGGTAATAATCTGCGGCAGTCAGTAATTGGCTAGTTTAAGAAAAGGTCGAGCTAATGAAAGAGACAATATCTGGGAGAGGGGGGTTTGGGAATTACAACAGCATACCCATTGTAACACTACAGATGTGGGGTTTGTGGAGGATGTTGTGTATGCAGCCTTATCCTTACCCTGTGAAGGTAGATAGATGGTTTTAGATGGATCCTCGGCTCAAGTAAGCATAAAAAAATCACGTATGAAAAGGGAGATACAACAGTGAAGCAGTCATGCTGAACATAATGGAGAAAAGAACAGTAGCAACAAGACATAGTACAATAAGCTAAGCAAATAAAACAAGAAGTAATAATAAGATCGAAGAACAAGATAGTTTGTGAGTAAGAGTAATAATACTGATAGGAGAACAATGCTCGACTGCCTACTAGTTTTTTACCGTGATCCTTGATCTCCATATCCTCTTATCTAGAGTCATGTCCTCGGTACACTGCAAGTGTGCCATGTTTTGTCTAATCACTCTTTCCAACATTTCTTATGCCTACCAACATCTGTGTATCTCCTATTCTCATGTCCGAACCATCTCAATTTACCTCCCGCACCTTTGTTCACCACGGGGATCACTCCCACTTTGTCCCCAATATCTTAAAATTTGCATTATCTACTTTACCTGTATATTACAACATTTCCCTATTTTGCATGTAGGGGGCTTCTTGTTTGATAGTAAATAATAAGGGCTTCTTGTGTGAAGCAAAGCAGGGTAGATTGAAATAAGATTTTAGTCCTGTAAATTAGAGGAAGGACCAGAAGATTATTGATGTTTAGTATAGCACTGTGGAAAGTGGTTATGGAGTTGTCAGATTTCAATCCATGTCTTGATGCTTTAAATGGCTGGTATGAACCATTGCACAACACAACATAAATGCCAAGAAATCCAAGAAAAGAGGCTTTTGCTCTGGTGGTTGTTTTTCATGATGTAAGAAGGCAAAGGAAAGTTTTAAGCTTAGTTTGCAGTTCATGTATAAGGAGAGTGGAAAACATATTGGTTATTTGCTTCTTTATTGTCACTCATCTCAAAAACATTGGGTCAAACCTCCAGATGGTGGTTGTGAGTTGCTTGTGTGTGTGTGTTCATGCAGGTAGCATTCGCTTTATTTGCATTTGAGGACTAATTTCAACTGACTCTTAAACTGTGCTTGTTTAAAGGATGGGGGAGGGGCGACTAACTAGTTCTTCTTCTTTAGGTGAAGCAATATTCTTCTTTCATGTTTAGTTCGACTGAAAATGAAGTAGGAGAGATTTACCTACTCATCTCTGTATATCCTGTACCTTAGCATCATCAATAAATTTTACCAAGGAAAATGAACTCTGCAAACTAGGATATAGAGAGTGAGTTCTTCTCTTTGTAAGTTGTCTTTGACATATTTTTGTTTTGCTGAGGCCACATTCTTAATATTTGTTTCTAATGCTGAATACCTGAATTTGAATAATTAAATCCTCAATTGTTGTCATGCATTAGAGTCTCCTCTTCTTTGAATTGTTGTCAACTTCTTGTGTTTGATGATGCAATGCTAAAATTATAATGCGTTTGTTATCTGACTTTTTCCTATACTTGGTTATTTTTAGGTACATATTGTATGCAGCCTTTTCTACAACATCTGCGTTGACCGATTGGAGTAGTGTGTTTTATTCTCTCATCTATACTTCCATACCTACTTTAGTTGTTGGTATTCTGGACAAGGACTTGAGTCATAGGACACTACTGAAGTATCCAAAACTCTATGCTGCTGGCTATAGACAGGAGAGTTACAACATGAAACTCTTCTGGATCACAATGCTTGATACAGTGTGGCAGAGTCTTGTACTCTTTTATGTACCATTCTGCATCTATGATCAGAGTGATATTGACATATGGAGTATGGGTAGCTTATGGACAATCGCTGTTGTGATCCTTGTAAACATGCACTTGGCAATGGATGTACAGCGGTGGTTAATATTTACTCATATGGCAATATGGGGTTCAATTATTATCACATATGGCTGCTTGGTGGTCCTGGACTTAATACCTGTCTTCCCCAATTATAAGTTAGTATTTCCTTGGAAGTCCAATAATATTGGCTTTAAGCATTTTAAAGTTATTGAGGCCTATGTCATGGTACTAACTTCTTTTGTCTTCTTGCAGTACAATCTTTCAATTGGCAAAATCGCCCACTTACTGGCTCTCAATTTTGCTTATTATAGTTTTGGCTTTACTTCCTCGCTTTATTGTCAAAGTTATAAACCAAAGTTTCCGCCCTTCATACATCCAGATAGCTAGAGAAGCAGAGATCCTGAGGAAAAATGACAGCTATGTTATGTCTAAGCCTGACCATGATACAAGCTAGTGCCTCTTGTTTATGTTGTCAATCACCCTATTTTGGTGTAGCTTCCTTGAGTTTCCCTATTTGGCTTCCTATGGCATGCAGAATTAGAAGTAGGTAGGTAAGTCATTTACTCCAGTACAATGTTAATTTTTTTTGTCTGTCCACCTTTCTGTATCATGCCTATAATATCCCCCCTTTATTGAGTTGGAAGTAAATAATAACTCTACCTCCATTAGGATTTTTTCCTCCAGTTTTTCATTAGCTTTCTGTATTCACTATCATCTGATCATTACAAATAGTATTGAAAGTGAAAATAACAGTTAAGAAGAGTTTGGCAGCATCCAGCCTCAACTTATTAAATTATTCTGTGGAGAAGTATCTGCTAAGTAATGGTAATAATTACCAATTTCATCTTTCTGATTCTTGGCATTGACATGCTACCCTTTTTCAATTTATGTCTGAAATGAAACTAAAAACATGAGTCAGTAATGGGATGAAGAAGTTGGTTCAACTTCAATTTTGTACGGATGCAAAATCTGTATGTCACAGACTTTACTTTTGCTCTGTTGGTGCTTGGGGAAGGGGGAGTCTCAGGAGAGTGAAGAAAATGCAATCTGTGATATCAACTGTTAAGTGTCCTGTATTAGTTGAGGAAATGAGGTGTTGCGTCTTTATATGGTTTTTAGGCTGTCCTCACCTTATGAACTAGCTTGAATGAGGCCCAATTTCTTCTTAACATAAATCGGATTGAGACCCATCCAAATTGTTGGTTTATCCAGTGTTGGCCTCTCATGGTATTGTTGTCCATTCTCTAGATGTCTAGGCCTGGGCGTGCAGGGAGAAGGTGGTGTTGTGTACCCCACATTGACTGAGAGAATGAAGTGTTGTCTTCTTATTTGGTTTGAGACAATCCTCATCTCACGAGTGAACTTTTGGGGTTGAGCTAGGTCCATGTTCTTTTTTCTTAACATCAAGCATTGCGAACATGCCATCGCTATAATTGAACCAGAATCTGTCATGTTGGTTGTGATATGTGCTGTATAAAATTTCTGTATACTGCATTTGTGGCATGTGTAGCTGTAGTTGTGGGACGATCTGAGATTTCTTTGGTTGCTTCATATGTTGCACCTTACACTAGAATGAGTTCGACTTTGAAGTTCATCCATTTGATTTATTAGCTATCATTTCATAGAAATGACATGCTGAATGTTATCAAATCATTAGAATAGAAGATACACCTAACACGAACTCAACATTCATAAAATAAAAACATGGACATCAGTCGTGTTAACACAATAGACCATGCTTATGCTATCTTATAACTGTTTCAGATGAGCTACCCCAACTCAATGTCAGCAGGTGAAAATGGCGATGGTGTGAACATGAAATGGAGTCACCGTGTAACGAAAGAAAGGGTAAGTGAGGGTTAACTCAGAGCTAAGTTTGTCGAGAGTTGAAGAAGAACAGAAGAAACAATGTGGTTGAGAGCGACAGGACACATGAAGGTTTTTGAGTGATTTTTGTTATTTGTTGTTGATAGCACTGTTGGGCTTGTTTTCCAAGAAGTGAAAATGATAGGCTGCTTGTTAGGGGTATTCAGCATAATTCCCACATAAAGAAAGAAGAGAGGTGAGAAATACAAGTGTATCATAGTTTACCTGTAAAGATTTGAGGTTTCTTATCCTTAACTCTTGTAACAAATTGAAGGAAAAAGGAAACTATTATTGATTCATGACCGCTAGTGATTTTGAAAATCTGTTAACCCCCCTCTGTGAAATAATTGTCTTTTTTATACGTTGAGAAGGAGTGGCATAACGATATCTCGTGGTCTTAAGTTAAATTTCAGTAAGAAGCCTTAAACTTATTCCATGAAATTTATAATTCTTTCTTCGAGATTTTTGAGTTGCAAATTGTATTTATTGTTTATATATACGTATTTTTGTTTCCAGTTCTTTCTTATATATTATTCAGGCAAATTGTGTTAAAATCAAAAAAATGAATCCATTTGGAGGAGGAAAGGGGAGCCGTTTGAATGAATGTCTTTTTTCCTTATTTGTTGAATCAACCAAGTCAGCGGTGTTTCTTTTTGGGAAAAGTACGCAAAATAAATCTAATTTGAAATTATTTATTTTTAATAGATCTAATCTAAACAATTTACCTTTAATAGATTCATGATTCAATCTATTTATCATTTTATTCATTTATCTTTTTTATATTTCGCGTGCTGTTGTTATGTTGATGTCAACATAAAAATTATTTTATGAAATATACTTCGGCGGTATATACATACCACGACGTCATATAGAATAAGTTCAATCCTTTGTGATACTCTGACGGTATATTGATATCTGATTGGTATATAAAATTGTATTTTTCTTAAAGAAATAAATAAGAAACAAATAAAAAATTATTAAACTCTAAATTAGTAGAAAATATGTTTGTTATGATACTCCGTCTGTATATTTATACCATATCGGTATCGTATAGGACTAGAAAATTATTAAAGTTACAAAATTATTTATTAACTCTAAATTAGTAGAAAATATATTCTTGTGATACTCCGTTGGTATATTGATATCCTATCAGTATCATATAATTTTGAGCTCTTTTTTAAATAAATAAAATGATTAAGAGAAAATTATTAAAATTACAAACTTATTTACTAAATTTTAAATTAGTAGAAAATATATTCTTTGTGATAATCTATCGATATATTGATACCATATCGGTATCATATGGGACTGAGCTTAATCATCTGTGATACCCTGTTGGTACATGTATACCCTATTGATATCTCATACAAGCAGGTACTGACATCAGCATGCGTATTTTAATATTAGGGTGACAAATTTTAATAGTATGGAAATATAAAATATAAAAGGGTATATGAATGTAAATAATCTGCTTTAAAGGGGTATAAACTTAGTTTTCCTTTCTTTTACGTGAAATTGTCTGTTGATGCAAGAAATGTATATTTAATATAAGATATATACTATCTATATGTCGAGTATGTATTTTATAAACTAAATATTTCAAAAGCATTGAGATGTAATTTTTCCATGTATATATAAACATATACCAATGACGGATAGCCAGGGTGCTATGTTTTATTAGATTACTTTAGATGCATGTGTGTATTGCATTCAATAATAGTAGATAAAATAATTAAATGTACTTCTTATTCTATATATATCTTTTTGTTTCATTCGATGTCTGGTATTCAATGTCTGCATTGGAGCCCCACATTTTTTAATTCTCATTTTTCAATTCACATCTAACGTAGACCCAACATTATAGCTATTATCTTGACACCAAAGAAAAGTTCAATCAAATACTTTATTTCTATTGTACATTATCCTGATTTAACCCATAATTTAATGAACTAAACGATTCCCATATTAATTAATTCTGGCATCGTCACTTAAGGCGTGTACTTTGCCAAATTGTCCCCCGCTATAACTTTTTCCCAATAAAACTCCCCAGCTAGAAATTTTTTCAAATGGTTCAAATTTAGTACCACAACAATATACATAATTGTAGTTTTAAAAAATTATTTTTGATAGACCTTCGACTCAAGAAAATTATTTTCAAAACACAGATTTAACAAATACAAAATTTAAAACTATAATGAAAATATTATAGAGAAAAAAAAGCATTGACAACAAAATAATAAGGATAAAAATTAGCAGTAGTAATATAGTTTAAAGAATAAGATAGTTATATCGATAATGAGCGGACAAGGTGCTCTAAGCCAGAACCATGCCTTCCCTCATGATCCTCGATATCTATGCTTTTCTGTCTTGAATCACATCAACGATGTGGTATATCATTTCTAATTACCTCTTCTTATGTGTTCCTCAATCTACCTCTGTCACTACAAAATCTTGCACCTATTCACTAAGGATCCATTAATATGCATGTGTGAACACTGATTAGCAACTTAATGACTTCACATTCAAAATCTTGGCAAAAGTTTAAGTCAACATTTCAAACATTAATTTTCATGTGTAAACGCTCAAGAGTGAGAAATTAAAAGACAATATTTTAAATGAATTCTTTGGAATTAACATCTATATGGTAGTATATGCGTTCACATTTAGGTAATTGTTAGTTGTCTGTTGTGGTTTATTCCAGGTAAAAATGGGCATTTAGTTAGATATGTGCCGCTAGTAAAGTTGTTACTGAATAAGTTGGATTTTGAGTCGTTTGTGATTGGTTTGCGTTACGCATGAGATACTCGCGCCATATGGTTCTATGCGGAAAATATGATTTCTTCTTTTTTTTTTGATCAATGGATCCTCATGTAATAAATTAGTGCAAACAAATGATTGCCTTAGAAAGTGGCGTGAGAGTTGGGAGTTTGTTTAGTGGAATAAACTTATATTAGAAGTAGGAATCTGTCAATACAGAGTAAGTACACACTCTGTTTTTTCCTCTTGTAATTCAGCTACGATATTTTCTATTCAAGAAAAGCTTTGATCAACAATTTTTGGTTCCTTCTTACTATTCTTGTCTTCTATCTTTTGTTTTATGGTATCCGAGTAAGGTTGAAGGATGAACTTTTTTTTTTTTTTTAAGTCTTCTTGTCTATCAGTTTACCCTATTGGATAGGTCTTCAAAGTGTGGAAAAAAGAAAGCTTTTATTGTTTGTAGCAATGGAAGCCTCAAATGGGGGAAATTCTCAATATGGAATAGAAAACTTGTAGATACTAACTACAATTATTAGAGAATGTATATGAAAGCATACCTACAAGGTCAGGATATGTGGAATTTAATTGTCGGAACTAATTCAATAAATACTCTTGAGAATGCTGAATCACGAAGGAAATGAGTGCGGAAAAACACTCTTTGCTTTGAGGACTTCTATCAGCAGGGAGTTTGTTGATCATGTTTGTCATGTTAACTCTCCAAAATAAGTTTGGGATACGCTCGAAAGGCTGTTTACCAAGAAAAATACGGCAAGGTTGCAACTATTGAAGAATGAGTTGACAATATTACAACACAGAGGTATGTCCATCTCAGATTACTTTTTAAGAGTTAAAAATATATGTGCTGAAATTTTAGAGATCAATCCAGTAGAAAAGATTAGTGAGACACGCCTCTGACGCTATCTTATTCGTGGATTGAAAAATGAGTATGGTCCTTTTGTCACTTCTATTCAAGGATGACAACAATAACCATCTGTTGAAGAATTGGAGAACATGCTTTCTAATCAAGAAGCTTTAGCTAAACAAATGACTAAGAATCTTGAATCCGAATAATGTTCTATTCAAAAGAAAAGTTGAAAAAAAAAGATTCCATCAACTTGGAACAAAAATAAAAAAGACGAAACAAGTACGGAGAAAGGAAGCAATCCACACTACAACAAAAAATGTTAAAGATGTGAAAAACTTGGGCACATCAAGAAAATTATCAGGTAAAACTTTCCAAAGCCAATATTGTGTGCACCAATGAAGGAGATGAGCAAATGAAATGGGAGCAATATTTTAGTGTCCAAGTTGTTGAACAAAAGTCAGCGCAAGATTTTTTCAATTATGTCAACAACAATAAGAGAGAAGAGGGGATTGTTGATTGAGGGTACTCTCATCATGTATCTGGAGGTGATTATCTATTTTCAGAGATGCGAAAACATCATGGAGATTGAGTCATTATCACAACAGATAATTCGACTTATCCAGTAGCAAAAGAAGGTATTATAACAATTGAGGTTGCTGGTGATAAATTCAAAAGCATCAAGCTGCAGGATGTTTATCATGTTCCAGGTTTGATGAAAAATTTATTCTCAGTTTCTCAAATTATTGATTCTGAAAAGTATGTATTGTTTGGTCCTAATGATGTGAAAGTGATTGAAAATGTAAAAGAAACATTTGCTGATGTTAGTTTTACCAGCGAAAGAAAAGGTTCCTTATTTGTTATGTCAGCAGGTGAAACTTATGTAAAGAAAACAAGCCAAACTGATAATGTCGGGATTTGACATGCTCGGCTGGGTCATGTAGGCTATCAAATGTTCGGCAAATTTCTTCAAAAAAATGATAGACTGCTTGCTAACTTTGAAGAATGTACATGAAAATGTGATTTGTCAAGGTTGTCAATATGTAAAATCTCATCATTTTCCTTTCAAAAGATCATCAAATTGGAGAACCACATTATTTGAATTGGTTCATACAGACTTGATAGGACCAACAAAAACACAAGTAATAGTAGACATTGCTATGTTATGGTGTTGGTGGATAATCACTTAAGGTTCACTTGCGTGAAATTTTTGAAAGAAAAGAAGGAAACATTATCCAAGTTTGTGGAGTTCAAAGATGCTGTTGCAAGTGAGTTTGGGAAAGGAAATAAAATATCTTCACAGTGATAATGATGAAGAATATATGTCAGATAACTTCTTCTAGTACTGCGATGAAAATGAAATTTTTTGTGAAATGACTTGTTTAGATACTCCTCAATAGAATGGAGTTGCTGAAAGGAAGCTTGCTCATTTTACTTCAGTTTGTTTTTCATGGTTGCATGACAAGAATCTTCCTTAAGAGCTTTGGATAAAAGCTATTCAATGTGAATGCCGGGTGACAAACAGGTTGCTTCCTTGGCCAGGTACACAGAAATCTCCTTTTGAAATTTTATATAGTCAAAAGCCTAATGTGAACTATTTTTTTAGTTTTTGATTCTATCTGTTATGTTCATGTTTTCACAACAAATAAAATCAAATTTGATCTGAAAGTAAGAAAATGTGTATTTGTTGGCTATGACTCTCGTAGGAACGACTGGAGATATATGGATTTGACGACAAAAAGGTTTACCAGTTCTACATACGTGGTTGTTGAACAAATGGAAAAATTTACCATTTTCATAGGAAGCCAAATGAAATGGGAGTAATATTTTAGCATCCAAGCTGTTGAACAAAAGTCAGCATCAGATTTTATCAATTATGGCAACAACAATAAGAGGGAAGAGTGGATTATTGACTCAGGTTGCTCTCATCGTGTAATTGGAGATGATTCTCTATTTTCAAAAGATGTGAGTACATCATGGAGATCGAGTCATTATCACAGCATATCCAGCAGCAAAAGAAGGTGTTGTGACAATTGAGGTTGCTGGTGATAAATTCAAAAGCATCAAGTTGCAGGATATTTTTCATGTTCCAGGTTTGATGACAAACTTAATCTCAATATTTTCAAATCACTGATTCTGAAAAATATTGTTTGGTCCTAATGATGTGAAAGTGCTTGAAAATGTAAAAGAAATATTTGCTGATGTTATTTTTACCAGTGAAAGAAAAGGTTCCTTATTTGTTATGTCAGCAGGTGAAGTTTATGTAAAGAAAACAAGACAAACTGATAATGCCGGGATTTGACATGCTCGACTGGGTCATGTAGGCTACCAAATATCGCAACAAATTTCTTCTTCTAAAAAGTTGGTACACGACTTGCCAACTTTGAAGAATGTGCATGAAAATGTGATTTGCCAAAGTTGCTAATATGGCATATCTCATCTTCTTTCTTTCAAAAGATCATCAAATCGGAGAATCATATTATTTTAATTGGTTCATATACACTTGATGGGATCAATAACAACACCAAGTTATAGTGGGCATCACTATGTTATGGTGTTGATGTTTGGTCACTCAAGGTTCACTTGGGTGAAATTTTTCAAAGAAAAGAGGGAAGCATTATTCAAGTTTGTGGAGTTCAAAGATGCTGTTGCAAATGAGTTTGAGAAGGAAATAAAATGTCTCTGCAGTAATGATGATGAAAAATATATGTCAAATGACTTCTTCTAGTACTATGATAAAAATGAAATTCTTCGTCAAATGACTTGTCCAGATACTCCTCAACAGAATGGAGTTGCGGAAAGGAAACTTACTTATCTTACTTCAGTTTGTCTTTCATAGTTGCATGACAAGAATCTTCCTCAAGAGCTTTGGGCAGAAGCCATTCAATGTGGATGCCATGTGATAAACAGGTTATCTCCTTGGCCAGGTACACAAAAATCTCCTTTCGAAATTTTATATAGTCAGAAATCAAATGTGAACTATTTTCGAGTTTTTGATTTTATCTGTTATGTTCATGTTCCCAAAACAAATAAAATCAAACTTGATCTAAAAGCAAGAAGTTGTGTATTTGTTGGTTATGGCTCTCATAGGAAGGGCTGGAGATGTATGGATCC
The DNA here is from genome assembly GCA_026153255.1 of Solanum medicagineum. Classification (NCBI taxonomy): domain Eukaryota; kingdom Viridiplantae; phylum Streptophyta; class Magnoliopsida; order Solanales; family Solanaceae; genus Solanum; species Solanum medicagineum. The sequence goes on from JAPFFP010000002.1 coordinate 13,710,592, forward strand.
GATGACAAAAAGATTTACCATTTTTAGAGATGTGGTATTCAATGAAGCGTCATCTTTATTCTCTACTCAATAAGTTGTTGTTCTAGGTGATAATTAAGTTAACTTGGAACTTTTATTTTCTGAAGTTAATGTGCCAAACGTAAAAATTGTTCTGTGACCTCATGTTGCTTTACAAGAGCATCAACTACCAGAAGAATCATTGAGCTATGAAGAAGCAAATGGGCTGTCCATATTGGGAAAGAGCAATGCAAGAAGAGATTGAAGCTTTAGACAAGAATGAAAGTTGAAAATTGGTACCCAAACCAGAAAAATACAATTCAGTCACTTGCAAATAGGTATTTCACTAGAAGAAAAAATCAGATAGTATCATGACATATTTAAAGCTTGTCTAGTTGCTTGTGAATTTTCTCTAAACTATAGACTGGATTATGAGGAGACATTTAGTCCGGTGGCGAAGATGGTGACAGTAAGGTCAGTTATTTCTCTAGCTACTTTCAAAGGTTGAAAGCTGTGACAACTTGATGTAAAGAATGCGTTTCTTATGGAGAGTTAGATCGTGATGTATTTATGAAGCAACCTCATGACTTTGTCCCTAAGCAATTTTCAAATCATATTTATCATTTGAAGAAAGCTTTATATGGCCTCAAGTAAGCACCAAGGCATGATAAGGTAAAGTTGCTCAATACCTAATCTTTTGTTGTTTTAGAGTTTTCGATTTAGATTCTAGTTTATTTATAAAACTAGAATCAAAGACACATCTCCTTATATTATTATACATTGATGATATGATAATAATCGGAGATAATGAATCAGAAATTTCGAATTTAAGCAATGAATTGTCTATTCATTTTGAGATGAAAAATTTGGGGCACATTAATTGTTTTCTTGGTTGAAAGTTAAAAAATTAGCTCAAGGTTATTTTGTATCTCAAGAAGGTTATGCAGAGAATTTATTACAGTATTTTGGCATGGATGAATCGAAAGAAAAGACTAAACTAATGGAGCCGAATCTCAAGTTGAAAAAGGATGAAGGCAAGTCTTCAAAGGATGAGATAAAGTTTCAACAATTAGTTGGAAGTTTGATCTATTTGACCATCACAAGGCTAGAAATATCTGCTAGTGTTATTTCTCAATTTATGCACATAGCGAAAAGAATTTTACGTTATGTGAAGGGATCTCTTAGTCATGGACTTTTGTACAAGAGGTGTGTAAATTTTTAATTGAGTGGATTTACAGATGCAAACTGGACAGGTGTACAAATGATCGTTGCTCGATGTCTGGTTACTATTTTAGTACTGAGGCGGTAACAGTGATTTCTTGGTGCAGTAAGAAGCAAGATATTGTTGCTTTGTCTAGCACTGAAGCTGAATACATTGCAACAACCATGGTTGCATAAGAATACATTTGGTTGGAAAGACTGATTAAAGACATGTCCCATAAAGTAGACTATGTTGTGCAAATCAAGTGTGATAATGAAAGTGCCATCCATCTTGCACCAAATCCAGTTTTTCATGGTCAAACAAAGAAAATTGAGATCCATCATCACTTTGTTCGTGAAAAAGTCTTAAGTAAAGAGATTAAACTGATAAATATTTGCACCAATGCTCAAGTTGCTGATATATTCACTAAAGCTTTGGAGAAGTCTAAGTTTCAATACTTTTGAAATGCACTGGGAGTCGTTGATCGTGAGGTTGCACTAAAGGGGAGTGTAACAAATTAGTGCAATCAATGCAATCACCATCTTATTTTATTTCAGTGCAGGTCAAATAATTACCTCAGAAAGTAGTCTGAGAGTTAGGAGTTTTAGGAGTAAATTTAGGAGTTTGTTTAGTGAAATAAACTACTGTTAATTAAGAGTTATATTAGAAGTAGGAGTCTGTCAATACAGAGTAAGTGCACGCGCTGTTTTTTTCTCTTATAATTCAGCAACAATATTTTCTATTCAAGAAAAGCTTTCAGCAATTTTTGGTTCCTTCTTACTCTTTCTGTCTTCTATCTTTTGTTTATCTTAGACCTTTATGATTTCGTGTTAAACCTGGTCTCCATCTTCGAATGTCTCGTTTGATGAAACCTCAAGATTCATTGTTTTCATTTTCTAAATCACACCTTAAATTCGTTAAAAAGTAGAGTTGATCAGCTGTCGCAACATATCTTTCACGTCACATCTTATTCATACATCATTACAACAAATAAACTATTTAGTAGTAGTAGTAGTAATGTGTGTATATATTTATCAACAATAATAAATATAACAGGTCTTGGAAATAACCTCTAGCAGAAATATAAGGTAAGACTACATACAATAGACCCTTGTGCGTGGTCGGGCCCTTCCTCGAATTCTGCGCATAGGGGAAGGTTTAGTGCACCAGACTTGCCTTTTTTTAAATATTTATAATAAGTAATCTATATAAATGTTGATAAAGACTTTAATGATTTTGAATAATAATAAAATCAACTTACTTATCACTAAATATATTTATATTAATATTTAAAAAAAATTAATTACCGCTAAATGTCTCTGTCAGTGTCATGCACCTAAATGACTTTGGTTAAAAAACTGTCCACCAAGATGTTCATCAGTGTGATTAAAATACTCCCTCTACTCAGATTTAGTTTTCCTAGATAATAAATTTTGATTGTAAAGTTGTCGCTCATTGCA
>JAPFFP010000002.1:13717744-13728957 GCA_026153255.1 Solanum medicagineum
ATTTTAAAAAAAATGAAAAAAGGAAAAAAAAAAAAAAAAGGGGGGGGGGGTGTGGGGGGGGGGGATGTGCGGTATACGGGGATGGGGGCAATAGAGTAGGTGAGAAAAATATTTTAAATTTTATTTTTTAAAAACAATATTTTTTCGAAAGAATACTTTTAACTAATATTAATATTTTTATTTAATTTTTGTCAATGTGGCACGCTATGTGACAAGATTTTCTCCAATAAAAGGGATAGTGTATTACATACACCGATGAGGTGTGTTTTTCAAACTAATAAGTGATAGTTTAAGTGTGTTTTCAAACTTCTAATACTTTAGGTGTGAAACTCAAAAAAAAAAGTACAGTTTAGATGTGTTTTGTATACTTATCTCATTAAAATTTTATATTATTAAAGATATTAAATAAAATTATTGAAATTTAAATATATATTTCTCAAGAAACATGTAAACAAAATGCGATAAAGTGACAAAAAAGCTTTTTCACATATAACACAAATGCAGGTAGACTTCTCTCTCTCCCCCCCCCCTTCGGGTAGCTTTTCGTATCATTGGCATTGAGCAAGTGAACCTGGTCACAACAGTGGCGTGTTGACTTTTTTTGCTATGGAAAGCTCGAGTGAAAATCTATTAGAACTGTAGGCCTCACTCATCTCGTCTTCTACTAGACCTGAAGTAACTAAGAATAGGAGGATCCATCCAATATTTAGAACTACTATAACTTCCACAACTACTACTAAGCTAATAAGATCGAGGGGTCATAGGCGGTGAAACAAAAGTATACATTTTATTTGACAAGTTATCAAGGAGCTAGTAGTATATAGCCCTCGTGATAAGTAAAATTATCTAAAGGGAGTAACCATGAATTTGTTACCAAGAAAATTGAATCTAAGCTAGCTTTTTACATTACATTAATCTTTCTTTATTGCTTAATATAGATTACGATTGCAAACTTTCTAGCTTAAGACTCAAAAAATGCATATCCCCCACACACAACCCCAAGAATTCACACAATATTTCACTTGGCTAATTCGAACTAGAGTTTTAACTTATGTACACTGACACTAATAGTATATTAGATCACGAAGATCAACATACACCAATATGAGTAACGACTACTATAGTATTTTCCCCCCTTCAAGTACAACTCTTATTCATATTTCTTGACAAATTTTCAGCGAAATCGCGCTCGCGCAGCCCCCAAACCAATGCTAATGAAGACACAACCACAGGAATAGGGCCAAACATCCAAAACAAAAGAGGAAATGTCATACAGAGTACTCTGTCACCAACAAAAGCCAATGTAAATCCTCTTTCAAATATGGTCTCTGTATGCCTTGGATTTGTAGAGAATTCCCCCAATGCATTCACCAAGAAATTAGCATCTATTAAGAAACCAAGTGCCATGGAGCTACACAAGAAGCTAGCCACCAAGAAAATTGTTGCTGATCCATATTTTAGTTCAATTGTCTTCCCTGTTTGTGACCCAAAGAAAGCTCTAGTAAATAGGTTGCTTGCTTTTAAGGTATTGTTTGTCAAAGCTGCCATTGCCAATGTGATGAGCATTGTAATTGTAGCTGTGAGTATTGTCTCCATTAAAGTATTTCTCAAACTTTGTACAGCCAACGTGCCTTTCTTTTCACTTCCCTGTCACACACACGGAAAAAGAAAAACGTGATTTCAACATCTAGAGTCAATAGATTCAGAATAAGTAATATTAAGAGAAAAATTGACTTGTATTCGTGTACATAGAGTTATCAAACTCATAGTAACCCCTAGATCCATGTTTGTTCAATAGAATCAGGGGCGGAGCCACTCATTAAATTTGGCTCAAATTCTATATTTGTGTTGAAAATTCATTTAAGATATATAAATGATGTATTCATATCTCACTCAACTAAAGGAATTGTGACCAAGAGCCGATAAACAAAAAATCGTGACTCCGCCTCTTATTAGAATCAAAGGCGGAGCTACAAAAGTAATTATGAATTCAGTAGCATCCAGTAAATTTAAGTTAAAAATTCATTTGATATATACAAATAAATAAAAATAATCTATCCATAATCCGATATGCAGAAGAAATTGTGATCAAGAACCGATAAACAAAATATGGTGACTCTACCTTTGATTAGAATCAAGTGAAGCCACAATGGTAATTATGAATCTCAACAACTTTTGCTCAAATCGTATATTTTATATTAAAATTCAGTTAATATGTATGAATAATCTATCCAAAACATGATCAGGAATATCATAATCTAAAAATTCTAATTCGACCCCTGATTAGAATCTTCATAAATATTTAAATCATACAAATTCAAAACTAAATTAAAGAATGAAATGGAAGAACTTGCTTGATTGAGCTCACGCAGCCAAGATCTCCTCTTAAGCATGTTCATGCCAATAGTGGTGTGAGAAGGCTTATACTTCAAGTGATGCCAAAGATAGACATGGTAACCAATTGTGATGAAAAGACTCAAGGGGACTAATATGGTGTCCAAGAAACTAATGGCACCAGCCATGAATAAAATATCTCTACACAATGAGTTCTAACTTATTTTTGAGTATTTGAGTTTGGTCTCAAGAGGATATATTTATCTTCGCTTATAGAAAGATGGATGGGGTGTCAGCAGTCGCGGGACTAGAATTTTCATCAAGGTTCAAAATTTGAAGAAGTAGACAACGAACTAGTGGGAGGAGGTTCGACATCTACTGTTTATATATAAAAATTTATTTTAATCATACATAAATAATATAGTTTTCAGTTGAAGGGGGTTCGAATGAACCCCTCAAGATAATGTAGTTCCGCTCGGGGGGGTGTAATATTACATATTAAGAAGTGTCAGTAAAGCAGCTCAAGCAGGCACCTCTCCGTCAATATGTTTGTTTGAGCTGCCTGCTTCTGCACCACTATTATATGAGACCCACAAAAATAATTTGTGGGTTCATTAATTTAATATTTCTAAAACAGCTTCATTGTATTTCTTCAGCGGCTACAATTATGATTTTACAATATTGCTTCAATTATGGTTTTACAATATTAGCCACGATAAATTATTGTGATGAGTTTCTTAATTTAATATTTTCAAAGCAGCTCGATTATTTATTTTTGTGAGTTTCTTAATTTAATATTTCCATATCAGCTTGATTATATTTCTTCGGCTGCTTCAATATGAGATCCGCTGAATAAAATTTGCGGGTTTCTTAATTTAATATTTTCAAAGCAGTTTAATTATATTTCTTCGGCTGATTCTAGATCTAATAATTGATAATTTAAAATTTTGAAGATGCATACAAAAAATTTGTTTGCATTATAAAAATTGAGATTAAAAAATATCTATTGGGTTCGTGCGGACATAGACGCTCATTATTAGTGTTGAGAGAAGTGGAGTTATACGTCATTAGCAACTAGCAAAAAAGACGGGGACAAGTATGCATGCACTCTTTACATCTTTCGTCAAAATTTAGGTGGAGGATGCCTATAGTGGAAAATACACACAATGGACCACTTGTATAATTATGATGGGATGATAATAAAATAACAAATGGAGTTTGATTAAGGTGAGGTGAGGGGGTTAAGTTGACTCTAGTAACGAAATTAGAAATTTTATCGAAGTGTTAAAATATAACGAAAAAGACATATTTAGAAAAGGATGAGGAAAGATAACACATAATATTTATATACATAACTAAAATTTTAACCCTTAGCATAGGGCGCTGGTGTATTGGTGGGGCAAGTGTGGGGGTGAGCTAGAATATGCCCGAGGGGTGGGACCGTGGGAGCAGGATCGAAGTAATGAGACCAGGATGAGGGTTGGAGGCGGAAGGAATGAGACCTTCGACATAAGGCTACTTATGATATTTATTGTTTATTTTCATGAGAGAAGTCTTTTTTTAATTTTAAGGAACTCATTCTCTTTCAAAAATATATTTTGTAGAATATTTTACTTTTATCTTCAGTACATCATGTCTGATCTAATTTGATTAATGAAAAAAAAAATCACGCGTGGAGTTAACAATATAAATAAATATTTTTAATTCAACCCAATTTTTATATGTAATGATCACATAATACAATTCAATATGATAGCAAAATAAGCTAAGATTGTGGATTTAGATCAAATGATTCCCACACATGCGTGCTTAATTAAGCCATAAAAAAAGCAATAAAATGTGAAGTAAGTATTGAAACATAATTAATTAGGTGAATAAAATGTGTGTCTTACTATCTTTGGCTAAACTTTTTACATAATATGGTCACACGATTTACCACTTAATAGCTTGTTTGGAGGGTGGCTGTCTATTTTGTATTGTGATGTTACTTTAATAACAACATTTGTTTGATTATTAATTTTAATTTTACTATATTGTATTTCAAAATTTGTTGTTATTTAATTATAAAAAGTATCATTTTTAATAATGATCAATTTGGTATGTGATCGCCTAATTTTATTTTATTTTATCTTGTATACTTATTATTTAATTATCCAAACATTTTTATAATAATTTTATCTTGTGTTTTTTAATATAATATTATATATTTATTCTTCAATTCATTACTGTGTGACACTACGAATCAAAATAAAACGATACAATTTATCGAAATAATACTACACAGTATAATCAGGAGCGAATTTATGTATGGATTTTGGATTACGGGAACTCGTGGTCATCCGACTAAATTTAGTATATTATTTGTATAATTCTTAAAGAATATATTACATATTAGCTAAAAAAAATTATTCTCAAAATGAAAAGTTGGTTTACTGGTTCAAGGACTCTTTTATAGCACAAAGATTGTTGGTTGGATCCCTACTAATAGTATCATTTTATTCCTTTTAAATGGTGCGCCCATTGTTCTTCTTTTCTCTTTTTTTTTTTTTTTTTTGTTAACAAAGATAGGACTAAAGTAATTTACATATACACTCATGTATTTTAATTAATTTGGACGTATTTTTTATTTGTAGATTATCTACAACCAAATTTGGAATAAAGAAGTGGACAATTTTTAAAAGTAACACATCAAGGTGCTGTAAACTAGGGTAATCAACAAGTGTGACATTGGATCATTGGTACTTTCTTTAAATCAAAAAATTAAGTTCCATTGGCACCTAAATAATTTCTAGATAAAGATAAAAGCTATCAAAAGGTCCAAGTCATCTACCACCTATTGTTTCCCCTTTTAAACGTCTGCTTCAAACTAAAGTAATAGTTTTTCCCTTTTTATTCGATGCTAGATATTCACGTTCAGCTTCTTATTAATTTAAATTTTAGATCATATAAGATACATTAAAAAAAAGTACTTCTTAAAATAATTTTTAAATATCCAAATTTTGAACTTAGAATATTCAATCAAAAATAGTCTCTATAATTCCTACTCATTACGATATTGCTTTTTCCAAAATTCTCTCATTTTTACTAGAATAATACAGACTGTCTGAGACAAAAATCTAGTAAAGAGTATGTAAATTTTTTTCTCAAATTGTATTAAGAATATGCAAAATTAAATATACACTCATAATAAATATTAACATTTAGCCTGTCACACCATATAATTTTTCACCAAAGAAACCAATGAATATTTATTACAAAAACCTCTCATTAATCAATACTTTCTCCATTTCATATTAAGTGAATTATTGCATCATTTCACACAAAGAAAAAGAAATAAAGACAAAATTTAATCATGTTTTTCCATTTTTACCTTTTTCAAATTTCACACACCCATTTAATGTATCATTTATTTCTCATAGAAAACTCAACCTTAGAAACTTAATTAATGAAGGGTAAAATTGGAAAAAAATTTCACCACAGCTCTTGAGAAGTGAACAATTCACTTATTTGAAACATAAAATATTCCCTAACAATTCACTTAATATGAAATGGAGGGAGTATAATTATAATTGTTCTAAACTCATATAACTCATTAAATTAATGGACAACAAAAGAAAGCAAAATATGCTAATGTTATACAATATACACACCTGAACTTCCTTGCGTAAAATAATAATTTGAGGTTAGATCAAAAGAGACTAAAACGAAGGAATGGATTCTACGAATATGTCTAGCGGGAAAAAACACAACAAAATATTTGGTGAATGTGTTTGAGAATGTTTAGGATTTTATAATAATTTGAGATTATCCTCTTCTCATCATATTAGGATTAAAGTTGGAATACTTATATAAAGGTAAAGAGATAATTAATTAAATCATTAAATCAGAATCAGAATTATCTTTTTAAGATTCTTTAAAATAGTTATATATGTAAATAAAACGTCCATATTTGTAATTAAAAAAATGTACTGGCATTTATATAATTAATTCTTAAGAAATGTCTTTTCAAGTAATTTTTCCCTTTTTTTAAATTCTTTATGGGCTCCAAGCTCGTTTTATTTATTCAGAAAAAAATAGGTCCATTACAACATGACCCGAAGGCCCAACCCGCCGGATTAACATATTTAGACCCTAAGTTTACGGTATGTCTAAACAAAAATACACATTTCCTATTGTTGACCTTTTCATCTTCACCATGTGTACCTTCAGCTCCTTCAGTTCCATCTTCCATGGCGATTTCATCCGAGCTCGAATTCTCTCTCTTATGGTGTTCCTGATACTTTTTCTGTTCTTCATCCTATAAGTCCCCTTTTGCCCATCTCCATCTTTGTGTGATGCGTTTGAACTGACTGTGCTCTTAATGAAGGTTGGTGTATGTAGATCCCCCTTGGTCTGCTGCTTTCTCAAGGAAACTCTGTATGTCACTCCGAGTCGAAATGTAAGCCACTAGCCTCTTTTCTTTTTTCCACTTAAACCCTACCCAGTTGAACACCATCCTCAATTTTCGGCAGAAACTGGTGGAGCTTCGATTTCGATTTTGACCCATGCTAGATATGCTGCAGGTTGGTTTTTGTGCTGAAGCCACTCATTTTGTCTAGATACTAAGTACGTCCACTGCACAGTAGCTTTTTGCTCCCACATTCACTTACCCTTAGATCTGTAGTAGTGATTTTTGTGTAAATTTGTGTATATAGATGATGTAAACAACTTGATGCGCTCCATTCGCATCCAGTGGCTACTCCGTTCCTATTGCTAATTGTGCATGTCATTCTTTATTCTCAGTGATGGAATTTGTGATTTGTCCATATTACATATCTTCTTGGCTAGACTAGGCATCTGACTGAACCCCCGACATTCAATTAGCTGTAGGCTGTCATTTACACCATTGGCAAAAGCATCTGCTAACTAATTGCATTCTCTAAATTACATGCTTGAAGTGGACATTCATCCCTCTAGCTAGAGCTTGAATGCACTTTATGATCTCCACAATTTCCCAAGGAATTCTCCATTCTCCTTTGATGAATTTAATGATACCTAAAGAATCTGACTCCATTTGCACATTCATAAGATTTGCATTCCTTGCATGTTGTATAGCTTTGTGAACTGCAGTTGCCTCTGCTACAATGTTGGTAGTCACTCCAAAAAATCTTGCTTTTGCATAGATAATATCCCCCTTCATATCCCTTAAACAGAATTCATAAGAGCTGTTGCCTTGGTTGCCCTTGATAGCTCCATCCGTACTACATTTAATCCACCCCCTTTCGGGAAAACTCCAAGCCAACAATTTGTAAAAAAGCTTTTTTCTAAATCCCTGACTCAGGATCACACTTTCATCCATCTAGAGTATACTTCCCTACATAGCTGATGGATAGGATTCTCACATCTCTATACCAGGAGAGGGATGGTTATCCTTTTGCCATGCCTGATAGCATTCCTTCTTTTTCATAGCTTCCAGATTATTATGAAAGGAATGTTAATCAGAAAATCTCTGGGCCTATTCTTCTCCATTGTCTTCCACCAATTCTACAAGAAAGCCCCTAACTGCACCCCTTCCACTCTAAATCCTACACAGGGGAGGAAGTACTTCAATAGTCTCTGTGTTGCTGATGATGTTAGAAAGAGGTGATTAACGGTCTCCTCATATTCACCAGTACAACAACAACACTTAGAAACTATAGGAATTCTGCATCCTTTCAAATTGCCATCTGTAGGGATTCTGTCGTTAATTACCCTCCACATAAATATAGAAATCTTTATAGGAAGCCACTTATTCCAGATAAACTTACACTAGTCTAGCTTTGCCCTCTTAGGTTTGATAATATGGTAAGCAGACTTGGTTGAGAAAATACTTGTATTGTCTCCAATCCACCATGTTTTATCTAGTGTCTCTCCCCTTGGAGGATTTATGGTATGAATGATCAATTTCGGCATATCCTCTGAGGCATTTTCTACAATATCACTAATATTCCACCCCTGCTAAGAAGCAAAATCCTTGACCTTCACTTCCTCCTCTTTAGCTTCTGGTTCAATGTAGTATAGAGGACTCAATTTGGCCCAATTATCAAATCAGAAGCTTGAATTCTCTGCCTTGATCTGCCACCAAAGGTAAGGTTGTACTTCCTCTCTTATTTTAATCATACTCCTCTAGGCTTGTGAAGCTCCTGTACTTTTGGCCAATATGGAAAGAAGCTTTTTACCATACTTATTTCCCATATAAGAAGCCCAAAGAGATGAGGTGGATGTTCTTAAATTCCACCAGAGCTTGGCATGTAAAGCTCTGTTGATCTCAATAAGAGATCTAATTCCCAATTCACCCTCTTCAGTTAGGTAACATAAATCCTCCAATACAACCCAATGCCTTCTCTTTTCTGTAATAGAACCACCCCAGAAAAACTTAGCAAACATTTGATGTAATCTTTTGATAACACCTAGTAGTCTGCTCCAGTCCCCTTACGAAACTTTCGTTATTGGGTTAGCCATACACTTCACATATTTCTAGTGATTCATATGGCATCATCAAATGATACAAGTCTTGGATAAGAATCTACAGATCACTAGAACGACCACTAAAGGATTGCTTATACACTAAAGAGTTGCTTATATACGTTTACTAAAAGATTGACTTTCATTCATTATCATTAGTCCAGCGTGAAACTAAGAAAGAGAGATGTTTCTAAGGCGACATGTAAGCAAACTGTGCACGCTAAGAGAAGAGGAGAGATGTTCGCAATTACTACCACAAAAAAGCCGCCCCCTATCTTCTAAAGGGGCCCGTCACTTTGTTCGTACCTTCTTGGCTTAGGCTTCCAACTGAACAACATAGCCTTGCCGCCCCTCCACTAGCAGAAGCTAAGCGCTTGAAAAGCGCGCTAAGAAAGGTTGCTTCTATCGCCCATTCTGTGTAACAGTCCACCAGTAGCGGAAGAGAGGGTTACCGTACATACAAGAGCCTTCCAGTTCTTACGGAAGCTCTTTCTTACCAGTCAATCAAGTAGTAGAAGGTGTAAGGGTTGATAGGAGATATATAGGCATTGATTGTAGAATATATTTGATGAGGATTAGTCTTCCACCTAAAGATAGGAACCTGTTTTGCCAAGAAAGAACCCTCCTGGCCACCTTCCTCATCAAATCTTCAAAATAGGAATTTCTCTTTCTTCCACAGTACACAGGGAAACCCAAATAAGTTAAGTAAAAATCCCCTTGCCTTATCCCTGTCAATTTTCTCAATCTGATGGAGAAGATAAGTGGGGTCTTCTCATGTAGATAGAAGCAACTCTTGGAAATATTTATAAGTTATCCAGACACTACCTCATACCTTCTCAACACTTGCATCATCTTAATAATGGAGGTCTTATCACCAGAACAATACAGAATGGTATCATATGCATATGAAAGATGATTAATTTCCACTTAGGCAAGTCATACCCAGTATACTTGTGGTCTTTGTAAAGGCTATTTAGACCCCTACTTAGTACTTCAGCTGCAATTATAAATAAAGTGAGAGAAAGTGGATCTCCTTGCTTTATCCCCCCTAAATGACTAAAATAATCCATGTATCTGCCTATTGATACACACAGAGTACTAATTATTTGAAAGTAGCCTCCATACCATATCTATCATGATTTCTTCAAATCCAAATTTCCTCATCACTTTTGTAAGGAAAATCCATGATATCCTATCATATGCATTTTGTCATATAAAGTTTGACAACATTAGTATGCTTATTCCTTTTATATATATCCCCAATAATTTCTTGGGCTAAGAGCACATTTTCAGTGATACTCCTACCCTTAATAAAACCTATCTGATTTGGAGATATAATTTTACAAGCAACTCAAACTGATAGGCCTCAAATCTGCGAAGGTCCTTACCTCCTCCATTTTTGGCAATATCATCAAGTTTGTATGAGTTATATACCTTGGCAGACGTTGCCCACAAAGAAAGTTTTGGCCACATCAGTGATGTCTTGTGCAACAATTTCCCAGTGAATCTGAAAAATTAATCCTGTGCAAACCCATCTAGCCCTGCTGCACTAGATTCACTTAGCTGAAAAACAGCAGACTTGACCTCCTCCATAGTGGGACATTCAGTCATTAGATCATTTTCTTCCTGAGTGATAAGAGTTGGGATATTTTCCAGCATTGAATAGTCAGTGTTTGAAGTTTGTTTCCATAAATTGCTTTTCAAACACCATACTGCTTCCTGCCCAATATCCAGATCACTAGTCAGTTTGAAGCCCTACTCTACCTCAATTTCCTTGATCTGCAATTTCTTCCTCCTTCCTTTGACATATGAATGGAATAGTCTTGTATTTCTATCTCCTTGAGAGAATCATTTCATCCCAGCCTTCTGCTTCCAAAACTCCTCTTCCATTTTCAAGTATCTTGCCAAATCTGCCTGTACTCTGCTCAGATCAGCTCTATTTTCTGGTAAGGGGTCAATCTCAAGTTGTGCCTCTTTCACTCTGATGACATTTTCTAACGTAGCAACCTGGACAAAAATGTTCCCAAATTCCTGTTTGCTCCACTTAGCTAAAGTTCTCTTCAACACTTTTAGCTTTGTGTGTAATACTAGGAATGGGGATCCCACAAAAGCAACCTTCCATCTTTCCATCACTACCTCCTTGAATTTCTTATGTGAACACCAGAAATTCAGAAACTAGAATGGTTTAGTAATATGTGTCACTTTAGCATTACGGGTCAAATGCAAAAGAGAATGGTCTAATCCTTGTTTGTGGAGATGTTCCACCTTAACTGTGGAAAAAATATCTGAGAAGCTCTGATTAATGAAGATCCTATCCAGCCGCTTAAAAATACACTCTTCATTGATTCTCCTATTCCACCAAGTACATTTGCTCTCGGTATAATTGACTTCTGTTA
>JAPFFP010000002.1:13729057-13742828 GCA_026153255.1 Solanum medicagineum
ATCGATTTTTGATTTTCGAAACAATTTTACAACATTTTTCATTTTTATTTAAGAGCCGGTCATTTTTCGGCGTAACACAATTATTCGTAAATAAAAAAAAATATTTTTTTTATAATTTCATTAGTTGTATACATTTAATTATTTTTGTGTAATCTCATTAATTGTGTCATCTAATTTATACTTCTTATATACTTTGTATAAATGAATACAAATTCATTTATAACCTTTATATATATAATTGTTTTTATACATATTAATGATTTCTCAAATTTTGTATATTCTTGGTTATACAAATTTGTTAAGTTGTTTTATTGACTACTTTATATATAGAGATAGCTGAATATATTCTCAAAAATACCCCTAATATGGAGCGATATACGAATTTATTATAATGGATGCTAAATACATAAATTAATTGTTGAAAAAGATACAATTATTCACAAATATAAGTACAAACACAATTATACAACCTATAATTAGATTGCACATGAACTCAACATTCAAATCAATATATACAAAATAAATTAAATATATGAATTCACAACATTAATTTTGAAAATATACAATTCAACCAAATTAATATGTAACGGCGAAAATAAAATAAAATGAAATTCTTGCACGTTTTTATATACTTTTGCAGAAACTAAAATTAATTCTTTTAGGTGATTTTTGATAAACCATAAATTACAATACCTATAAATTAAAAATCATAAATTAAGGGTTTTGAAAAAGTTACTTTAGGCAAGGACTTTTAATAAAATACAGCAACTATAAATTAAGAGATTGTTTTTCATTTAAAAAAAAACGAATTTACAACGTTTCATTAGTTGCTTCCATATGAAATTTGTATAAAATGATTCCATTTAGTCGAAACATACAAATAGTGAGTCATGACTAAAAATATAATTAGCTAAATTATAGCTATTTTGGCCTATTAAATTTTAATAATGAATAATTTATGAAAATTCCCTAATTAAAATAGAAACAAACTAATCCAAATATCATTATTATTATCAAGAAAATTACAACATTCATTTTCCCCACTTTAACAAACTTCAAATCAAATCATACTAGCACGACACTAGGTAGCAAAAGTGGGGGTAACATTTATTTATGAATCTGTTTGTGTTGAAATCTGATGATCATATTTTTAGAAATTTGATGTTAAACTTTTCTTACGATTTTAATTGCCTTTAATTTTGTAATATTTTTGTTGGATTCTTTTCCTTTTTCTTTTATGCAGATCGACAAATTTATCTATGAATTTAATAATTTTGATTCATATTTTGTATTTATTATTTAAAGTATATGTGGAAATAATTTTTCGAAAATAGATAAGATATTTTTTTGCTCAAAATTCAAAACTCATGAATTTAAAATTTTAATTTTACCTTTAGTTCTTAAAATCTTAATTCTTGGTTCCGTTTGTAACAACCATTTTGAGAGGAGATGTTCTGCCTCCGCAAAACATAGGAGAGATACTGGGTATATAAAATAATAAACTGCTCTATATATTGTGAGGCGCCTTTTGGGGTGAGCCCAAAGGGACAAATCCGTAATGGGCTAGCTCCAAAAGCGAACAATATTTCACAGGATCAGGTCGTTACATGTTGCATAATCATGTGATAGCTTGCAATTCTTTGAGGAATTGAACCATACCAAATATATTTATTCAATTTTTTTTAAAACATTTGATAAATTAAATTATTTGATAAAATAAATTATGTGTTTAGATTAATTAAAAATAAAATCAAAGAGTGAGTGATGACCCAAGTCAATTTGGATCAGGATGGATTTAATTTATTGAACTAAATAGTATATCATAGCATATTATGTCTAGTTTCAAATTATGTTCATTTGTTTGTTTTATTATATTTTATTTAATCACTACATCAAATGATCTGTTTTTAACATTTTTCTATATATTAGAAGATATGATTTTAAATAATTTCTAAATTAAAAAAGTATATAAATTGAAAATTATAAATTATAATTAAAATGAATTTTATAATTTCAAAAAAATAATATACTAATTACATTAAAATAGAACTAAAAAAATAATTATTTAAATTCTCATGAGAGAAAGTTTGGGACGAAGCAGACACATTAATAGAAAGGTGCTTGCTTCCTCCCAACTCCCTCCTATATCTTCTAATAAAATTGTGCCTATTTGGGTTTTATATATATATATACAATGATAATAATAATAATAATTAAAAAAATAATTTTATAATTTACTAATTATAAAACGATATCATAAAATTAAATTAAATAATAAGAGTAAGAAATCATATTACTCTTGGTACCATACGAAAAACCACCGTCCAAACAGTGTGAGAGCAAATGTTCGTTCAAAAACGACATCGAAGTGAGAGTTAAATGACATCTAGTAGGTTCGATGTTAAATTCTGTTTTGGTTTCTTTGTTTCTGCTAAACTCTACACTCA
Organism: Solanum medicagineum; assembly: GCA_026153255.1. NCBI lineage: Eukaryota > Viridiplantae > Streptophyta > Magnoliopsida > Solanales > Solanaceae > Solanum > Solanum medicagineum. Next base: position 13,731,505 of record JAPFFP010000002.1, read on the forward strand.
CCGGACCAACCACCATTTGCTCCTCCGCACACGGCGAATGACGGCGAAGTTGCCGATGAAACGCGGTGCTTCCGACCTCTGTATAGGATTTCTAGTTCTATCTTTCTTTACTGTCAACTTGTTCAGAAGCGTGTCAGCTTCAATTCACGAGTACAAAGATGAGCAATTTATTCCAAAGTCCAATGCTTTCTTCTTTCATGGAGGAACTGAAGGTCTTTATGCTTCCAAATCGTCATCAAATGCTAACCCAGACAAACCCCTTGAAGGAAAATCCTTTATCAGGTAACTCACGCGCGCTATCTCATACACACGCGCCTTCCCAAAATAAACAAGTTTTCAGGTTTACAAATTGATGCAGTATGAGTTTAGTGAACTTAGCTTGAATAGAATGGAATGGAAGAATTTAGTTTGTTGATTGATTTATGGATCAAGCTTTATGCTTTTACCTAATATTTACCATCTTATCAGAGTCTGCATGCAGTATGTTTAGCATATTATAGATGAAGGTAGTTGTTTGATTAATATGACCCGTTGATGATCAGCATAAAACTGGTAAATTAATGTTGAATACTCATTATATTGGTATTGTATCAAAGTAGCAGGCTAATAGGCTCGTAGAGATATGTTGATGTCTGGCCTTGGGATTTAGTAGGGTAGTAGGATTAGTCAGGTCTTTATATCTTATGGTGTCATTATCCATCTTATATTTGTTAAATTTATTGTATTTATGTTCTATCATTGCTTTCGGTATTAGTTGTTGTTTTTTTCTTTTTCTTTTCCTTTTTTCCATATCCAGGTTATTCGGCTTATGGGTTTTTGAGACGAGAGTTTCCCGGAAATAGCCTCTCTGCCTCTATGAGGTAGTGGTAAGGTCTGTATATATTTTACCCTCCTCAGACCCCACTTGTGGGATTCCACTGGGCATTGTTGTTATTATATTGGTAATAGAATTCATATGGCTGACCTAGGGATGTCAAATGGACGAGGTTGAGCCGTAAATGGGTTGAGTTAATCAGTGCCCCACCTGCCCAAAAAGTACTTGGGCTGAATCCGGTTGCTTAGCTCTTACTAAGTTTCAATTTATTTGCTTGTTTGTGTTTAAATAATTTGCTCAAGTACCTAATGATTTTTTCTTTATATACATATCAAACAAAAGAATTAATTTTATAAAAATATTTTGACAAAATTTCTGATGGGTTAATTTGGGCAACATATAACCCAACCTTTAAGATGGTTTGGGTTGGCTGTCAGAATGAGCTAAGCTAATAAATTAATGGGTCATTGACCTGCCCAAACTTGCTTGGGGGGGGGGGGTCATGATTTCATGGGCTAAATTTTCCACCTTTAAGCCGACTTCAACTCGCTTGGGATTGAGTCTTTGTTGTTGTTAGTGTTGTTGTAGTAGTTTTATTTGGCTACTGTACATGGGTGGAATAGAAAAATGAGTACATGGGGTTTTAAATTGTGAAGTCATGTCCAAGATATATGAAACTTCGTTGCTCTTGATTTTAAAGTCGCCTCAATAAGATTTTTAAGAATAGCTTAGCTATTGCCTATTGCCAAACTTCGCTGGTGTTGAATTCTAAGTTGCCTTCTTTCAGATTTTTAAGAATAACTTAGCTATTGACTCTTCAATTTCCAAAATTCAGGGGTATATATCTTCATTTAACTTATCTACTTCTGGAAAAAAACTACTCGGTTATGTTTTAGCTTCTCAATGGTGGCAAGAATCAGAAATAGAGTTACCTTGAACTGTCCTGTTGCACTTTCCTGACTATGTTCCTAATCATCCTGAGTTGGATCTTCTCTTTGTTTTAAAAAGTTCGTTTTTCTAATTCTTGTGGTAAAATTAAAGGATGTTATTATAGTCATGTTGATTCTTATGCTGCAACAGGGACAAGATATTCTTTAGACTGCTAATTATTTTATGTAAGTTTTGGACCACTACTATGGAGATATAGCAGAAAGGAACTAGTTTGTTGATGTAATCAGACATGATATCATGAATGACATCTAATCAGCAAGTGGATGAACAATCTGGTAGAAGCAGCATTAGCTATGCAGAAATCTATTGTTGTTCAAGTTAGCCCCCTCTCTTGAATGTCATGCAGGTGCTGACATGCCATTGAAGATACTTGGTTTATGGCCATGTTTAGCCATAGACGGTGGCGGAATTAAGGGGTGTCAAAATACAAAGTAAAAATATATATGCTGGTAGCAAGGGTAGAACACACAACCTCAAGCAATTTTCACAACCCCTTAACCATGACACAAAACCTTTAGCTTGTGTCAAGAGGGGTCAATACTTGTATATTTATCTATTATACCAAATTTTGACCTCTATATATAGTGTAATTTTCCGAAGGAGTTCCGTTTGATACCCCACGGGCAAGGGGAGCTCCGCCCCTGGCCATAGATTTTGGTTCCTAGATTGTCAATCAAATTGGCCTAGTATTTCAACTTCAAACATGAAACATAGAATTTGAAGTTTGAAAAACAGGTTTTAGGAGTTTCAAGTTGACTCACAAAAATCTTCAATTCTGTTTTCATGTCCAAACACAACTTCAACTTCCAAACATCCTCTTTCAACTTCAATTTCAAATACTGTTTTTCTTTTTTTAACTAGTCTCAACCAAATCATGTCCAAGTGCCTATTCAGTGTTTGACAGTTGATAGCTTTATCACCTGAAAGGACACCTGGTCCACCCTTTCACATAAGTAGAAGTGCACTTGCTGATACTTCAACTGCTTCCCTCATAAAATGTACTTCATAGAGATGATCACTGAGAAAAATGTCCATCTTATTGACTAAAAGTTGTTCTTATTAAATCAGTTTCTAAATAACCTTCGGTGTCATTCCATTCAGGAGGGCATTGTGATAAAGAAGAGCAAGTTCTAGTACAATGTGTACAGTACAGTGTGGATTCATAATAGTAATAGAAGAATCTTTCTCTTCTAATTTGACTTTGTGAAAATGAAATTTGTAAATTACGTAGCATTTATTATGTTCTCTTGTTTCAGTGTATTTTTGTAATGAAATGGTCATCCAGAATAGCCGTCTAGAAAGACCCAAGTAATCTAGAGACTCTCAGGTGTATTGTCTAATATGTCGATGCTGAAATTGGCTGCACGGACCTGTAATCAAGTAGAAGTGTAGGATGTCTCAAAACCTAATGATTGCACCTAGCTATTTCATTTGACTCCTTAACTAGTAACATTCTGAGGCTGGAGAAAGGCTTGCAGATGTAGTGCCAATCTTCAATATAAATGAAAGCTATTTCAATGGTAAGTCAAAAAGTTCCATTAGTAATTTCTCAAAAAAGGAAGTTCCATTAATAAACACTTGTAGATATTGAAAAAAAGTATAAGATGTGTTTGTGACTCTGCTTGAGTCATACATTGTCTTCCACCATGTTTGATCAACTACTAACACAACAAGGTATTTTCTCCTGACACCAAACGTACAAGTGAAATACGGAGGTTTCTTTAATCATTTTCAATTTTATGAAACAATCTTCATTTAAATATCCTGGTTCAATCATCTAGAGTAGTGGTGATATCGATGATGATGTCACGCATCGCATTGGGGCAACATGGATAAAATGGAGGCTCGCCTCTGGAGTATTGTGTGATAAGAAGATATAACCTAAACTTAAAGGTAAATTTTACCGAATGGTGGTTAGACCGTCTTTGCTATATGGGATGGAGTGTTGGCTAGTAAAAAATTTGCATGTTCAGAAAATGCATGTTGCAGAGATGAGGATGTTGAGGTGGATGTGTGGACATACAAGGTGTGTAAGATTAGGAATGAGGTTATTGTGGAGAAGGTATGGGTGGCCTCTGTGGCAGACAAGATGAGAAAAGCGAAACTAAGATGGTTTGGGCATGTGCACAGGAGGTTTGGGCATGTGGACATACAAGGTGTGTAAGATTAGGAATGAGGTTATTGTGAAGAAGGTATGGGTGGTCTCTGTGGCAGACAAGATGAGAGAAGCGAGACTAAGATGGTTTGGGCATGTGCACAGGAGGAGTGTCGACGCTTCCGTTACGAGGTGCGGGAGGTTGGATTTAGGGGTTAAGCGGAAGGGTAGAGCTAGATCGGAGAAGGTATTGGAGAGAGGTGATTAGACAGGATATTGCGCAACTTCCTATCACTAAAGACATGACCTTACTCTAGAAACGAATGGAGGTCGCGTATTAGGATAGAAGGTTAATAGGCTAGTAGGGGTAGGATGTTGTGTTGCCTTGTGATGGAGTAGGTTGGTAGGATTAATAGCATCTTTATATATTGTGTTATTACTGCCCATTACTTATTTTGCTGCTTTTATTTTTATTTATAGAATTTCCGTTGCTTTTCATTTGAGTTGCTATTCTATATCTATTATTTTTTTCTTTTCTCTTTTTGGGGCTAATATATTTGAGCCGAGGGTCTTCCGAAAGCAACATCTCTATCTCTATGAGGTAGTGGTAAGGTTTGCGTGTACTTTATCTTCCTCAGACCCTACTTGTTGGATTTCACTCGGTATGTTGTTATTGTTGTAATCTTCTTTTATGCTTGTTCCATATACGCCAAAAACAGCAAGGTTGTGTCGTCATCCATGTGCCCTGCCTTCTGTTTGCGGGTCCTCTCCGATCTCCAACTCGTAATTGCTTCAGCCACTGTCCTTGGTAGCACCCAAGGATGTTAAACAATGAGAATGCAACAGTCCATAGTTGTAAGCCCTGCAATGCAACAAAAGATGATTAGAATCCTCTCCGGATATAAAAATGAAAAACTTGATGGGAGTTGGTTTACATGTGCGTGTATAAAAGGAAAAGAGTCTCACTGAAGGAAACTTTAACTTGTGGATGATAGACAAAGGAACCAAATACCTCATATCCGATTATTCTTTTCTCGGTGGTTGGTGAAATAGGTATTGACTTGGTTAGCAAGTGCCGTTTACCTTTATTTAACTCCCCTCCCCCTTCTTTTTTGGGTTATTGATTTGTGGCATAAGTTCCTTTAGCTGATGATGAAAGCTCAAATAAACTTCAAAATAATATAGTAATGTGGCTGAGACGAGTTGGAATTTTTGTTCATTTTCGTTTGAAGCTCATCACAAATTACTTTGGCATTATTATCATTGCTTCTAATCTAGAGTTCCGAACAGTGAAGTTAGTGTGTTTTGCTCTCCAGAAACAAATTTTGTGATGCCTGAGCTACTCTGTTTTGTTTAAAATATTTGCTAAAAGTTCTAGATTTCTTTAAAAACACTATATTCAATTTTCTTCTATGAACCTTGAGATTCCTAACTCACACTTGATCTCGACACTGCAGATTTGAAGATGTTGTGTTTTTGAGGACGAAGGAGTCTGCTAATGCAAAAAATGAAATGCAGAGTCGAACGGGGTTGATTGAAACTATCATTCTTGAGGTCAGAGACAGAGAAAGGATCGGAGATGCTTTTGCAAAGTCTAATGCTCTGTGTTGTACTCCAAAACTTGCTAAAGAGAAGTTCTGCACTGTGGGAGAGGTTATAATTCAGCACAATGAAGACAACCCACGTTGGCCATTACGTATTCAGACGTTTTTTGAAGGAAAAAGTCAGGAGGCAAATATGCTTCCTGCAACAGTTGAGATAAACAGTACTGGCATGTATTATCTTTATTTCATGTTTTGTGATCCAGAACTAAAGGGAACAACGGTCAGAGGCAGAACAGTATGGAAAAATCCAGATGGCTATTTACCAGGGAGAATGGTACCATTGATGACCTTCTATGGACTTTCCTCTTTAGCCTATCTTGTACTTGGTCTATTTTGGTTTATAAGGTTTGTCCAGTTCTGGAAGGATGTCATACAGTTACATTACCAGATTACTGCTGTTATTGCCCTTGGCATGTCTGAAATGGCTCTCTGGTATTTTGAATATGCAAATCTTAATGCCACTGGAAGCAGACCTATGGTAATTACTATATGGGCAGTCACAATGACTGCTGTAAAGAAGACATTGTCTCGTGTGCTTCTTTTAGTCGTTTCAATGGGTTATGGTGTTATTCGGCCTACGCTTGGTGGTGTAACCTCAAAAGTGTTTCTATTAGCCCTTATGTATTTTATTGCAACTGAGGCACTTGAACTTGTGGAGCATTTGGGAAGCATCAATGACTTCTCAAGGAAAACCAAGATATATTTGGTGCTGCCTGTTGTTTTCTTGGATGCGTCTTTTATTTTGTGGATATTCTCATCATTATCCAAGACACTGGAAAAACTACAGGTAACTTTTGGAGTAAAATGATGATTTCGATTGTGGGATTTTAGCAAACTCTGGAAAAGTGTGAGTGTGTTAGCACTCAGTTTCATTAGATTTGGCAATTTCAGTGGAATCCACAATTTTCTATGTCTACATGTATCTGCAAATATGTAATTATCTGTTCTTTTCATACTTTTTTGAAATGTATGTAATTACCCCTTCTGTTTCAATTGGTTTCTCTTGTTTTCCTTTTTAGTTTGTTTAAAAAAGAATGACTCCTTCCCGTTTGGCAACTCTTTAGTTATAACTTTCCACATGACATGTTTAAGATCACTAGATTAAAGGTCATTTTGGTACATTCCGCATTTCTTTAGTTTAAGACGAAAAAAATTCAAAAGTCTTCATTAATTTCTTAAATTCCGTGCCAATTCAAAACCAGGAAAATAAGTTGAAACGGAGGGAGTATATATTATGTGTGCTGTCTTCCTTGTTTGTTGATTTTGTCATAATGTTATATATACAAACATATATATTTACTTCTTGGCTGAAGAGAAAAGAGCAAATGATAACAGAAGAGGAGAGAGTACACAACCTTCTTGATATAATTAGTTTAAAAATTAATCTATTTCTTGATCTAAAATTTTAACATGAGACATATTTAACCATATATTTGTAGTTTGTGAAATTATTTCATGCAGTTATTTATCATTTTGTCACTCTTAACTGCAGATGCGGAAAAGCATGGCGAAACTTGATCTTTATAGAAAGTTTACCAATTCCCTTGCAATTTTTGTGCTGCTTTCCATTGCTTGGGTTGGCTATGAGGTAATGTAGTTTCAAGTTCTGATTTAATGGTGTCCAAATACATGAAATGTGGCCTACCTATGAGATCCCTCTCCTATTGATATTGGCATTAGGGAAGAAGGTACAATGGCTGCATTCCGCAATTGCTCTTATGTGGAAAAAGCTTATTGATCAATCAGTACTCTTTCTGTTCAATATGTTTTTGTTTCTTTCTTTTTTAATTCATTTCGTAATGAATGCCTCTTTCCTTTTGTGACAACTCTTTGATTTTAACTTCCCACTTGACATGTTTAAGACCACAAGATTTAGAGGGCATTTTGGTACATTCAACATTTCTCTAGTTTAGGACCACAAGATTCAAAAGTCCTTTGTATATTCTTAAACTACGTGTCAGTCGAAATCAGACAACAGATTGATTCGCTGGGAGAAGTGTATTAGATCAGAAATGAGCATTCAATGACAAAAAAGAGACCCCTCTTCTAATTAGTGATGGTAAGTTCCATGATACCCATAGGAGTAGCATCTCTTGGTGAAAATGAAGGTGGTAAAAATGAAGGTGAAGTTACGTGACATTTGGAATTTCAGTTCTTGTTGAAGGTGCGAGTATGGTAAGGTAACAGAACTTACATAGCAAGAAGGCAGGTGAGGATATTATATGAGGTAATCTAGTTTGTAATTTGTGATGATATTTTATAATGAGAACATATATACGTTTTCTTTTACTTATTTTGGCTTCTCTAAAATCTCTCTTGCCTTGTTCATAGGTATCTTTGGTAATATAAATATTTGGATACTGTGAGATTCAGTTGATACTTGATAGAATATACTAAGTGGTAAATAAGATTTATAGAGTGAGTGAGAGTAATTGTGGGTAGAATAGAAACAATTACAATCCCCATTCCACCTAAAATTCGCGGAATTCGTTGATTATTAGAATACAGTCGTAGACAAGGTCGTCTGTTTCGTTTTAAATTTTAAATATTTCTGCAAATACCCTTACATCACCGTCATTTTTCATCCCTACGTTTGACGAGATAATTGAAGCGATGGCAGATAATTAGTGGTTTTTCCGTAACATGCATACAAGATTAATGCTTCTTTCATCTCACTCATGTAATTCTGGTTCAGCTGTACTTCAATGCAAGTGATCCATTAAGTGAGCTATGGCAAATTTCCTGGATTATTCCAGCTTTCTGGAGTTTGCTTGCCTTTTCATTGTTGGTAGTAGTATGTATTCTCTGGGCTCCTTCAAGCAACCCAACCAGGTACATATTGTAACTTGAGCCCTTATTTCTTTCTTTTAGCCTTTCTGTGTTATCTGCTTATGGGCTTTTGAGACGCTTATGGGCTTTTGAGACGAGGTTTCCAAGAAACAACCTCTCTACCTTTATGAGGTAGTGGTAAGGTCTGCATACATTCTACCCTACCCAGACCCCACTTGTGGGATTCCACTGGGTATGTTGTTGTAGCCTTTCTGTGTTGTGGTTTGACAAATTCGTCAGTAGTTGGTATTTACACTAGTGAACCTAGTTTATGTTATTATCATTTGTAACCTTTGATATGGGCTGTTCACTTTTCAAGATTCTTAATGGACATTGTATTGACTTTGATATGGGCTGTTCACTTTTCAAGATTCTTAATGGACATTGTATTGAACAGTATTTTTTAATTGTCGGTGTGTGAATATAACAATTGTGATCACAAATGCTGCAATATATGTTTCTATTGAATAGGGGTATAGAGCTTCTCCAGTATTGAGATTCTGGTTCTATTCACCGGTCTTTCTGGCTTTTCGTCAGTGAAGAAACATGGTTCCTACTTTTGTAGAAGGAATAGCAGACTCAAAATTGATTCAAGTGTAGTACTGCAACTAAGTTATCAGGAATTATCAGCTAAAATTGTTTTTGCTTGCTGACTTTAGATACGCATATTCTGGTGAGACCGGAGATGATTATGACGAGGAAGCTATCTCTCTCACGACTGGAGTGAGGGTTATTAATGACTCAGGGACCAAACTCGAAAGGAAAGAAAAGAGAGGATCTATTTCAACAGACCATGTAACTGACCAAAGAGAAGATCTCGAGGAGGACAAGCGCGAGTAGTGTCATTTCCTGCCTCTCGTGAATGGTAACTGGCTTACTACTTTCAGTGTTGACACTTTTACAATATGTATGACATGTACAAAATTAACGATAGAGCCTAGAGGGGTGTCAAACAGATTGTGACGGATGTAGTTAAAAGTTGTACATAGTGAAATGTATGTTAAGCTGAATATATTCAGCTGCCATGGGCCCTTTTTCTTCTTTTTCCTTCATTGAAGCATTCTGTTGTGGAAGTAGTGGGGCTTCAACTCAACTGACAAGTAAGAACATCTAAACACCTCAACTTGGTCTCGACTGGCAATTGAACACTCCAGCTCAACCCCTACCGTCTCTCGTGGAGTGTTTAATTGACACGGTGCAAATGTTGAGGTGTCTGGATATGCATACTTGAAGTCGGAGTGCTTGCTTGTCTTAGTCTGTGTATATTTATTTATTATGCATTGGAGTATCCACTATCCACTCTGTTTTCTTTCGTTTCCCCAGTAAGGTCCGTTTACATTTTATCCTTTTCAGACCCCACTTGTGGGGTTTTACCGGGTATGTTAGATTTTTAATTATTGTCCTTAAATATTGGACATGAAATATAGAAAAGAATTGGAAAGCAGAAAGATTGATAAAATTAGTTTCAAAGTCCCCAAACTTTGTCGGTAAGGAAAAAAGATTTTTGACTTATGCTCTCTAAATTAGCTATTCTAATTGTTATGATAAAGTTTGATACAACATTTAAAAAAATTAAGTAGAAATTAAGGATAAAGTTGAAAAAAATAATAAATACACTTGATAATTAAAATAAAATATAGAGAAGTATTAAAAAAATCTGTAATAAAAGTTGAACCGTGCACAAAAAGTGAAATGTACTGAGGCGTGACAAGTGGCTTTGGAATTCTACACGTTTTAAAGGTAATATGCATACGCTTCCCCAACAACCAGAAATCATCACTTTTCATATCTTTTTGACACGTTCCATTCGTACGATCTTAGGCAATAAAAATTATTAGCATTTGCTATATTAAGTAAATTTTACAGGTGAATTGACTAGTGCCGTATGACATTTAGCTTGAGTTCTAAGGTCATAATATTTTGCAATTATAGTTTTATTCACGTCGTTTTCTTTTAATTGTCCTATTATGTTAATTTAATATTTTAAAGTAATTAATCATTTAAAAGATATATGAAAAGTGTTATACATCGTAATTCTTTTCATATTAATATAATTAAAAATTATTTTTAAAAATATACAATAATAATAATATATAGTGAAATTTTTATGAGTGGAGCCTGAGAAGAGTGAAATGTACGCAGATATTACTATTACCTCATAGAGGTAGAGAAGTTGTTTCCTGAAAGCCCTCGTCTCAAAATCCAGATATAGAGAAAAAGGGTAAAGAACAAGAAAAGAAAAAGAAAGAACGACTAATAACAAAAACCACATAATAGTATGTAAATGCAATAAAATTATATATATATAAGACGGATAATGACAATATAGAATATAAAGACACGACTTATCCTACTACCTTACCATACTTTAAGGCCAGACATCAACTTAACTCTACCAACTTATAATCTATTAGCCCGCTAATCTAATTCGCGATTTTCACTCCTTTCTATCTAAGGTCATATCTTCGATGAGATCAAGTTTCGCCATGAATTTTTAAAAATATAAATTTGTTAATTTTTAAAATTATATTAAAATATATTAATTTAATATTTTAAAAAAATAAATACTTATATGATTATTATAAATTTTATATCAATATGATTATTTGATAAAGTTTAAAATATTAATTAAAATTTATATTGGGCTTTGAAAAGAAAATTATACGACTGATACAGAAAAGGAGGAAGTAGTAATTTATCCTTATTTCTTTTCCTTTGATGAGAAAAGAAGCTTTTTAAATTTTATAAGTTGTTTTGGTATTTATTTAATAAGAGTAAAATAGATAAAAATTAAGTAACTTATTTTGATTTAATAAATTAATAAGTAATTTGAGATATAATTACTTATAAAAAAATGAAATAAAGTAGATAAGATAAAACAAAGAACTTAAGTCTACCCTTAAAATTAATAAATTAGGTTTTAAATTAGAAATCTTAATAAACTGTACGCTTTAATTATATATGAATTTTTAATTAAAAGAAAAAGAGATAATAAATTTTTTAATTAAAAGAAAAAGAGAGATTATCTTTA
>JAPFFP010000002.1:13742928-13775967 GCA_026153255.1 Solanum medicagineum
AAAAGAGAGATTATCTTTATACTGATATATATACGAAAGTTTAAGGGATCTATTAAAGGTGGATTTGGTAGCTGGTTAAGGCTTAATTTAATATATAAATAATGTTAGTTATTTATGTATTGATATCAAATATTTATTTAAATATTTAATATTTTTTATTTTTAAAAAATAGAATATTTTTGAGAAAAAAACAAACAAATGAAGGCATAGGGTATATTTAAAATTGAAAATGAGTTATTCAATTTTGCACTTTCCAAGCGTTCCTCTGTTAAAATTAAGGATAAACTTGTTCTAAAGTATAATGACGAGGCATATTTGGATCAAAAGTACAAGGAAAGGATATATTTAATACTAAAAATATAATGATAGATATATTTAAACTATTTCTAATAGTGAAAGGGCGTATTTGACCTTCTCTATTATTAGATATAATAAATATTAACTCACTAAATAATTAATAATTAATAAATAAGAATCAATTTCTTTTGTATTTACGTAACTAAACCCTGCATAATTAATACTTATATAATTAAACCCTACATGCATAACTAAACCTTACATAATTAATACCCATATAACTCTAACCAATAATCAAAGAGCCCGTAAATTTACACACTCCCTCATAATATTATTTTGGATATGTACAAATTAATATCCTTTCTTTATTTGGTCAGGAACATAAACTATTGATAATATGATTTTAGATAATAATGTGTGAAAGACATATATAAGGGTAAATAGTCAGTATATAGTAAAGTATTACTTTACTTTTCGAGAGTTTAGACTTGTTAGTATTTTATCATGTACAAGCAGTGTTATTATAGTTCCTAATTGTGATATCTATTACCATAGGTTGTTTATTACATTTTAACAATTGTAGTATTTTATTGACCTTAGTACTTTCTTGTAGGATTTACATAATGCCTTTGTAAGTTGCTATATTTTTCTCACTATTTTCCTCTTTCTTATATGGGAATCTATATATGATAATCTTTAAGAAATAATCTCTTTATTTCTATGAAATAGCGATAAGATTTAAATACATTCTATTTTTCTCAATTGTAAAATTTTATTAGATATGTTACAGCTGTTGAAAAATTTCAATAGCTCAATTAGTTGATTATATAAACTTTTATTTAGTTGAGGGAGTTAACATTTTGAGATTCTTTTTAGACGTGGGTCTTTCGAAAATAGTTGCTCTATTTATATGAGTTAGTGATAAGGTCTGCGAACATTTTACTCTTTTCAGATTCCACTCGTACAGTTCAACTGGATATGTTATTCTTGTTATAGGGGGTTAAAAAAATCTCCAATTCATAATTCCTTTTTCCTTTCCCCTTGATTTTATATTTATTTTCAAAATCAATTAGTAAGTATAATAAACAACAATAACATACCTAATGAATTACCACAAGTGAGATATGAGGAAGGTAGAGTATATGCAGATCTTACTACTACCTTATAGAGATAGAGAGATTATTTTCTGATATCCTTTATTTCGAAAACTCATAAGCAGTAAAAATTAAATATGACAAAAAGAAAAGAAAAAGAAATTGGAAGGACTCTAATAATAAAAAATGATAGAATTAACATATATATAACAGATAATGACAACATACGATATGTAAAACACGACTACTCATTATCTGTCTGTTGGAGTATAATAAATGTTGAAAAAATCAAAATATTTCTTGGATGTACACGTGTACTATGCCTAAGGATGCCTATTGGAGAAGCCACCTCAGAGGGTCCCACCCTATAATTGGTCCCCGAAGGCACTAAAAGCCGCCATTATCTGTCCTCATCATCTTCTTAATTAGTGAGGACAAAAATAATTAATTAAGTAACCAAGATCCTATTATTTTACTTTTTTTATTTTTGTAGAATTCTACATATCTATTCCTCAGCTTACGTTGATTAATTATAATAATAACAACAAAATTAGAGTATCTAATTCTTGATGTAAAGTTGATTGACTAAACTCTTTAACATTCTTGAAGAACATTCATTCATAATTAGTTTAGAAGTATTTATTAGTTACGAATTTTAAATCATACACTTATTCGTAATTATATAACTTTTAAATAGAAAAAAGGAAAGATTCAATTTTTACGTAGTTCGTGAGAGAAATAAAAATGCATGTAAATTTATTTTTATAAGGGACATGAAAAAAATAAAAATGCATGTAAATTTATTTTTATTTCAAAAATAAGATAAAAAAAATTATTTTTAATAGATTTAATGCTCAAGGCAAAAATATCTTGTAAAAAAATATAATAAAAGTCCAGTAAAAAATAATAGATAGTAAGAGAATTATTTTAGATCACAAGTTTTGAAATTTTTTTTTCTTAAACACCGTGTCAAGCCAAAGGATGCAAAATAAAATGAGACGAAGAAGTAATTTATATCCTTCTGATGACGATCTTCGGAGACAACTTCTCTATATCTCTCTGTGAGGTAATGGTAAAATTTACGTATATTTTACTCTTTCAAAATCATACTTATGAGATTTCACTGCATATGTTATTGAATATTAATTTTATATTCTCGATAAGTTAACTTTATATTAAAAAAATACTTTTGTTTTTTATAGCTAATTAGATTAGATTAGATCTAGAAGAATGAGACGGTCATTCATCAACAACCAAAAAGACTTTCTGGTAGGTAAAACCCCAAAAATAGGAAAGAAAAAATAAAAAAGAAAAGCTTTCCACTATTTTTATAATTAATACAAAAATCCCACAATTCTATGTATATAAAAATATCAACCTGGTAATTTGTGTCGAGAGAGAAATTTGTATAAAACAATTTCATCAGTTGAGCACAGTTTACACGTTGAATCTGTAGCTTTCCATTATTTTTTGTGTTTTTATTTCTTTCTCTTTAAGGTTCTTTTTTGGTTATTTATCCAAAGATTATATCTTTTCCATTTTCCTACTCTTCCTAGGTCTACAAAGGTGATTCTTTTATCCTTAGATCACCAATCCATGATCTGGGTATGGTTAAAGATCTGATTTTTATGTGTAATCTTTAAGTTTGATAGCTCCTAGGTGTTAATTTTGACTTTTCTTGATCTGGGTCATTATCATATTTGTCTATCTAGAGCTCAAGATGAAGGAAAAGCTAGGGCTTTTGGTGTTTGTTTGGTTTCTTGTAATTGGGTCTTGTTTGGGTAGATTTGTGGTGGAAAAGAACAGCTTGAGAGTAACTTCTCCAGACTCAATCAAAGATGTGTATGAGTGTGCAATTGGGAATTTTGGGGTTCCACAATATGGAGGTACCATGGTTGGTATTGTTGTCTACCCTAAAGCTAATCAAAAGTCTTGCAAGGATTTTGCAGATTCTGATATTTCCTTCAAAACTAAGCCTGGTGGCATGCCCATTTTCGTCCTTGTTGATAGAGGAGGTAAGTTTTTACCTTTTTTGCCCTTTGAATTGACTTGTTAGAGCTTGGTTTAATGATGTTTGTTTGAGTTCATACTGAGGGTGCACTTAATCTATTAGGTGCTCAGGATTATATAGATTATCTTAATTTTGTTATGTGTAATCAGATTTCAGATTTGTAAAGGTAATTTAACTGTGTCTAGGTGGGCTATATATATAGCCCATTCAATTCCCATACTAGATTGCCTTTTGATGAAATTAGGATTCTATAGTTTAGATTGCCTAAATCTGCACTGGGGTGTTCAATTCTGTACCCAGAATAAAAGACTAGAACTGGTGAAAATTGGACTCTTCTTGCCTGTTTATGCCTATTTGAATTTCTAACTTCTGTTGTCAATCTTCGAGCATATTGAAGATGAAGTAGCACGGTTCTTGTATGTTGAACCCGAAGAAGAGATGGGAAAAAAAAGTAATGAGCTTTTATCTTAGCTACATAGGTGATTTCTAGAATCGAAAATCATTGATGGAGCAGAGTTCAGATTATTGTGATGCCTTTTGAAAGTTGATGATGTTTTGTAGTCTTGTAACAAGCATGCACTTGCTTTTGACTCTTCCCATGAACCTGAGGAAATGTCATCTGTGCTTGTGTTTTATATATGGTTGGTTTTGCTAATTATTCTATATGTTGTATCTGTTTCAAGTTCGAACTTCCACTTATGCTCCACCTACTATTAATAAGTATTTAATACTGGATAATAAGTGATGGATGATCTAAGTAGAGCTTGTTAAACCATATACGTATCTAATATGTGTCTCCTTTTCCTTCTCTGGCCTGTGTATACTGTTTCACTGTCAGACTGCTATTTCACACTTAAGGCTTGGAATGCTCAAAAGGCTGGAGCTGCTGCTATTCTTGTTGCTGATGATCGCAATGAACCTTTGATTACCATGGACACTCCTGAGGAAGAGGATGCAAAGGCAGATTATCTGCAAAATATAACTATTCCATCAGCTCTAATTAGTCAATCGCTTGGGGATAGCATCAAGAAGCAGCTATCTAAAGGGGAGATGGTTAATATAAACCTTGATTGGAGAGAGGCTCTTCCGCATCCTGATGAAAGAGTTGAGTATGAGTTCTGGACCAACAGTAATGATGAGTGTGGTCCTAAGTGTGAAAGCCAGAGAGAGTTTGTCAAAAACTTCAAAGGGGCTGCCCAGATACTTGAGCAGAAGGGATATACACAGTTCACTCCTCATTACATAACTTGGTATTGTCCTGAGGCATTTATTTTGAGCAAGCAATGCAAGTCTCAGTGCATCAACCATGGGAGATACTGTGCTCCAGATCCTGAGCAAGACTTCAGTAAAGGTTATGATGGGAAGGATGTTGTTCTGCAAAATTTGCGCCAAGCTTGCTTTTATAAGATTGCCAATGAAAGTGGGAAACCCTGGTTGTGGTGGGACTACGTTACTGACTTTGGAATCCGGTGTCCAATGAACGAGAAGAAGTATAATAAAGAGTGTGCAGATCAAGTAGTCAAATCCCTTGGTAAGTTAAAGTTTCTTGTTTTTGGTAATTTCTCTGATGAAATTCATCTCATGAACACTATTTCCAGTGTAAGTATGCATTTGGTGTAGGAAACATATATATGTTATGGTTCAATGTTCCAAGTGTAATTTATCTTTTCCTTGTAATATAGTGGTGATGGTTAGTTATTGCTGTTGTCTACTGTATTTTGGTAGTATTTTCTGTCTTCACATCCTTGTCCATGAGCCATGAGCACTGGGTCTTAGCCTCTTAGGTATAGCCCAACTTCCTGGTGCACTATCTGAAGCTAATTTTGTTGAACTAAATTGTTATTTTTATGCATTATAATATCTTCTATCTTAGTTTGTCTAAAGCTCAATCACTTAGTCACATGTGTTGTATTGGATAAAAATCCTTTTCAGCTTTATATTATGTCTTGTTTGATGGTTCACTTCACAATGTCAGCTTTACTTTAGATCTTTCACTATGTCAGCTTTACTTTAGATCTTTCACTATGTCAGCTTTACTTTATAACTGATGCAGTTAGATCTTTCATTTAGTTCAAATGTCTGAAATGTCATTTTACCTTCTTTTTAAAGCTTAAGAAGTGGGCCTTATATGGTTCTTATATATTGTTTTTCAATTATACGGACGACACTAATTAATTGTCCTTGTTCTTTGTGAACTCAAGATTTTGTCTTAACTGTAAACCTTGTTATTTTTTCCCGGAATGGACACAATAGGCTTTGATGTAAAACAGATAGAGAAATGTGTTGGAGATCCTGAAGCCGATACAGATAACCCTATTCTAAAGGCTGAACAAGAAGCGCAGGTGCGTCAAAAAACAAATAATGGGAAGCTCTTTCCCTGACCTCCTTGACTTTAATGTTTCTGAATGAACTTCTTGAACTTAATTGTTACGTTTGCATTGCTGCATTCAGATTGGCAAGAACTCTCGTGGAGATGTGACTATCTTGCCCACTCTTGTGATAAACAATAGGCAGTACAGAGGTACAACTCAAAGTATCCAAGTGAGAAGGTGCCTAGTTTAAATAGAAGACATTCTTGACTTTTACTGTTATCTACCTTGTAGGCAAGTTGGACAAGGGAGCTGTTCTGAAGGCCATTTGTTCAGGTTTTGAGGAGACAACAGAGCCTGCAATTTGTTTAACTGATGGTCAGTAACCTTTGATCCTTTCTTTAGCTATGAATACATTATAATTTGTACCAATTGTCACGCTTGCAGACCCTTTCTATGCAATTAATCATTTTTATAAATTGGGGAATCATACTTGATTATAACTATATATCAAAGGATCTCGAGTTATTGTTCTGTAATTCTGACTTGGAGCCACAAAGTGGTTCTTACTTCTTACAGATCTTGCTCTAGCTAACCTGACATACTACAACTTGTGATTTGTCCATACAAGAAACGAACTTAGCTATTATATCAAAACAATAAACAATAATATTTGGTTGAAATTGCATTCAGGATCACTAGTACATAATGTCTATAATCTCCAATAAGGTGGTATTCACAAATTGTTTTGCACTTCTCATATATAATCTCTATGATCTCCAATAAGGTGGTATTCACAAGTTGTTTTGCACTTCTCAGATATACAAACAAATGAATGCTTAGAGTCCAATGGTGGGTGCTGGCAGGACAAAGCTGCTAATATTACTGCATGCCGGGTATTCTGTCATTTGTCTGTTGATTACTGATATGATAGCATTATTATGCATCTTTATGTCTAATTTAGTGGTAGCTAATTTTCCTATGATGTGCATTATTATGATGCAGGATACATTCCGTGGGAGAGTATGTGAATGCCCAACGGTTCAGGGAGTAAAATTTGTTGGTGATGGTTATTCTCACTGTGAAGGTACTTAAGACTATGTTCAAAATCTTGGTCGCATAAAGGCACCTGTGTGATGCATGAGCATTTTCTTCAGAGGCTTAATCTTTTGCTCTTTTTGTGTGACAGCATCAGGAGCATTACGCTGTGGATTGAACAATGGAGGTTGTTGGAAGGGAACCAAGGATGGCAAGACATTTTCTGCTTGCATAGTAAGAAGACTCCATTCAAGCATAATTACCTACCTCTTGAACTTTACGGTCTGGCATCCCCTTTTTTATGGTGGTGCATACCTCCTTCCTATCTTCTGGTTTTATTGAAGCAGCAGATCAGAACAAGACATGTTCTTGTTTCTTAATTTTATTTGAGAAGTGATGCTAGAAAATTAGTTCTCTCTCTTTGAATCACCCCCTCCTTTTCTGGCTGTCACAGGTTCTAACTTCAGTGGTTTTACTTGAGTTATTCTTTGGACGAGTTTCCTCGTGTCTCATTTTCATTCAGTGAACAGGGACGGACACTAAATATTTTATTCTTATATTGTCAGGATGACCACACAAAGGGTTGTAAATGTCCACCAGGGTTCAAAGGAGATGGAGTGAATGTTTGTGATGGTATAGAGAATCTGTTACTCATTACATATCATTTTTTGAAATTTGCTGATGTTGTTAGCATTTATGGGATGACTCATGGTTTTCAGCTACTATAATCTTCTTTAACTCTCATATACTTGAGGATTTAGATCTTCGTTGTCCATGATTGCAATATAGAAGTTCTCCCCATAGAGATGCATAAATAGGAATAGTGTTGCTCTTTGTTTAGTACTCTCTCTGTACCATTTTATATGTCACACTCCTTTTAAATTTTTCCAAAAGAACACCACCCTTCCCTTCTTTTCTTTTTTTTTTTAAAAAAATATATATTACTGCAGTTTTTTCTCATTTTATTGTTAATGACATGACCTGTTGGGACCCATTTGATTTAAGTAGTTCTCTTTTTATAAGAAGAGAAAATGAAGAGATGTGGAACTCTCGCTGGTTTTAAAAAAAGGATAATTTTGGTATAACATATATTTGGTTTCTTGAGCGTACTGTATTAGTTAGATGGGTAATGCAGTGGCTTAAATGGGTCTATTGGTACTATACTACTGCATCATCTGAAGATGTATCCTTAGATCAATTGATGGATGCTCCTGTATGTAGCAAATCCTGGGAAAAACCAGATATTAATGAAGATTTAGTGAAATTTCGTCTAATTTGGGAATGCTATGATGCTTCGAGAAAAAGATTTATTCTCTCCAATAAAAATAGGAGGTAGAACCAATAAAGATTTCTTTTTTGATTCATCCTTGGCCTCATTCAAGATTGAGTTCTTCCTTTCGCGAAATTAGGAAAAATAAAATGAATTTGTTCGTCTTAGGTATATAATTTGAAATTCAAATATAGATAATAAAGTTTTGTACCTTTCTCTATCTTCTGAAAAGCCATTTTAGCTAAAAAATTTTGTTGGGGCGGATCCGAATTTATCTTTCAATGATCGGTAAAAAACACTCTTTATCTATTTTTAGAAAATTATGTGGGTTTAGGGTATGCTAGCTATCTCACTATCGGTAACAGAAGAGATTTCTCAAGTCTCTCTCTCGTTTCGGAAGCACTCTCCTCATTCTTTCATTAGGGCGACTGATGCGTCCATATAGCGACTCTCTGCTGCTTTTACTTAGCTGTTTGACTCGGACCTGTTCTAAAAAAAGTCTAGGTATTTCAAATTGTTTGTTGACACGGACAAAGTCGGGGAAAACCTCTGAAATTATTTAAATATTGAACTTTGGACATGTAAGAGATCCAAATTGAATCTCTTTAGAAAGATCATCTTTCGTCTCCTCGTAGCCTGCTCCAGTCCCCTTTCGAAACTTTCGTTATTGGGTTAGCCATACACTTCACAATACATGTTAAAAAGCTTTCATTAATTTCTTGAACTCCATATCCAGTCTAATAGGGATTACCAATATTTGTCAATAATTTGATGAGATACAAAGTTCTCATGTGTACTATTTCCCCTTTTCCAGATATCGATGAATGCAAAGAAAAGCTGGCATGCCAGTGTTCAGATTGCAAATGCAAGAACACCTGGGGTGGTTATCAATGCAGTTGCAGAGCCAATTTGTTGTACATGGCAGAACATGACACGTGTATAGGTAAGTTTTAAGTTCTCATACATGCTGCTAATGTACTTTTGACGATGGATGAAGCTAGTTAAATGTTGATATGATGGTTGTGATGCTCATATAGATGCTTTTATCTGTAACAGAATTTCATGAGCAACTTTGAGCCACTGTGATTTCTATCTGTTGTATCTTAAATCTGTATATAATCTTCAAAAGCTGCAGGCAATGATGGAAAAGCAGCATTTAGCTGGGGTCTTGTTTGGGTTATCATCTTGGGTTTGGCAGTCGCAGGAGTTGGAGCATATGCCGTGTACAAGTACAGGATCCGGGTATGTTTTTTGTTAATATGTTCTTGTTTTATCATCTTTCGTCTCTTATGACCATTGGATTTGGGTATGGAATGCCAGAAAGTTGGAAATCTAGCAGTAACATAAGTGAGTTTTACCGTAGTAATTTCATAAATGAACTCTTCAAAGTGACGTGGAAAGAGAATGGCCTTCCAGAAGAGGCATACCTATGCTTTGAATATAAACAAACTTTATCTTTAGACTAAATGGACCCCCGAGTTTCTAAAAAGAAAGGAAATTGATACCTCCATAAAACCAAAAGACAGAACAACTTCTTGCTGTGACACTGTAGGGAACAATTTCAAAATATTGTAATGCATCCGTTCC
Source organism: Solanum medicagineum (assembly GCA_026153255.1). Classification (NCBI taxonomy): domain Eukaryota; kingdom Viridiplantae; phylum Streptophyta; class Magnoliopsida; order Solanales; family Solanaceae; genus Solanum; species Solanum medicagineum. The sequence continues at coordinate 13,752,535 of JAPFFP010000002.1, forward strand.
ACATAGGAAAGAGTCGTACAAGTTCATTCTGGTCTCATCCTGTACTGTGCAACAGCCATATTTTGTCATGTTTATCAGTTGTCGATCGAGCATTCTTTTCCCCCTCCAGGAATTTTAGGCATGAAACTTGTATGCAGAGATACATGGCTATTGCTTTTGATGCAGTTTTATCTGTGTTCTAGACTTCTTTTTCATGTTATTTTTACCTTTACTGATGTATATAATCCACAAACCTTTTTATATGCAGAGATACATGGATTCAGAGATCCGTGCCATCATGGCACAGTATATGCCTTTGGATAATCAAGGAGAGGTGCCCACTCACATATCTCACGGAAACGTCTGATGTTAGTCCCATTGCTGAAGTACGATTGCGCGGATAGAATGTAACATCAAGTTGATATCGCGATCAGCTCATTTTCCAGTTGTCACGAGGTTCTTTATGCTTGTGCCATTCAGTTGCAAACTCACTGTTCAGTGAGGTCCTATTTATGTATATGTTCATCATAACAGCACACATAAACTCCCAGATTATGTTAGGGGAAGTTTTCCAGTATGCACTATGCTTAATGAAGGGTGAAATTTCTCCGGAACAAACCTCGCGACGCCTATAGGTTTCTTGCACGTTAGGTGGTTACTGTACTTCTTTGACAAATCAACTAAGAAAAAAGATTGTTAAGTTGTAGTTGCTTGCTGTGTATGATTTTAGTTGCATATTTAAAGGTAAAAAATGTGTCCGCAAGATGACATTTGTTTATGGATGTGCTCGTCGAAAATTATGTTAGAAAGCAATTTTGTTTTCAGTTAATATGGACTAGGTTACTCGACTCGGCTTTGTCTAATTTGTGATTTTGGGAGTTCATTTAAAACAAGTTTTTGGTCCCACCTAAATAAATCAACTGATTGTAGGGCTTTTGCAATAAGAGAAATTTTCACGTGCTACTCAAAAATATTTTAATTATGCTTCTTAGCTATAGTTGGGTAGTAACATATTATAAATCATAATCATAGTTATAACAGTGTTTTTGTAAAATTCGTGATATAGTATTTATATATTTTCCTATACTATTCGTGCACAACATTTGTATAATTCACATTTCGCTATAAATTTGATTCGCGCATAACGTTTGTATAAATCGTACGAATTATACAATAATCAAACTATAATTACAGCTACATGTTTTGCTGCAAGCCATAATTAATTCAAATTATTGCTATACTAGCTAATTAACTAGTACATATTTGCTTATCCACGTAATGAATTTAGTCAGCCCGTGAGTCAAGTTAATAAAAGAATTACATACGCTGACAACCCATAATTTTTGTTACATTTTTTTGGCCCAACTTTAGTTAGTTACTCAAAATAGTCCTAACGTGCTATATTTTAGGAAAATAATGAGAGGGCCCTAAATAATTTCCCCCTGAATAATACACAATGGTCTTTCTTGTTAGCTAGAAAACATAAAAGCTTGTGCTCTGAAGAATGACGACGACGAGGAGCTCGGAATTGCTTCACATTTCGTTAGCTCTCTAGTTTCATCTCATTTTTTCCTCTTCTCTTGATGCAAGTGATTATTATCGTTGTCTCGTTGGTTTAAATCTTACTTCTAGGTTGTGTTATGATTTAAGGTTCTTTTCAGTGTTTACGTGTAATTTCTTTTAGTTTCAAAAACATATTCTATACAAACTGAAAACCCCCAAAACATAAGTTGAAGATAGAAAATGCACAATGTAAATCACAAAATGCATAATCTAAAGCATTTTGAAACTAAAAAAATTCACATGCAAGCACTGTAGAAGAACCCTAAACCATAACACAACCTAGAAATAAGATTTGAAAATAATGAGATAATCACTTACATCAAGAGAAAAGGGAAAAACGAGAGGAAAGTGGAAAGCTAAAAAAATGTGAAGCAACTCGGAGCTCCTTGTCGTCGTCGTTCTTCGAAGTTCTTCAGAGCACAAGCTTTTATATTTTCTAGCTAACAAGAAAGACCATTGTGTATTATTTAGGGGGGAAATTATTTAGGGCCCCCTTATTATTTTACTAAAATATAAACCTTTAGGGCTATTTTGAGTAATTAACTAAAGTTGGGCTAAAAAAATGTAAACAAAAATTATGAGGCCCATGTAATTTTCCCTATATTTTATGTAAAGAAACTTTTTTTATTGTATATATATATATATGTAATTTGCCCAAATAAAGTGAAGTACTAAATATAATAAGAACAAACTCAAAGTTTATTTAAAATTTTAAATATTAAAATTCAGATACAAATGTTTTTATAAAATGTAATATTATCCAATTGTTATATTTTAATATTTTTAAATTATAATTTGCGTTAAAAATTTATAAAAAACATGCTTGTAAAAATGTAGACTGACCTAACAAGGCCCACAATTCACGTACTAATGGACTGAAATAACTGTTTTCTAGCTCATAAAATAAGGGTCAACCTGAGTTGACTCATCAAATTCCAAAGCATGTATGAGCTAGCCCGAATAGGGTGAAACAACCCATATTGACAACTCTATCTTCACCGATCACCCTCTGATGTATGGACCTCTTAAATACAATAAAAAAAATCTTATACGTACCCAACAATAACATAAAGTTATATCAATTTCACATAAATAAACTATTTAATAGAGTGAGAATATGTATGATTAAGACAGACAAATCTATGTGAAGATACATATCATGCATTTATTGAATTGTTGTAAACATCAAGTACATGTAAGGTGAATCTAAGTTTTCATATTTCCTCGAGAGCACTGCGAGGAAATTTCAACTAAAACTAAGAAATAATAGTTAAAAGACTTTTCAATGTTTAGTAGATACACGTCCATCTTTTGAAGAAATCTACTTAACAAGATGTAGGTTATGTTAGGCACCAAGCTAGTTGAGTCTTCTCAGGCATGTTTCCTGTTAACAAAGTCGAGATACCCCTGCCACAAACCACCACAATTATTGTATCATAGAATATACGACAACACATATCTAGTGAAATCCCACTAAATGGGGTCTAGGGAGAATAGAGTGTAGGTAGACCATACCACTATCTCGTAGAGGTATATTACTGAATATATAAAGTCTTTTAACCACACCAAATTTTTGGCTTCCCTTTTTGCCCAGATAAGAAGCAAAGCTAATCCTAAAATGGATCTAACTGAAACAGGAATAGTGAAAATATACTGCTCCTCTAGTTTGAACTTTGAACCAATGAAATTCTAACCAAACCACAATTCAACTAGCCCAAATAAGAAAAAACAAAACCTAGCAAACAATTATGGGCAAAGAGCTGCCTCCGTTACTCTATAAATAGAGATTATTTCAGCTAAGAATTGCAAGATAATTTTATTTTTGTACATTCAAAACTACTTTTTCTCAAATGAGACAAGTTTTTCAGAATATTTCTGCCGGAAATCTATTTAACTGAACGCTTGCTGATTAATAAGGGTCTAGTCTGTGTTGAAAAGAAATATACCTTTTCAGTGAGGCAAATCTAACTCAACTGCAAAATAAGGTAAGATCTTTTATTACCTGAAGTATTCCAACTGCTGCAAATTTGTCTAATATGGTCTTCAACTGTGTCGGGTGAAACTTTAAATCTTGTAGCAACAACTCGACATTCTGAAAGAAAAAAAATACATATAATTGTTGGTCATGTTCCATTTCAGTAGATAATATTAAGTAATCAAAGACAAACAATTGTGTGGCGGTGGGGGTGGGAGTGGGGATTGGGGTGGGGAGTAATGAGATTAATCTAACTTCAACTAATGAAAGGTAAGGCAAATTATAGAAGAGGTTTACAATTCTTTACACGCAAAAGCTTGCCTTCAATAGTTATTTAAGGAGTCAAACAATGATGGCCTAATTCAATCGTTTACTCTTTTTTTTTTTTTCTGATAACCAAGCAATCTGTCTGTGCCTGTCCTTTGGACCAACCACAACCTTTAAAGTTCGTTCGTTTACATGCAACCATAACTTAACACTAAAAAAAAATGAAGGTTCAAGCTTCAATAATCTTCTATAAGTCTGTCATCTGACATTATTTTGTGGCGTGCGTGTTAAAATAACCTGATCGCAACCTTTCAATAACAAGAATTGTGTGATATCATCTTGATATCAAGAACTGACTAATTCGTGATAATTTCTTACAAAATTAAAAAGTTACGAGCAAATACCTTAGATGTGAAGCATTCATCCCTAAAGGTGTAATTTACACCTTTAAGTTCCCCCGTCCGACAAAGGTCGTTAATGAATAGCTTAACATGCATACCCTGACAAAGACAGAGAAATGTTTATTTCAAACAATGCTAACAAAGTAAACTAATCATTATCAAAGTGAAAAACATACATCTTGATTAGTATTTCGTCTATCAGATAAATAGCCGAAAACAAAGCCGCCCAAGGAAAGTTCAGAAACCTGCACTTGAATAAGCACACGGATGATCAAAGTTTGTATTTTGTGGCACCATTCATAACTATTTTCGAAAGCAAGTTTTCTTGTCATCTAAAACTGATGTATCTACTAGGCATATTCAAGTAACTTTAGAATGCAACTGAGTTTAAACTTCTTTATGGTAATGCAATAGTAGAATGTGGAGCAAGGAGTGAAACTGAATGGAAGAGAGCAGGGTGAATAACAAATGCTTGTCTTTTGTAAAACAATGTTCGAAATTAGAATCTCTCACATGTAACTGCTCAGGCGTAGCAGAAGTCGAGCAAAAAACTATTTAGCTACCTAATGAACCACAATTGCTAGAAATCGTAAGTTAACTATATAATGAACCTTACCAACTCTGTAAATGCGTAGCAGAAGTTGAGCAACAAATATTTAGCTACCTCATGAACCACAATTGCTAGAAATCTTAAGTTCGGTATATAATGAACCTTACCAGACTCTGTAAATCTTTGGCCATCAAGTTAATGTTTGTTTTCTTGCGGAGGAGAACGCTGCACATACCCAAACCTAATGTCATTTCTTCTAATAAAAGAATGTAATGAAACTGAAGATGGGGCATAATTGTTTCAACATGATCAAAATTTTAGATGTTTCAGAGAAGCTACATTACGCGAGGGGTGATGCAACTTTATTTGTTGTGTCCGAAACAGCGAGACCAACGTACTTATCGCCCACATCCAACCCAAGAAGACGGCTACTTGCAAGTGCATTTGACTTCAGAAATTCATGAAACAAGTTGGATGGCTTCAAATGCCTCATCTACAAAAGTACCAACCAATCAGTTATTTGTGGAACACTTGCTTTGGATTCAAGAAAATTTGTTTCCTATTGGAAGCATGACGCATCAACCTCTAAACAATTAGCATAGAAAGATTATTAAACCTTCCACTTCGGCATTTTTTGTGAACTTTTGAAGGATAACGTCACCAACTTACCCATAAACAGATCAATGATGCTCACGAATATGAGAGAATCTTGGATATAAACATAGTGGATTTGGAATTTCACTACCGGTTTCAAATACATATCCAAAAATAAACAAAATATCATTGGATCACATTGCACATATATAAACACCGCACCATTACCCATTATTCTCAAAGTACGAAATTCATCCCACTTTACCAGATCATAGTAGTACTTAGTTGAATCTACAACAACAACAACATACCCAGTGGAATCCCACAAGTCTGGGGAGGGTAGAATGTACGCAGACCTTACCACTACCTCATAGAGGTAGAGAGGCTGTTTCCCGGTATAATTCTGTAAGGCCCCATAAGTCAGAAGTTGGAAACCTAAAGCCTAGGAACGAAAAGCTCAGAAAACAGGGCAGGGTCCCTACCGTGGTGGGCACCAGGGCTGTGGTGGGGCATTGTGGTGGGCACCCCACTATCCACGAGCCAACGCACCTCACCACAGTACACTTCATGGGGCGGGGTTCCCTTCACGGGCCGTAAAGGGCTGCCAGGACCAAATCCCCATACCTACCATGACTTCCACCACGGGTCGTGGTGCCAAAAACTAGTCGTGGTGGGTCCAGTCCAAGGGTCCACCCGGGGTGAAGTTTTCCTAGTTTACTAAGGGGTATGTGGATCATTTTCCTATGCAAGGTTCAATGTATTTGGATGGTTTTTAAGCCTAAATACAAGCCTATTAACTGCTTTAACCAATGTTAATTCATTCACAACCCAATTCCCAAATTACAAATCATCTCTCTATATGTATGTTTATCTACCAAATTAAGTACGAATTATCATGAATTGCATGGTTTTAATGGTTTTCAAAGTGATTTCTCTACAATGCTATTAGGGTTCATGAATGTTCATTGTGGGTTCTTATGTTTTTGATTCAAATTGATGTAATTCTTCATAATTATGCATGATCTTCATGAATTTCATGTTTTAAAGTTGTTATAGCCTTGAAGCCACACAACTTACCCTGTTCCTCAATGAATCATGATCATGAATGACAAGGACTTCCTCTGAGGCTTATGAAAGCTATTCAATTATGTTTTATGAAGTCCTTTCCATGAATGAATGAATGTATGTTTGGTGAAAAGACAATTCTTACCTAATCACGGATTCATATGTGAAAGGACAATTCTCACATTGATGAATCACCCAAAATTTTATGAGCTACTCCTATGAATGATGATTTTCAATGACTCAAAACTATGATTGATTTATGAACAAACAACAACAACATACCCAGTGGAATCCCATGATATTTTAATATACTATTACATGGGATTTGATTTAGCATCGAGAAGCCTTGAGGTGGGGTTCAGTTCAATGGACGTTAAGGTTATCCACCCAAGGGAATCCTAATAGCAACCTCTTGTCTAAAATTATGTTGCCACCATAGGTTGCCTTTTTAGGTTCGGCTAGTGGATCCAAATGTAGTCCTGATTGATGAATAAATGAATGTACCATGACGGAGTCTGCCTTGACAAGTAACCTCTCCCTTTTTATCAATATAGGGATTACATTGAGTTCCATGTTATAGCTCGCATGGTCTTATTGTCTGTTATAATAATTTCCTACAAAATGACTATGTTACTTTAATGCTCATTATGATTTAATGCTTTGATGACACAACTTACCATCATGTTTTACTCCATCTTTATGCTATTATGGTCTTGCATCTCATGGCTCATGCATCATTCTAATCATGTTATATGTACTTATATCTATATGTATCACACATTGCTCATATACTTAGTACATTCCAACGTACTGACACATATTTTGCCTATATTGTTAAACCCCCATTCTCCCCGTGGCTAGTCGGTTTGTTGGTACATCACATGATTAGTAAGCCCTCATGCTTCGAGGGTTTGCCCATTGAGCTTAGGAACTTGTTATTAGTTACTCTCATGTTGCAACATTACTTTTCATTGAGGGTGAGCTAGGGACATGTCTTAGCCCCCACCCATACTGTTTGATCATATACAATGTATTTGAGTCTATGTTGTCTTGCTTTATGATGTGACTATCTTACTTATGAGATTAGCTTCCATTTACTAGTCTATTGAATAATTATTTGATGCTTTATATACCTGGCAAAAGCTCATGTTTGATATGTAAGATAGCTTGGTTGCAGTCCTTCGGGGTTTCCAATTGCCGTGTCACACCTAGGGCATAGCTTGGGTCGTGACAAAATAACACAAGGCTTAAAGTGTCCTAGAGAGTCCAACATGTCGTGTCTAGTAGAGTCTTAGTCATGGTGGTAAAGCATGTCACATCTATGAATAGGAGGCCATGAGACGTTTAGGAACCTTCACTTCTTTCATGATCTATGCTGTGCCATGTAGTGTACCTTAAGACTTCTTCACTCTAACGATTGCCTTTGTGATTTTCAGAATATGCCTCCACGAAGAGCACCATTGCAACAGGGAAACAATGCTGATGAGGGACAAGCTCCTCCGATCCCTCAAGCCCTACATGATCCTATGGCCAAGCTGCTCTCTAACGCAGAGTTCCGTACCGCCTTTCAAATACTAGCCTAAGTGGTTAGGGCTCAAGCCAACCAAGGTGGAGTTGTTCAAATTGTGGGAACTCCGTAGCTAGACTCCAGGATTTTGTGAGAGTGAATCCACTCTAGTTCCATAGTTCTAAGATGGACAAAGATTCACAAGAGTTTGTCGACGAAGTGCATAGAATTGTGGCTATCATCTAAGTTGAGCGGAATCTTTAATTTTGATGCCGCATCCGTGTCGGATTCTCCAAAAATTTGACACGCATCCATTGACATTTTTGGAGAATTTGACACGCACCCACTCAATTTGGGAAACTTCCCACCTATAAGAGCCTATTTGGATTGGCTTTTGGCTTAATCGTCCAGCTCATTAGTAGAGATGGAATTCAAAACCAACCATCAACTATAACCTCAACAGAATCAGATTTCGTAAACAACATAGAGGAAGAATGAAGGGAATATCTAATCGAGGTAATCGAATTTCTTTCAGTAAATATGCTCTTCAGGCACTTGAATCTGTTTGGATTACATCTCGACATATCGAAGCAAGCAGACGGGCAATGACACGAAATGCACGTCGTGGTGGAAACATATAGGTACGTATATTTCAAGACAAACCGGTTACACTAAGACCCACACTTATGGTTTTTTTTTTTGCCTTAAAAGTAGGTGCTTATAAATACTACTTTTAACATTACCCAAACACTTCCATTTTGACTTAAAAGCACCTAAAATAAGCCAATCCAAAAGGCATTAAGTATTGTGTCTACCAAGAATAACCTTGGAGTGTCAAAGAATGGGTCCACTGGTTCTAGTTATCCTCTACCAGGAAAAGGAGGCCCTTCTAATTCCACTGATGCCTTGGCTCAAATGGAATATTAGTGAATTGAGTTAAAGACCAAAGCAGAAGGAACACAAGAATTATGTTAGATCCAAACAAAAAAAGCTTGCTAGCCTAGTAGAAACTAGAATTAAGGAACATAAAGCTGCTAGGGTGACTGCTAATGTTTTCCCAGGATGGAGCTCTCTAAACAGCTATGAATATGCTGTGTATGGCAGTGTTTGAATTTTCTGGGATCCATACCTCTATAAGGTAGTACAAATAAGTTCTACCCTACAACTAATTCACTGGCATGTTACAGGAATCAAGGTGACTTTTCATGCTTGATGTCTAAGATTTATGGGTTTGACTCCCTTGTTGCTAGAAGGATCCTGTGGAACAGATTAGTGAATATTGGACAAGGTGTCAACAAACCATGGATTCTAGGTGGTGACTTTACTGCAGTGCTTTATCCTTCTGACAAGTTGGGGGCTCCTGTTATTTCTACTGAACTGAAAGACTTCTCTGAATGTGTCCAAAGCTTGCACTTGAATGAATTGGCTTCGAAAGGGAATTACTATACTAGGTCTATGTGAGAAATATTTAAGAAGAATATTATTGAATTGTGTCTCTACATTATTACATTGAGACCCTATTTACAAATACTATATTAGGCTCCTTTTCCAACTAGCATACTATAATACAATCCTTTTCCAAGTAGGATTCTGTATATTATTCTTATTCTTATTCCTCTTCTAAGTAGGATTGTAGATATTATTCTTGTTCCTATTCATATTCTAGCACTCCCCCTCAAGCTAGTGCATACAAGTCATATGTACCTTGCTTGTTACAAATGTAATTAATACGATGATCGATGAAGAGCTTGGTAAGATATCTACAAGTTGATCACTCGACCTCGCAAAATTGACAATCAATCTCAATGCGTTTAGTTTCTCATGAAATACTGAATTTGATGCATAATGTCAATCAGTGTCAATGTGGTTGGTCTTCTCATGATATACTGAATTTGATGCATAATGTTGATAAAACACAGAGTAATGAATTCCTAAATTGCTATGTTGAACTTTCCAAACCAAGCTTAGAAGACTATTTCATACCACAGAGTGACTTACACAATCAATATACAAGGCTATCAGATTCCTCTTGAGCAACAAAATCAGGTGGTTGCTCTGTATAGATTTCGTTCTCGAGATCATCAAGGAGAAAAGCAGAATGACAATATGGATCATCCCGAAATTGCTCCAAGAAAGTCACTTTAAATTTGGTCGGAACTTACTCATGCACCGAATTATTAGATTTGATGGCTGAAAGTGGTCATAAATTGAGAAATAAAATTAGATGGTAGGGTCGGAATGATCATATGACCCTATTGAGAAAGAGAATTATATGGGTAGGGTCGGAATAAGGCACGACCCTATTGGAAAATAGAAATTATATTAGTAGAGTTGTACTGATGATACAACCCTACTGAAAAAGAGAAATTGTATGGATAGGGTCAGAATAATAGTACGGCCCAACACAAATAAGAAAGTAGTCACTAGAAAGATAGCATGGTGCTGCACAAATTGAATATGAGAAAATAGTCACCGGAAAGATGGCACGATGCTACACATATTAAATATGAAAAAATAGTCGATGCCACAATCCTACACACATATTGACAGATATGGGGTTGACACAAAACAACCCTAGAATCACTGAAAATTGACGCACGGTGACTTGTCTGACTAAGTTTTCTTCCCTGAACATGGGATTCATATATCATTGGCCCTACTTTTGTTAACATAACCAATGGCTAGACATGCGACATATATGAATCATAGCCGCCCGCCGGCAACGGAAGCCTTATTGATTTTCTACCCAAGATCGTAGAATCTCTAATACCATGTGAGAAATTTCAAGAAGAATATTATTGAATTGTGTCTCTACATTATTACATTGAGACCCTATTTATAGATATTATATTAGACTCCTTTTCCAACTAGGATACTATAATATAATCTTTTTCCAAGTAGAATTCTATATATTATTCTTATTCTTATTCCTATTCCTATTCCTATTCTAAGTAGGATTTTAGATATTATACTTATTCCTATTCCTATTCTAACAATCTAACAAACAAATAGACACCGATAGAATAAGCAGCAGATAAGATAGATTATTGGGCAATTTGGTTTGGATGATGAAGTGGGGTCATGTAATCACAACCGATGATCTACCTCAAGTATCTAACCACTATCCTATGTTACTGACAATTCAAAATATTCATCATAATGTTAAAGCCCCTTTCAGGTACTTCAATGTGTGGACTGATCATACATCATTTCCAACATAGTCTGTTTGAACTGAACAATTAGCTGCTGGTAAAATGTCTAACATGTGGAATAAGCTCAAAAGCTTTGAGACCACAATTGAGTGAACTTAATACATTGGAAACATCACTTAGAAGAGACTTGAACTTCTTCTCACACAGAACCAGATTAACAGACAGTGTACTGATGACCTCTTGCTTAAGGAAAACAATGCTTGCAGGATCTATAAAAATTACCCCTTATAGAGGAAAATATTCTTAGACAGAAAGCAAGAGAACAAAGATAAAGTCATGGGATTCAAATAAAAAATATTTCTCAGTCATGATCAAGAAAGAAGCTATACAAAAAGAGATCATAGGCTTCTATGAATCTCTTATGGGAACAACTACTTAATCTCTACCTGTAGTCAATCTAGCCACAATGAAGAAAGGTTGATCCCTATCTTATGCTCAAGGGGTTGAATTATGTAAAGAAGTTACCGATGAGGAAATATTTTGAGGCTTCACACTCAACCGAAAATGTTAAAGCACCTGAAATAAATGGTCATAATGCTCTTTTCTACTAAAAATAATCCTGGAATATCATACAGAACGACCTCATTGGACCTGTCAACTATACACTCATTATTCACACGATGTTTCCACAGGGCAGTGAACTGTACACTTATTATTCATGTCCCAAAAACTGCCAGCTCAGCTACCGTAAAGGGATATAGACCCACTGCCTGCTGCTCTGTCTTCTAAAAGATCATTAATAAGGTGTTAGCATTTAGATTACAGAAGCTTATTGCAACAATCATATGTGAATCCCAGTCAGGCTTTATCCCACGAAGGAAAATAACTGACATCATTATTTCTTGCTAATGAATAGGTGAAGCCTTATTCTAGTAATCATATCTCTCCAAGACGTATGATCAGAATTGATCTACAAAAAGCCTATGATTCTATAGAATGGGTGTACCTGAAGCAGGTTATAGAAGCTTCATGTTTTCTAGTCAAGTTTGTCTAATGATCATGGAAATGCATCTACGCTGCCAATTATTATATTATGATAAATGGTGAAACAACTGAAACATTTGATGTTGCCAGAGGGTTAAGACACAGAGACTCATATTTCACATTTCTCTTTGCCATTGCCCTGGAGTACCTCAGTAGATGTCTTGTTGAACTAAGGACTGTAAGGAGTTTGGATTTCACACTGAATGTGCTAGACTTGGAATCCCTCATTTTGCTAATGATCTCTTATGCTATTTGCTAGAGGTGACTTAGCTTCTGTTCTGCTCAGTGTTTCCACAAATTCCCTAAAGCAGTTGTCTTACAAGCAAACATAGAGAAAAGCAGCTTACACTTTGGTGGAATGACTGAAACATTGAAGGCTAACATGATACAACAGTTTTGATTTAAACTGGGAGAACTACCATTCAAATACCTGGATATACCCTCTCAACCAAGAAGTTAATTGTGTCACAATGAATCACTTTGATACATAAGATTATTGATAGAATTTCTTCATGGACTACTAAGAAACTACCATAGCAGGGAGGGTACAACAGTTCAATTGGTTTTTTTGGTATGTCATGCTCATTGGTCTCAGACATTTGACATTCCTTTTAAAGTTCATACAGTCGTAGATGCTTCATGTAGAAGCTACATATGGTCTGGAACTAATATTATCACAAAAATGGCATGGGCAGCCTGGGAAAAGATGTGCTTGCCAAAATCTGTTGGGAGGCCTCAACCTCATCAATATCCTTTTGTGGAACAAGGCTGCCATAGCAAAAACTTGTTGAGATTTGGCTCATAAGACAGACAATCTGTGAATTAGGTGGATCTATAGTAACTACATCAAGACTGCTCAGGTCTCTAATGTTCCTATATCCCTGCAGCTTTATGGATGGTAAAAAAAAATAATTGTAGCTAGAAGTGCTTTCTTTTCGCTAATGGGTAAACTCGAACTGCGTTCTTTTTCCTAGGAGATGGAGCAAGGGTAAACTGGAAATTCTTTCTTTTTGCTAATGGGGACCGAAGGCAAAGTTTGTCCCTCGGGTACAAATGCATGACAAAATGCTGACTACTGATAGGTTAACTAAGTGGGATTGAATATTGATCAACAATGCAAACTTTGCTTAGCTCATCCGGAATCAAGGAAAAGCCTATTTGTGCACTGTGTCTTCTCTAAGAACTTGTGGCACAGACTCCTCTCCTGGATTTCTAGATCGCAGATACTTGGGAGAAGGATGCGGACTGGATAAGCTAGAACTCTAAAGGCAAGTCTCAATTTATCCATGCAATGTAGAGGGAAAGAAATCAGAGAATATTTGAAGACAAGTTTAAGAACTGGAATACTTTGTGAATCGAGAACGCGGAGGACTCCTCTGGAATAAGAACTAGGTAAGATATGCTCTTCTAGTTTGTATACTTTCCTACTATTTGCAGTGTTTGTGTTTTTTCCTTTCTATTTGATAGCAATTCAATGATAGGATTCCTATGGCTCTGTAAACAATCTTGTCGATGACTAATATATAGTTAGTTACCCAACAAACATTAGAAGAATATATCTTTTGGGGGAAAAAAAGGTTTTTTATTTTTTAAATTCAAACAATACACCCTGGGTTCAGGCCATTAAAGAGCTTAAGCCGACCCTGCGGGCATCTCTAAATGTCATTCAGTCACTCAATATTAGCAGGAAACTAATTTTTCTTTCAGACAATTCGTCGAACAGGTTGTGTCCATAAGTTTAACCAAATAAGAATTAAATGATTCCTTTATACTCCCCGTTTATATGGTATGATAGTTCAATCAATCAACCAACACCACAATTGCACAAAATGTGCTCTACAAGAGAAGAAAAGCAAAAAGATGGAGAAAACAATGGAGAGATGACAAACGAAAGAAAAGGAGAAGGAAAAAAGTGCACCTGGTGGGCGCCGGCGTCGTGAGAAGAAGAAATGGAAAAATGATCAGTGGGGTTCAACTACAAAACCAAAATTTCCCAACCAGATCTCTGTTTTCCTTTTTTGCCAATATAGCACCACACATGCCTTCGGGGTGCTCTATTCACCCGACGTAAAATATATATATACACGTAAAAATTACTAGAAAAAATATATATAATCAATAGGTAAACCCCCGTTAATTCGTTAAATAATTATTGGATGTGGCTCGTTGGTCAGTAACTAGGTGAAGGTGCCACAGGTTGAGATCGATTCTCCATGAGCATAAGAAACAAAAAATTGAGCATTTAAAAAATCCTTCTTAACACTAGGCAATTATAATTATCTTTTTTTAATTTCAAATTCAAAATATAAAATTATAAATTGAGTACATGTTCTAAGTTTTTAAACTATATGTTCCACTCTCTCATCAACAGATCACAATTTTTTTTCATTCAAACAACATAACAATTAAATTTTATATATTTATAAAAATATTTAATACGTTATGTAAAGCATAAGATATTCACAAGTGTAAGAGACGTTATTATTATTCATTTTAATTGTAAAAGTATAAAAAGATTGTCGAATACATCATCATTTGTGACTCAAAGCTTCTTTGGTATGATAATATTAGACATAGTTTTCTCATTAATTTTTTTAGGATTGTGCACAAATACTTCTTTGTACTCTAACTAAGAAAATAGTAACGATTTTATGTTAAAAAAAATGAAGCACCAATTATCTTCATATCTTGAATCCGTCACTGACAACTTCTTGATCTGATACGGTATTTAATATTTAATTATTTCTATAATGATAAAATATAGAAAAACTATATGGTTAAAGCAAAATTATATGTATGTAACTAATAGATATACTAAAATCATTCATTTGTATTTGTTGTACTTTTACTTCTACTTTTTCTCTTCTACTACAGTAGAAAGGATTACTTCAACATGTTAGCTTAGTGAATTTACTTCAACATGTTATGCGTGGAATGTACTGTATGTAAAACGGGCTAAAGTAAACAATATGTATATAACATCAACTCATCAATCACTCATCCTCAACTCAGAGTAAAGGACAAGACTCTATTACCTTACTATCTATCAAGACATCATACAATCACATCAACGTCGGAGTATTATCAACAAGAAAACCTATCTGGGAGTTTCTATAACCGACAACCACTACCTATGAGCCGGTAGTGATACAAAGAAGAGATATCGTTGCCACATCCGTCTAGTACCTTGCCGGGGTAAAGGACAAGTCTGTCAGTAGATTCGAAATTCTGTCAAGTCCTCTTTTTGGACAAAGAAAACATCCGCTTTCAAGGTCCAATCCTCTCCTACGCTGGCTACGTAGTTAATGAGTACGAGTGGGACTCACCCTTACCCATTTGGTGCTAATACTTCTCCCAGGTCTCAATATGCTCATAACTCTATCAATCTATCAGGAACTTCCATCACTCAGCGCCTACAGGCAAGAACACTCACCTCATCTCATCATCTATCAACTCAAAGGGCAAGTCTATCCTTCCAAGTTAAGAATAAATATTCAATTAACTCTATCAATGCTATTTTCAGCTATTATAGTCACCAATACACTCACCTCAGGACTCAGACCCAGTCAAACATCACATTCAAAAAATCAAGGCTCTATACATCCCCCTAAGTTCATTATTCGATTCTTTACAGAGAGAATTTAATGAGATCAAATCATCATCACATAATAATGCAAGTGTACAGTAAACTTTAAATATGATGATCATCAATTTAAGATATGAAATATAATTTAAAGATAAGATTCAAGAATTAAAGACTCTAAAGTATCAATTTACATCGTAACTTTACATTGGGGCACATGGAAGAACAATTCCATATTTTTGAGTAGCCTTTACATACCTGAAAAGTTGATATTATCATCGAAGTTTGATGAATACTCGCTTTCTTGGAGAAAATCCTCAATCTTGGTAGTTTTTTTAAAGTAAAAGAACTTGGAAGGATATTGGTTGAAAGTATTCGCTTTGATTCTTGAACTCTTGACTTAGACTCTTTAGAGAAGAACCATAATTCTTGAAGAAGAAGAGTCAAGAAATCTTTTCTTGGGATTCTTGAATTCGTTTTCTTAAAATCCTAGGTTATGATTTAAAACCCTATTAGAGGTTCTTGAATAGATGAAGAAATTTGAGTTGGATAGATTGAAATTTATGAAGAATAACTCACCTTGAGGATGAATCTTGAAAGATAATCCTAACTTCATGACTTTTTTGATGATTCTTGAGCGTTTATATTTAGGAGTGAAGGGAGAGGGTTTTGATTATGTAAACTAACATTTTATACGTTTTGGGGACCATAAACAGACCCCCAAAGGTGTTAGGATAAAAGTACACTCAAAATAAAATAAAAAAAGCTTCATTGCTTATCCAGTGAGGGTCCGCGTTTGGTTCACGACGTGGAGCTGTTGTGGACCTTCAGACAGCTCTGCACCCCTTCACTAAAATGGTCATAACTTTCTATTCCAAACTTCAATTAAGGCAAAATTAGATGCGTTGGAAAGCTAATTTAGATATATTCGATTTGATATATTATGAGGCACCTAAATCATTATACTTTAGGAGATATGATCATTTGAAGTTGACCCTTCAATCGACTCATATGAAAACTTAGCTGCTAGAAATTCTTTGGACTTGGCTTGATGTAAAGTATCCCTTATGACTCTAAATCACACCTAATATACTTTAAATATTTAGAAATTGATCCTAGCACGTATATACAACTTACAAGTTCACCTAACTTTTATAAAATCTTACATTAGAATTACAACCTCATATCATCTCCAATTCTTTTCCCATACTAAGATATTGACTTTAACATCTATGCTCAATTAAGAATCCTCAATTAAAATTTTGTATCATATGAAGAATGACTCGATCTTAGCTTTAAAAAAAATAGAGTATTACATTATCTCCCTCCTTGGGATCATTCGTCCTCGAATGATGAGCAAAGGTGGATATGAAGGCACGAATAGACTCATAATTCATCTTGACACTCCCTTCAGTCAATCAAACTTTCGACTCCTCATCATTATCAATAATCCCTATTTAGACTCAAGAATAAACAACTCACTCAAGAAAAGACAATTAATTTAGTTAAGGGTAAGGACATTACCTTCAACGTTCTCATCGTCAGGCACGAATAACAATCCAGAATCCTTTCAATACTCAATCAACCAATCTGGACAATCACAAGTCACTCAGAGTAGACAAATCGGTTCCAATCAAGAGTAGAGATACTATTTAAGACATTTTCACTGTCAAGCACGAATGAAACGTCACAACTCAATCAATTCAAATCAGTTGAACACCTCGACAATCAACATTTCGAGCTCAGGAAGGAAGCTATCAACTCTAATGAGGAATGGGACCATCGATACATAAGAATCTATATACAAATCTTCAAGCTTAGCACCTTATCTCAATTGTACTCCCTTTCATGGCATTCTACTCCCTCAACTTAAGCTTATAGCTCTTACTCAAATTCTTATCTAACCTCCTTCTCCTCTTCCATTCAAGCCTACTTCTAAGACTGAAGGCGTTATTCCCAAGATGATCATACTCATACAAAGCAAATCCTCAATACTAAACTCTAAACTTCCACGGGGGCTTTCATTAAAAAATCACTAGTACTTTTCACTACCTCACTACTCTTCCTCAAACCCTTATTATGAAATCTTCACTAGTTTATCATCAATATTCACATAACAATAACCCCGAATTCAAGCCTATCACTCTAACCACTTCAACTATATTTTAGAATTTTCAAGCATACTTATCACTTCTATCTCCACCATTCAATGAGTTCTCACTCAAAGTCACACCAACATGCTCTTACCTATCTATTGTTCATCATAAGGTTTTACCTCCCTTCTCCTTCCTATCTCTATCCCTACATGACACAAACTTAACACCAATATAATAATAAGGATACACTCACTCGTCCGCATCTTCCCTCATCCTCAATCTACTACTCTCAACATCACA
Source organism: Solanum medicagineum (assembly GCA_026153255.1). Taxonomy (NCBI): domain Eukaryota; kingdom Viridiplantae; phylum Streptophyta; class Magnoliopsida; order Solanales; family Solanaceae; genus Solanum; species Solanum medicagineum. Next base: position 13,770,611 of record JAPFFP010000002.1, read on the forward strand.
ATTTGAACCTGGAGGAACTCATTCCTTCCCTCTTTTCGCAAAACCTCAAACTGCTACCTCTCCATGCAAAATAAGCAAGATACCTCTGAAACTTGATACTTTACATCCTACCATCAACAATGGCATAACAAGCCGAAGGTCAGTGCATGTGTAAGATGACATCAGAATCAAGAACTCTCACTCTCTCTCATCAACCTTCACACCTTTACTATCATCAACACTTTTATCAAGGCTGGAAAGCTAGATTACTCAAAGAGCTTGGAACAAAAGATCATTAGCATGATTCAATCGAGAAATCTTATCTAAGAATACTCACAGATTACAATCTCTCTTGTCTATCAAGTCTCATTTTGTGTTAACAGAACTGTAGGCAGTGTAAAACTTAGGTCGCATCTCATTCAACATAGGACTAGAAACTCTTAGATTCATAGGGGTAAGATCATGAATAATTAATGAAGTCATCGTTTCTCATCCTCAAAACTCAGCATGATCGGGAAACAACATGATGTGTATGGGACTAGGCCATAGGTACGACAGTCATACACCCAAAGGGAATGAAATGTCACCTCAGCTGAAGTATAAGGAGTATATGAGACATAAAAGAATTGATATCTCATCTTGATCAGCCTATCACAATCCAAAAACTCAAGTTCTTCTTCGATTTCTCAATCATCATCATCTCCCCTTTAGCTCTCAAGGTCCTCTCTCTAAATTTGTGAATCAATTTCCTCTATTAGGTTATAACCATATACCTCCACACGGTTGAGGAATCACTTTCCACAAGAATATGCATCTTAAACCCTTCTGTTATTCTATAGTCATATACATATAACTAGCCACTCAGAGTCCTATCAACGATATTACTCTTAGATTCCTCATGTCTCTATGGAACTCTCTCTCTCTCTCTCTCTCTCTCTCTCTCTCTCTGTCTGTCTGTCTGTCTCTCTCCATTTGCTTCTCTTAATGGCGTACATAATCACTTTCCACAATTATTACATTCTAACATCTTTTTTTTTTGTGACTGCTGCTCAACCTCTGTGCTCTCATAAAGTTACTTAGACTATTATGGAGAACTCATCATCATCTACTCATGCACCCCAATTGCTTAGCTTCTTGTGACGACAAAGATTACTTACGTCAGCCTACGCCACATCAACAACTCAAATATACTATCCGGATTCTCATAACAGTCATAACTTAGAGCCTTACCCATCTGTACATAATCATGGTTACATATGTTAAACCTCTTAATCTTCCTCTTTCCTAGTGCTTCTCCCTTAATTTACTATCTCCATCTAAAAGGTACTTCTACTCTACTCCTAGTACTATGCTCCTTGCAAGTCAACATATTAATCATTGAACATGCACTACAACAAGACTCTTAGGTCAAATCTCCAACAAGGACTATCACAATTATCATGCTATCTTCTCTTTAATACTACTCCTCAAAATTCAAGCTTAGGGTCTAGCACTAACATGTGCATCAATCACATACCTCTCTAATGCTGACTTGCAATTACTAGTTAAAAATTTAGGGAACATATTCCTACTAAAATCTCATAGCGAGTAATCAATCAACATATCCCTTCTTCACAACTCATATACCACTCACCTATTCACTATACCTCCTTATTTGGCTAAGCTTATAACTCTATGAATCTCATGAACTCTCACATACAATCATAAGCCTAATTTAGATCTATCACATTAAAAGCACTCTTTTCTCTTATTCAAGAGCTACACTTCACCCTCAATAGTATGAATAGTACAACACATAAACATACACTTCCTTCTAGTTTGGGGCACACTTTAACACATTCTGACACTAACTCTCTCTCTCCCTCTCTCTCTCTCTCTCTCTCTCTCTCTCTCTCTCTCTCTCTCTATACCTCATCTCATCATGGAAATCATAAGGTACTTTTAACTTTTTCATCAAGTTTATGGCCATCGACTCATCCCTTCACTAGTTACCTAATAGATACATATCTCTAACTATAAGCCTCAATTAGTCATTACTCTTGCTATCTCGTCCCTTTCTTTCTAGCATCATCCTTCTAACTCTAGGATGATTCAATTCTACTCAGGGTTTATAAGGCCTCACATCTCACTCTTAGGTGGTAACATTAAACTCTTTGGCTACACAACTTTCTCTCTCATGGATAATATAGAAGGCAAGTTTTGGAAAAAAGAGGGTCTGGGTACATCTAGAGCTAACTCAAATGCATGATTCATATGAGTAATAGTGCACTCCTTCCGGTCAATCAACTTAGCATACTGGTCGGCTTCTCTCAAGCTTGGTGCAGTCTCTCTACCATTCTGACTACGATATCACAGGGGATCTCATCGATAAGAATTTGAACATTACTGTCTCTATCACCTCAAAGACGAGGCATAGTCAAAAGCTTTAGAGCATCGCATGAATCATCGTAGACTCCTTAGGAAATAGCTCTATCATACGATTTAGAATCTGAAAGAAGGGAAACAATTCCTTAATGTCCTATAGCCTCCAAATTATGGATGTGGAGCTCTTCACACCAATAATAAGGACTCTACTAGACACGGCTTCATAGGTTCCCTAGGACTCTTGAACTCGTGCTCTGATACCATGTTTTTCACACCCCGGGAGGATACCCTAGACATGAATGGCAGTCGGAGATTATTGCTAGCCCCCAAGCGGACCACCTAGTCTCATTGCCTTCATTCAACCAAATTATTAGCGGAAGAAGATAACATAATAATACTACTATATATCTGTGGGCTCAAGCTATCAACTCAATCTATCATAAGTGGAATAAAATATCCAACGAAAGTCTTAATGTAAAGAAAGAAGAGGAAAAGAACCTTCGACATCAACATCAACATCTACGCCTATGAAGCCTCTATACAACTGTCTGAGACGGTACCATGACAGGTCATGGCTACTAAAAATCAAGTAAAAGGCTATCAAGCAAAAGAAAGTAAACATCCTCCAAATGCAAGGGAGGACTCACCTATATCTAGAATCTGGAAAGCTCTGAACCTCAACGATTGTTCTGTTGAAGTCCTCGATCTATAGAATCTGCATTATAAAATGATGCAATGCCAAAGGGGCATTAGTACGTGAAATGTACTACATGTAAAACGGGCCAAAGTAAATGGAACAATATAGCAATCACTCATCAATCACTTATCCTCACCTCAGAGTAAAGGACAGGACTCTATCACCTCACTATCCATCAAAACATCAAACAATCACATCACATCGGAGTTCTATCACCATGTAACCTATCTGGGAGTTTCTGTAACCGACAACCACTACCTATAAGCTAGTAGTGATACAACGGAGAGATGTCATTGCCACATCCATGCAGTACCTTGCGAGGGTAAAGGACGAGTATGTCAGTGGATCCGAAATTCTGCCAAGTCCTCTTTTGGGAAAAAGGAAACATCCGCTTTCATGGTCCAATCCTCTCCTACGCTGGCCAAGTAGTTAATGAGTATGAATGGGACATACTCTTACCCATTTAGGTGCAAATACTCCTCCCAGAACTCAATATGCTCATAAGTATATCAATCCATCAAGAACTTCCATCACTCAACCCCAACGGGCAAGAACACTCACCTCATCTCATCATCTATGAACTCAAAGGCAAGACTATCATTTCAAGTCAAGAATAAATATTCACTCAACTCTATCAATGCTATTTTCAGCTATTACAATCATCAATACACTCACCTCAGGACTCAGACCTAGTTAAACATTACATTCAGACAATCAATGCTCTAGACATCTCCCTAAGTTCATTTTTCAAGTCTTTACAGAGAGAATTTATAAGGGTTAAATCACAATCACATAATAATGCATATATACAATAAACTTTAAGGATGACATTCATCAATTTAGGATAGAAAATACAATTTAAAGAGTATATTCAAGAAATAAAGATAATATTTAAGAATTTAAAGATAATATTCAAGAAATCTTTTAAGAAATCACCATTGAAGACTCTAATTATCAATCTTGCACCCTAACTTTACATTGGGGCACATGGAAGAACAATTCCATGTTTTTGGGTAGCCCTTACATACCTGAAAAGTTGATTTTATTATCGAAGTTTGATGAATATTCGCTTTCTTAGAGAAAATCTCAATCTTGGTAGTTCTTTTAAAGTGAAAGAACTTGGAAGGAAATTGGTTGAAAGTATTCTCTTTGATTCTTGAATTCTTGACTTAGAATCTTTAGAGTTCTTGATGAAGAACCATAATTCTTAAAGAAGAAGAGTCAAGAAATCCTTTCTTGGGATTCTTGAATTCGTTTTCTTGAAACTCTAGGTTATGATTTAAAATTCTATTAGAGATTCATGAATAGATGAAGAAATTTGGGTTAGGTAGATTGAAATTTATGAAGAATAACTTACCTTGAGGATGAATCTTGAAAGATAATCCTAACCTCATGACTTTCTTGATGATTCTTGAGTGTTTATGTTTAGGAGTGAAGGGAGAGGGTTTTGATTAGGAAAACTGACATTTTATACGTTTTAAGGACCATAAATAGACCCCCAAAAGGCGTTAGTATAAAATTACCCTCAAAATAAAAGGAAAAAAATGTCATTGCTTATCTAGTGAGGGTCTGCAACGCAAAGCTGTCGCGGACCTTCAGACAGCTCTGCACTCCTTCACTAAAATGGTCATAACATTCTACTTCAAACTCTGATTAAGACGAAATCAAATGCTTTAGAAATCTAATTCAAATATCTTTGATTTGATATATTATGGGTCACCTAACTCATTATACTTTAGGAGTTATGGTCATTTGAATTTGGCTCTTCTATCGACTCATACGAAAACTTAGTTGCTAGAAATTCTTTGGATTTGGCTTGATGTAGAAGATCTCTTATGACTCTAAATCACACCTAATATGCTTTAAATACTTAGGAATTGATCCTAGTACATATATACAACTTACAAGTCATTGGTTCACCTAACTATTATAAAAAAAAATCTCACATTAGAACTACGACCTCATATCATCTCCAATTCTATTTCCATACTAAGAAATTGGCTTTAACATCTATGCTCAATTAAGAATCCTCAATTAAAATCCTACATCATATGAAGGATAACTCGGTCTTAGCTTAAAAAAAATTAGAATGCTACAAATGAACCCATCCAAGTTGATCTCCCGTTTGCCTATTTCATAGTGACACACACATTACAAAAGATGATACTCTTTTATCCAGTGACATGGATGTTAGCAAAGATGATACCACTGATCAAACTATTCATGTTGTCAAAGAATCAAATACTAATTCCAGATCCACTGAGGTATTATGCATAGTTCCATAATACTGTCAAATGTATCAATAATTAAATATTAT
>JAPFFP010000002.1:13776067-13800589 GCA_026153255.1 Solanum medicagineum
CCTGGGCTATATGTTGAGGGTCTGGTATCCAACTTGTGAGGCGCCTTTTGGGGTAAACCCAAAGGGACAAAACCGTGTGGGGGACGGCGACACGTAACGCCCCAAAGAGGACAATACTTCACAGTGTTGGGCCAGGTCTTTACAGATACCAACTTGGTACGACCCAAAAATTAGGCGTGATGGCACTTGCTCAATACTACCAGAACAAGTCAACCTTAACTCAAGCGATAATAAACATAACGCGCGGAAGTAATTTAACTAGAGTAAATAACTAAAAACTGAGAAATTTCCATTAACTCAAATACCACCTAAGGATTCGTTGTCACGCGTACAAGCCACTAATCAATATAGAAAATCAAAAAAAATATAACTCCACATTGTCCTTCTTCTCTAGTAGAACAAGTAAAGAAGAAATAGGAACAAAAGAGTCAGCCAGATGACAACAGCTACCTCTCTACGTCTCTTAGGAATCCTCGGCGGATCAAGAAAATACTATTCACTGCCCGGGTTTACAACCTACACGAGTGTAGAAGCAAGGGGTGAGTACCAAATATCATGCGGTACCCAGCAAGTCAACTAACAAAACAAAGTAAGTCTAATAGAATACACAAACTCCTTTCTTCCCAATCGATCTCCACTACTACACCTGCATAGAAAGTTTTTCCAACCCAACAATACATAATACATAATAAAAATGGTATATCACCATATTATAATTTTCAAAACACAAGCTGAAAGTGATAGCACAATCAATCATAAGGATAACATTATGCTATGCAGTAGTATGCAAGGGTGAAATGCAATGCATTATGCAATAATTGCCGGCAAAGACCTCGGCATTATGTATCATCATAAATATCTCAATATCACATCATCGCGGTCATGTTACCTCGGCATCACAATATCATCATAAATTTGCCGGCATGTTACCTCGGCATCACAATATCATCATAAATTTGCCGGCATGTTACCTCGACATCACAATATCATCATAAATTCGCCGGCATGTTACCTCGGCATCACAATATCATCATTAATTCGCCGGCATGTTACCTCGGCATCACAGTATCATCATAAATTTGTCGGCATGTTACCTTGGCGTCACAATATTTTTCATCTCACTTATATCAATATCCGGAATCAATGCAAATATGCATGTCATGGAATGAATGAACATGATATGAATTCCACAGACAAATCCGCTCATTATCTCCAACCACAACAATATATACATCAAAAATATAGAATTCTCATCACTTAATCACATTTGTCAATTCAAGTAGCATAATAACACGCCAACTCATATTTACATTTTCTAATCATCTCATTAAAATATTTCACGTATCTCACGTAGGAGAAAGGAAAATTCGAGAATTTTACGAGAATTACAAAGTTTTGAAAATCCACTTGCCTTAGTCAAATCGCGGTCAATCTAATGCTTTAGCCTTTCCTTTTTGAATGCAATCCGTAGCACCACGATCTAGTCAAATAATTAACACCATAAGATTTCAAATTAAAACTAACAACACCTAAACTATCATATGTTTAGATTAGATCCAACTCATCCAAACCCATAATTACATTTCAAAATATTAAGCCTAAATTTAAGTCTCAAGTCCTCTAATTAACCACCTAATGGTATTTTATATAATCGATTCAAATGAATATTATATTCATAATTTCTACTTATTATATTTCTACTATATAACAACAAGACAATGAAGTATCGAATATTGCACAATCAACCTTTTTTAATTGTTATAATTATTATTAAAATAAATTATAATCATCATGAAGAATGATAAATATTCGTGACTATTGGAAACATACTAGCACTTTTTTTTGCTATTTTGTCTTCTAGCAAAATTTAATATTATTATTATTCTTCTATATATTACTTTCTACTATATATACATATATTGCACCTCCTCAAGCGTGCTTCCACTTGCCAATAGAACAGATGACATATCTCCCTCTTGCTTTATTTATATTTACTATACATATACACTTTACTACATTATAAACAAATGTACGCTAAAACATTATAACTCGTTTACAATATTTTCATAATAAAGTACTTAAAGTACATAAAAATAAATTCATTTATATCAAATATCTTATTATAAAATATCTAGAAAATAGGAGCACTTACAAAAATAAAATTGTCGAAGCTCTACACAATAAAGCACCTCCCTTGAACTTAATAAAACTCTCAAATATTATGTAAACAACATATATATATTCTATTTTATTTTTTTACTCACTGCCCAAATTTTTTTCCTCTGTATCTGTGTGTGTTTAGATGAGCAAAAAACTTCATCTATTTATAGAGGACTTGTACGCCTCTTCATGACCATGAATGGGCATCCTGTAAAGTAATTGCCCTTACAAAAATAATACATAAAGCACCCAATCACTAATGCAAATTGCATAGTGCACATCACTAAACAACAAAATATAGTGTAGACAATATTATCATCATCAATGCTTGAACAAAATGGACGGACAGACCATTATTATCACATATTGCTTGATAATATTTAAAAATATTCCAACTCAAGTAGACAAAATTTCGGGGTCGTTACAAGAGGACAATGAAGCATCTAGTCAGAACCGTGACAAAGCTTTAATTTTTCTCCGTCACCATCTTAACGAGGGATTAAAATTACAATATCTGACAATCAAAGATCCTCTAAATTTGTCGAAGAATCTAAATGAAAGATACGACCACCTAAAGTTGGTCGTCCTTCCACAAGCACGTCATGATTGGTTAAATCTAAGATTATTAGATTTCAAAAATATAACAGAGTATAATTCAGCAATGTTCAGAATTATATCACAGCTGAATTTATGCGTAGAAGAAATAACTAAACAGGATAAGCTTGAAAAGATATACTCCACATTTTCCCCCGCGAATATGCTCCTGCAGCAACAATATTGCGGTATAGGATTTAGTAAATATTCTGAATTGTTTTCCCACCTTCTTGTTGCTTTTATTAATGAAAAATCATGAGAATTGGTTTGTTGGTTCTTCGCCACTCCCTAAAGTGAATCAGGCGAATCATAATAATGAGAAAGAAATCATGACCCCAGTCGTGGTCGTGACCGTGGCCATGGTCAAAGGAGAAATCATGATGGTAATGTCGCACCAAGGCACAATCAGCAATTTCAAAAGAAGGAAGAAAAGCCAGAAACTTTTCTAAAGAAAAATTCAGAAAACATATGTTACTGATGTGAAGGTAAGGGTCACTGGTCAGAGACATGTCAGTCATTAAAATGATTTGTTCGGCTATATCAGGCATCATTATAAAGAAATCCAGAGACAAACTTTTTATCTGAAGATAATATAGAACTTATGCATCTAGATGTGGCGGACTACTTAAAATTTCTCAGAACCAAATTTAAATATTGATGGAAATATGAACAATGATAAGTCTGATAATGTTTAAAATAATTTTCTTTTATTTGCATGTGTATTTATATTTTTATTACCCATGAAAATGAATAAAATCATGTCTTTCTCAGTATTATATTTGATTTATGCAAGACTGTTTATTAATACGCATGAGGCCTAAAATAAATATTCATTTTATTACTTTTTCTTTTATATTCTGTCAAATAATAGCCAACTTTCACAATGATAATAATAGGTCAAGTGATGTGGTAATGCACTAATAAAAGTAGAGCCACTTTGATTAAACTATAATAAAATAGTCGACTTCTCTAAGATTGCTTATATTAATTACTTTTCTCTTTGAAGAATAGATATGCCTTAAATTTTGTTTGGATCAATAATCAATCATGAAGATATTTGTGTACTTGACAGTGGAACAACTCATGCAACTTTTAAGGACGAAAAATATTTTTCTACTTTACTTAGAAGAAAAGCAAATGTTACTACAATATCTGGTAATGCAAAAGTAATTGAAGGCTCCGGAAGAGCTACTATATTTCTGCCTAACGGGGCAAAAATTATTATAGAAGATGCATTGTTCTCTTCTAAATCCCTTAGAAATCTGCTAAGGTTTAAAGATATCTGCAGAAATGGATATCATGTTGAGACATTAAATGAAATGAATATTGAATACCTTGGTATAACCAAAAGTATCTCAGGCCAGAAATATATTTTCAAAAAATTGCCGACTTTATCGTCTGGCCTATATTATGCAGAAATTACTGCAATTGAAGCACATTCGATCGTAAACCAGAAGTTTACTGATCCAAAAACTTTTGTGCTATGGCATGACCGAGTAGGTCATCCTGGATCAATAATGATGAGATGAATTCTTGAAAATTCCACTAGACATCTGCTAAAGAACCTGAAGATTCTTGCGAATGATGAATTTTCATGTGTTGCTTGTTATCAAGGCAAATTAATTGCCAAACCATCAACCCTAAAGGTCGGCATCGAATCCTCGAGATTTTTGGAACGTATACATGGGGACATATGTGGACTTATTCACCCACATAGTGGAGTGTTTAGTTATTTTATGGTTCTAATATATGCATCATCAACATGGTCTCATGTGTGCCTTTTATCATCTCACAACCTATGTTTGCGAGACTGTTGGCATAAATTATAAGATTAAGGGCACAATTTCTCAAATTATCCAATTAAATCTATTCATCTAGATAATGCTAGAGAATTTACATTCCAAATTTTTTATGATTACTGCATATCAATTGGGATAAAAAGTTGAACATCCGATAGCTCATGTTTATACTCAAAATGGCCTTACACAGTCATTTATTAAGTGTCTACAATTGATAGCTAGACCACTGCGGAAATCAAAATTACCCATTAATGTATGAGGTCATGCTATCTTACATGCAGCAGCACTTGTACGCCTTAGACCGACTAATTATAATAAATATTCTTCATCACAATTAGTATTTGGTCATGAACCAAATATAGCTCATCTACGAATTTTTGATTGTGCGGTATACGTGCCTGTAGCATCATAGCAACGTATAAAGATGGACCCTCAACGGAGGTTAGGTATATACGTTGGTTTTACTCACCCTCCATAATGTGATACCTTGAATTGTTGACAGGATATTTATTTACTGCTAGATTTGCAGATTGTCAGTTTGACGAAATAATTTTTTCGCAATTAGGGGAGAGAAAAAGGAACCCCAAAGAAAAATTAGAGAAATTACGTGGAAAGTATCATCACTATCTCATTTTGATCCACGAACAGATATATGTGAATAGGAGGTCCAGAAGATCATCCACTTATAGACAATAGCAAATCAAATGTCATAGCATTTATTGATTTGAAACGGATAACTAAGTCATATATCCCTACAGTGAATATGCCTATCCAGATTGATGTCCTAAAGGGACCATCTGCTAGTATCATAGCTTTTGAATCCCAAACACTCTTGAAGCGTGGTAGACCATTGGGTTTAAAGGATAAAAATCATAGAAAGAGAACCGTAAGAAATAATAAAGATGATATTACAAAAAGAACTTCCTGAAGAAGGTTAAGACTTGAGAAATCTTGATATTCTTGAAGAAATCAGTGAATTCGAGACTCAAGTGAATGAAGAACTTCCCATAAATTCTACCGATGATGAAATACATTTAGATCGATCGAAAGTTACAGTGAATAATGTTTTTGGACATAATGTTTACACTTAACCTCATGCAAGATAGTGAAAGTTTTTAGCCTAAATCTGTCGAAGAATGTCGTCACAAAGATGATTGGCCCAAATGGAAAAAGCAATTCAATCTGAGTTAGATTCACTCTCTAAGCGTGAGGTATGTGGACCTGTAGTCCAAACCCCTGATGGTGTAAAACCAGTTGGCTATAAATGGATTTTTGTGCGAAAGCGAAATGAAATTGTAAGATATAAGGCGCGCCTTGTTACACAAGAATTCTCTCAAAGACCCGGTGTCAACTATGAAAAAACATATTTATTGTTATAGATGGAACAACTTTTCGATATCTCATCAGTTTGGTTGTACATGAAAATCTTGAAATATATCTGATGGATGTAGTTACAACTTACCTTTATGCTTCACTTGACAGCGAAATTTACATGAAAATTTCAGAATGATTTAAATTGCCTGAGTCATATACTAAGTCTCAAGAAATATTCTCAATCAACTTGCAAAGAACATTATATGGTCTGAAGCAATTAGGGTGTATGTGGTACAATTGCCTGAGTGAGTACTTGGTAAATGAAGGATATACAAATGATGTCATTTGTCCATGTGTTTTCATTAAAAAAATGGGATCAGAGTTTGTAATATTCGTTGTTTATGTTAATGATATAAATCTCATTGGAACTCCTGAAGAGGTCCAAAAGGCAGTTGAATATTTAAAGAAAGAATTTGAGACGAAAGATCGCGGAAAGACAAAACTTTGCCTGGGTATGCAAATTGAACACTTAGCAGACAGGATTTTTTTCCATCAATTTGCCTATACTGAGAAAATCTTAAAATGATTCTATATAGACAAAGCACATCTGTTAAGTACTCCAATGGTTGTTAGATCACTTGAAGCAAATAAAGATCCCTTCCTTCCTCCAGAAGAGAATGAAGAACTTCTTAGTCCTGAAGTACCATACCTCAGTGCTGTTGGAGCACTTATGTATCTTGCTAACTCAACTAGACTTGATATAACATTTTCTATTAATTTGCTAGCAAGGTATAGTTCTTCCCCAACGTGAAGGCACTGGAACGGTATCAAGCATATTTTGTGATACCTAAAAGGTACAGTTGATATGAGTTTGTTTTATACTAACAAAGACTATGCAAATCTTGTTGGTTATGCAGATGGAGATTATTTATTAGATCCACATAAAGCTCGATCTCAAACAGGCTATCGTTTACATGCGTAAGAACTGCTATATCATGGCGATCTACAAAGCAATCTGTCGTTGCTACTTCTTCAAATCATGCTGAAATAATAGCAATTCATGAAGCAAGTAGAGAATGTGGACTGAAAAGTGATGTCAAAGTACCAGAGTCATATTTGAAGACAATGTCACGTGCATAGCTAAACTGAAAGGTGGTTTCATAAAATGAGACAGAATGAAACATACTTCACCAAAATTATTTTTCACTCATGATCTTCAGAAGAAAGGTAATATTGATATACAACAAATTCGTTCAAGTGATAATTTTACAAATTTATTCACTAAGTCATTACCAACGTCAACATTTGAGAAGCTAAGATACAAGATTGGAATGCACCGTCTCCAAAGTATCAAATGAAATTTTCATCTAAGGGAGAAAATACGCGTTGTACTCTTTTTTCCTTGGCCAAGGTTTTATCCCACTGGATTTTCCTAGCAAGCTTTTTAACAAGGCAGCTAATAATGTGTGTTAAGGTTACCTAGAACCTTCCTGTTCATGTACAATTAAGAGGGAGTGTGGAAACATAATAGGAAAAATTACCCAAGTGAAGGTCAGATATTCCATCTTGAGTTCCGGGTTGTGATATTGAAAGAAGATTGTTCTTATGCTTTTCTTGTGCTTAGTGGGTTCTAGTTGAGTTAAATTCATGTTTGGCTTTTTGAGGGTCTAATGACCATTTTTCATAGCAGGACCTAAAATTTTGGGTCCAAAAATTCAACATTTGAAGGGTACCATGAAGGTATCTTCCAAAGGAAAGACTCATTTTCGAGGTTGAGATAAACATTCGAAAACTATCTTTAGTTTTTCAATAGTTCAAGGTCTTCTTTCTCTTTATGTTCGAGGATGAATATGTATTTAGTGATGGATGATATAGTGACCCTCATATTCAATTTATGATTTTTGTAATTTTCTTATTTTAACCTTTTCTATAGCTTGAGTAGTGTGTATAGGATCTGTGAGGATGGGTGGCACAGTACCCGAGGTATTTAGGCGGAGTTGGTTGATTTTATTTCAGAAAAAGATTTAAAAAGTTGAAATGGTTAACCAAAGTTATCATTTGAGGAAGATGGGATTGGAATGAAATTTTGATAGTTCTGTTCGCTCTAAAGGATGACTTTTGAGCTAGTTGGACCATTAGTTCGAGTGTTGAGGCACTCAAATGAGTATTTCATCATTGATTAGAATTTTTTGAAAATTTAGAAGTTCAGGTTTGACCTTGATTAACATTTTATCAAGACAACCTCGAATCAGTGTTTTAATGGTTCCAACAAGTCCGAAATGGCATGTTCATATTAAGTTTGTATTCACGAGATTCTAAATGAATCCCAAGGACTCGTCGGGAGATTTTTTAAACGGGGTGATTGCTGGTTTTTTAGATTTTTTGAATATGGGATGATTGCTGGGTTTTTTCTGATTTTGGTTTCATCTTTTTCCGCATTGGTGAGGAAGGATGAACTCAGTCATCGCAATTACAGAGGTGGACTTGCAATTGTGAAGAGTAAGTAGGGTTCGGGTTATTTTTCACATTTGTGAAGTGGGCATTGTAATTGCAATTGGTTGAATTGGGCCGGATCAGCCTTGCAATTGCAAGGGACCTACTGCTATTGTAAATCACATGAGCACTCAATTTTAGGAGCATGAAAACTCAATTTTGGGCAATTCAAAAGGGGATTTTCAAGATTTTTTCATTTGAGTACATTTCTGAACTATTAATTACGCATTCTGTGATACTTTATCGATGTTTTTGCCTTTAAATTGAGAGAAATGGTGATTTTTGGGATAAAGATATGAAATCACATTTTGATGATTTTGAGGTCGATTTGAACTCAATATTTCGTGAAGTTTCATATTTGAGTTTCTTACATTATGGGTAACATGATTTTTAAATATAATTTTTTTGCCATTACAAGCTAAGGATTGACTTTTTGAATTTGAAATAGAACTATAGAAATATGGGTACCCACATATTTGTTTACTTTTGAGGATTTCGTACTTGGCCGATTGGGATTTTCTTAAAGGCTTTGTGGTGTTAGTGTGTTAAATGAATGTGTTAAAGGGTTGAAGGATAGTGAAAGGCCCTATATAAAACATTTACGGGGGTACCGATAGTATGTTAGGGATTCTGTGATTATTTGATTTGTTTGGGTTGATTAATGTCACATGTCGGGAGGGTACCCTTGGCGTGGTCTGCACTCAGAGACTATTACTAGCCCCAAGCGGGATTTTCTTAAAGGCTTTGTGGTGTTAGTGTGTTAAATGAATGTGTTAAAGGGTTGAAGGATAGTGAAAGGCCCTATATAAAACATTTACGGGGGTACCGATAGTATGTTAGGGATTCTGTGATTATTTGATTTGTTTGGGTTGATTAATGTCACATGTCGGGAGGGTACCCTTGGCGTGGTCTGCACTCAGAGACTATAACTAGCCCCAAGCGAACCACTCAGTCTCATCACATTCGTTCAATCACATTCTAATAGTGAAAGACATCAATGTATAAGAATACTTAAAGAAACGAAATGCCAAATGATAAATAAAGGCGAAAGGCCAAACAATTATCTATCAATTGAGTAAGACTAGTGTGAAAGAAACTAGTCAAAAATATAATCTAGTTATAACTCAACAGTCTACTCTATGAAGCCTCTAAAACATCTAACTAAATGATGTCAATGACAGACCCATGGCTACCTCTAAAAAGAATAAAGTAAGTCTAAACTCAAAGCTAGAACAGAAACATGATGTCCTCCGTAAGGAGAGAGGGCTCACAAATCAACTGAAAGCAAATAGGTCCTCACGGGGCATCTGTTGATGACCGGTAGTATCTGTCTCTGCATCATGAAAACATGCAGGCCTAAATGGACATCAGTACGTGGAATGTACAAATATGTAAAAAATGACAGAAAGAAACATGTAAAGAAAAAATAACATCAACTCAAATAGCTCAACTCAAAAAGTAGGAAACTCAATCATCATGTCAAGAGTCTAAAGTAAGGATACAGTTTAGACAATGACTACTCATATACCATCTAATCCAATCCACTCAGAGTACTATCAGGGCCTATTTGGGAGTTTCTCTAACCGGCAACCATCACCTATGAGTTGATGATACAACGAAGCAACGTCATTACCATATCCATCCAGTACCTTGCAGGGTATTGGACATCCCATCGTTGGATCCAAAATTTGTAACATCAAGTCCTCTTTTTGGGACAATAGGAAACTTACGATTTTATGGTTTAATCCTCTCCTACACCGGCTACGTAGTTATTGCATCTGAGTTGGACTTACTCTTAATTCGGTGTTCAATACTCCTTCCAAAACTCAACATGCTCATAAGACATTAACTCTATGATTAACTCATTCATCTAGTCTTATTAGATGTTTATCAACTCAATTCATCACATTAACTATCAACTCCTTAGTTATATTCTTTTAAGGTTCAGCTCTTGACACATAAAGACTCTACCATGCATCATTCTAACTCATACCATCCAGGTAAAAAAAGAAGTAGAATTAAAGCATTTAGAGATTTCATAGACTCCTTAGGCTCAAATTATACTTCTGCATACCCATTTAAGTAAAATATGTAAAAATAACAAGAATTCATGCTAGGGTACATGTAGAACAACAAAATCATCTAATTCAAGTATTTGATTCATAAAAACTATAATTCATGCAAAATTTTATAGAAATACATTAAAATTTAAGAAAAAACTTCAAGAAGCAAAACCTTCAAGAAGCATTCATGGGAGACTCAATTCATTCACAACTCCATCAATTCGGGTTATGGGCACATGGAAGAACATAATTCATGTTTTAGTTAGCCTTTCATACCTGGAAGTTTTGAATCTTGAAACCGCTTGGGAGAATTCACAAGATTATCTTCAAACCCTAGCCTTTGGCTGCCTTCAACCTTGCTCTAAGTTATAGAAGGTGTTTTTAGATTAAAAAGGTTGATCTGATATGTTTAGAGATTTATTTAGGTGTTAAAAGCTCAAGTGTAGGCTTTGGAAGGATGGAAAAGACCAAATAATCTTTCTTAAAAGTTGTCAAATTCGCCCACGGGACTACCTACGGCCCGTAGAAACTTCCATGACCCGTAGGAACCATTCCATAAAGTTTTGGACAAATTTCGGTGTCTCTGGATCGATTCCACTAGCCCAATCTATAGCCAGTAGAAGTTTCTACGATCCGTAGATGGGTCCGTCAAATCTGAGACCAAAAAATGGATTTTCAGGAGTTTTTATCACAAGGTAGCAGACGGGTCGTAACTCAAACCAAGGTCCGTAATAGGTTTCGTAGTTCAACTTTACTCTAGGAATCTTCAGTAAAACGGTCAAAACTTTTGACTCCGAACTTCAAATGAGGTGAAATCAGTTGCATTAGAAAGTTAATTCAAAGGCCTTTCATTTGGTAGGTCATAGGTTATCTAACTCTCGGTGTGCTAAGAATTATGATCATTTAAATTGACCCTCGTATAATCTAACACTAGAAACGCAATTTATAGAAAAGTTTTGAACTCGGCTAAGTACTAGAGGTCTCTTTGACCCTAACCCACTTCCCATATGTAAGAATGAGTCTTGAAACATAGGTGCATGCAAGAATAGAGTTATGAGTGTCACAATTAATTTCCTTGATAGTATGATTTACATGACTTGCAACTTATTTTGATTCAGAAACATGTCAATCAGTGATTTTACTCCACACCTGCACATTGTGCGTCTGCATTTCAGCGGGATCGAAGTTACAGGACTACACGCTATATATTAATAGTATGGTTATGTGAATGTAGAAACAGTGGAAACGCTTGTGTTGCTCATTCATTTGCGCTATATGACTGACAGTTAAAAGTTGCATATGGATTGCTTAGTTGATCATGTTCTCATTGTTCTAGTTGTACAGTATGTCATTCTTATTTGAATCAACTGAGTGTCCGAAGTCTTTATCGAATGTGTCCAGGGTCATTTTCAGATTGTATACGGATCTCACGAGTCTCCCATTTTGGATCGTGACAAAATTATAATCAAACACTTCAACTAAATCTAAATTTTGCAAAATATTTGAAAATCTATGAACAAACATTAGCTTAATCACTAAGTTGATTGCAGAAATAAGAGGGCTTTGAGCCAATGATAGAAGTATATCAATCATGTGATGTGTGATTAATTAGTTTAGTTATGATTGGAAGTACTCCACAGCGATTGAAATTCAAGTATTTAAATCGAGAAGAGTAGAATGACAGGCGCATTAACCATAGATTTTTAAGCGATAGCCCAAAACAACTGAAAATACAGTCGATCTCTAGTTTGACCTAGAGATATGATGACTTTCTCCAACAACAACAGACACACAGATCCCATAAGTGAGATCTGAGGAGGGTAAAATATAGGCAGACCTTACCGATATCTCATAGAGATAGAGAGACTGTTTCCGGAATATGACAACTTTCTCCAAATAATGGAAATCATCAATCATAAAGGTACCCCAAGTGCTATTAAGATCAGTGTGTGGACTGTAAATTTTAGACATAAGCGTTATGAAGGCAAAAGATTTCACTACTCACAATATTTTAAGAGTTACGAAAACAGAAGGTTTCCAATAGCATCTCAATGGGGTCCTATAATGTTACTCCTGCAAATGCTGGGTTCTAATACAGATACCATTCTAATACAGATACCAAAAGTTTCAGTCGTTACAAAATTGTACCTGAGGCAACCTATGCGCGGCTCATGTATTGTCCATTTCTAGTATCAACCATAATTTCCTCCCCTCTATTTATGAATAATGGAACACTAACAACTGCACCTGTGTCGAGGGTTGCTGGCTTCGATCCACCTGCCACATAATACAGATCATATTGACAATCAAATATATATATTTGGCATCATAGTAGGCCTTAGATTAGACAGAAGAGCGTCAAGAATTTCAATGGTTGACACTGAGACGAACCAAAAGACATGGATAATTTATAATGCTATAGCCCTAAAGAATCGAATAATAGGCATGTAGGAAAGAGTTGCCCATACACCTTGAATGCAAGTCAATATTCAATATTTACTTATGATTATGCTCCTCGCTAAAACATCCTCTATTTTACTGCAAAAATCTTGATAAACTATAATGAGAGAAGGAAGTGGGACATCATCAATGGTTTCTACGAACAGAAGAGAGACGGGATGACTGCAGGATGAAAAAGGGGACTTCAGAGTAAAACTTAGCTCCCCAATCCCAACCCAACAAAAAGCAAAGAGGGAAAAAGAAAAAGGCGAAGATCACACTAATTTTCTCATCTTGGGGGAACCAAGAGACAGTTGAGAGTATATCCCCGGAAAGTTAAAAAAAGCAACCTTCACAAGATTATAGGGCATTATTGCTATACTCTTCTGTAGTTAGAAAGTATGAAGCTTTATGCCTTGGAAATCCCCTTCTAGGACTACCACTTCAATTGTTCAAGCCAGAAAGAATAAACGATTACCTTGGGCAGTGTCACCTTTGACGCCTGGATCAACGTCCACAACTGTCAATTTTACTGTTATAGGCAATTCAAAGTCGATCACCTACAGAAATATCAACCTAAGTATACTGATTATGATTAAAAAATATATGAAAGAGCGTGCGTTTACAAGACAAGCTTAGGATCAATGTGAGAGACTGAGATTCCCAACTGACACTTACAAAAGTAGAAAATCAGAACTACACATACTTAAAATAAGTTCGCATTGGAAAATACCTTCCCATTCCAGAAAAGCAAATTGCAGTCCATCCCCTCTTTTAGAAACTTTGATTTGTCTCCAACATCTTTTTCATTTAGCCGATATTCTTCATAAGTGGTCTGCAATAGAAATTTCCCCAAAGTTACCATAGTATACAGCGAATATGTAAGGGGGAGCAGAAGAAAATCAAATTCTAATTCATCCTTCCTAAAAGTGGGTATGGACAAGGAGAATTGGAGGGAACTTGATCCACATTCCACACGAGTAATGTAACCTATAGAGACATTAGAAAGCCACATTAAACTTTTTCCTTTGTGTTTTTATATGTATTTTGTCCATATGCACCAAGATGGTACAGATATTTATAAAAAAAGGTACTTTCAGATCCCTTTAACCATATAGGGAGACTGAGAAGTAGCAGAAATATTTATCATTTCCTGTATCAGATTACAGAAAGCATACAAAAGATTGAAACTCTAAATTCTGAAAAATGCACAGCACACTTCTATTCTCAAATATCCGAATGAATCACTTTAACCTGTCAGACTAGCATAGCTAAATTGGGATAAGAAAAGACAGAGCCCACAACTTAACAGACATATGAGTTGCAACTATATATCAGATATTTAGAACTTCACCAACACCAAATAAATTAGCCAAACCTTGATGCTCACACTTACACATGCTAAAGCTCCTTGAATTTGGATCTAGTTTTATGTGCCAAAACGGCAGATGAAAGATAAGATCTCCATAATACTATATGGGCTAAATATTAATAAAGATAAAAGTAGAATCTTGCACTTCAAAGGCTAATAGTAGGTAAAGGAGAATTATCGCTAGAGTTAGGCAAAATCGCTCAAGTAACTAAGTCCATCGACAAGAGGCCAGGTTTATACTAGTTCATTTTCTCTTTTTCCTTTTGAGGGAGGGAGGGAGAAAGATGGCAGAATGTCACTTCAACAGATTGAGATTTGGGAGCTCTATAAAAGTAACCTGCATAAGGATGCCACTCTATTAAAGTAACTGTACTTTACCAGATCCATGAAGACATACTGGGCACCATCCTTGTAGGTGAATTGCTTTGTCTCCTTGTTGATATTTGCCTCTTCTATCTGCAGAGATATTTGAATGTCAAGTGAAATTTAAATCACATAAACAGTGGCAATTTGGTGGAGAAAAAGAACTGATGTCAAAGTTGCAGGTCCATTATCAATGTAATAGATCTGACAGTCTTTCAGTAGATTGCAATGTATTTAATGTTCTAGAACAGGCAGGAAAGGAACTTCCACACTGCCTTCGATAGACTTTCTATTGCCTGATGAAAGTCAAATAACAAGATTACTGATGGCATTCCTATAAAAAAGGAGCTTATCCCCACAAAATTACGATCCCTGCTTTTATTATCTGCAGTATGGTTGTATAATTCATGACTTAACATTATCATTTCGTCGGTCAACAAAAACGAGATGAGAGTATTGAGTTGTACACACAATGTAATTATAACAATTACTGGAACTGTACAATGAAGTTTGAGGTTGTACATCCTTGCTTTGTATATTTCATTCTCAGTCCTAGATTTCGTAGTAATACCAAAATTGAGAAAAAGTATATGACACTTTCCGTTGTGTCATAAGTTGATGTCCACCTTGTAGGGAGGAAAGCAAACTAATAACCTCTCATGAATCATGATACATATCTTGCTTAAGTACCATTCTATAATTTTGCATAGTCCGCCTGTAGTTCTTTTCTGTTTCACTTCTTTCATTCTATATCTCATCCGATGGTCCTTGACAACTAAAGCAGGGGATTCATTTGAATATTATATCTCCAGTCAATTCATAACGTGCACTATTGTTTCTTTTCAGAATAACTAATCCATCTCCAAACTTAAGGAGCTACTTACTCGGACGACATACTACATGATGAGCATGATATTTCTTTATCTTCCAAGAAAAAGCTATATGCTAATATGATCACTACGGCAGCTGCACTACTTTTGTCAAAGTTCAACTAGTAACCTGCATCGGCACCAGAAATCCATATTTTCTCCTTCTCAAAGAGCTCTATGATCACCAACTTTATCACAATATTTACAACCCAATTTGTCCCTGCTCATGCTATCATCAGCATCATCATGAACCACAAGGCAATGCCATTTGTTCACCGTAAGCTCCAGAACATCTCAACGACTGGTCAACTGGTTGTTTTTCTTATATACACCAAAAAATAGAAGCCTTAAAAAGTAATATTCACAATCATAGTAACATCAACACAGCATTTTCGTAGAGTGGTCAGACATCAGTACCATCAGCCATGCCGTCAACATGAAACTTTCATCCATTCAAAACCTATCGACCGATTAGCCATTGTACATAAACATTTTCTTTCTCTCTGGTACGATATCTAGTTCTTTGAAGAAATAAATACCACATGTATTTTGACATCTACTCTATCATGCAGACACCCTTTGGGAGATCGAGGGTCCAACTCTTCACCACCAACTTCCAAAGATACTCAACTAAATAAGAACACCAAAGAAAGCAAAGTTGAATATATTTATCAACAATGGCTGGGAATCGCTTCATCTTCATTTGGATTAAAAGTTACTTTAATAATGCCAAGCGTGGAGACTACAATGATAATAAAAGGAAAATATTAAGTTTGACAGTCTTCTAAATAAATGCTCAGAAAAGTTAATACAAACAGGTTGCTGAAGATAACTGAATAGAGCAATTTGTGGAATTAAGAAAATATCTAGCCATAAGATGGCACGTAATCTGTTGTATATGAGAGACGACTGCTACCCCTAACAAAAAATCTACCGACGTTCATTTAAAACTCAAACGAAGACTCTTTATCACTTATAGAAGGTTTTCAGAATAATTTCTACTAGCATCTCAATACTCAAATGAAGACTCAAACTAAAGTGGTTTTCGAAAGGTCACCAACTATATGATTTTTGGAAGGTCACCAACAATCTCATTTCTTATATGAAAAATAACAAATGGTTGAAATATATGGCCCACTCGTAGTTCCTCAATTTGTCCAAACTCTGAAGGTGCTCGACAACTTCAATTGGTTAATTCAAAAAGAATACCTCGTGCTACATAACAAATTCTTATTATAGATACATAAATGTGGCATTGTGCTGTGACCTTGGCAATAAAATCCACTGAGAGTCAGGCAAACATACTAAGAGAAAAAGCATAGAAGAGCAGGTGGTTCCAAAGATATTACCTTACTTCCAGCACGGAAAGTTTTCTCAACGCTGTTCCCTGTTATATAGTTGCGCAATGTTGTCCTTACGAATGCAGCCCCTTTCCCAGGCTTCACATGAAGAAACTCTAAACACACCCAAATGATAAGTATTATCAAACAGTAAAAGAGTCGACCAAATTTTAGGTGTACTCAATACCAAACTATTCATACATATGTATTTGTACTTAAAAGAAAGAAGAAGCTGTTTTTGAATTCTGATTCATGGACTACAAGTAAAACAACAGTCAATCCGTACATGGATACAAAAGTTGAGTTTATCACAATCCCAAAACATTTTTTTGGTAACCTATATAGAAATCTGAACAGCAAAACAAACAGTTTATAACAGCTAGCATACTCTAGAGTCTGAGTGGACCAACAATGCTCTAAGTAAATTTTAGCATAATTCATTCATTCGTTCGATCATTATAGTCATGAAACCTTACACTTCACTCGGAATCCTCTAGTCTTGCTCTAAGTTGTGTATTTTTTAGCGGTAATCATAAAAATCTCAAACATACCAAAAATATTAACTTCCATAATTGATACTGATTACTCGAGTGTCTGAAGACGGAAGCTTCACAAACTACATAGATTAATAGAGCTGATCATAAGCTCTTTCCCTTGTGAAAAAACAAATAGACGCTTAGCATAATCAAGCAATAAAAAGCAAAAATCACATTAACAACAATGCACTATGGGGGAGGGGAATCATAGTAGCACAATTGGTCAACTACCTGAATTTTCTCCTTAGTCCCCATTTCCCCTTTCCCTACCCCTCAATTTTTTTACAAAAACAATATAAGTATCATGTTGATTTATTTAATAAAGATAATATGAATTGGGCAGTGTTGATTAATCACCTATAACCTTGCAAGGAGCTCCATCCACTTCAATGTTGCTTCCCACTTTAATATCATTGCTCGAAAACGCAAATATCTCTGAAAAAAAAAAAGAAAAATTAAAAACAGCCACAAAAAGTTTTGAAGTAAGAAATAACAAGAACATTGCCATAGTTAGTAAAGAATACTTCAAGAAGAATTAGGGGGAAGCTAAGAGTTACTTACTTGGGAAGCGGTAGGGTGTTCTGCGGAAAATGGAAGTAGAAACAAGGAATGGCTTTGAGGAAGAAAAAGAAGACGAAGAGAGTGAACAAGAATTGGCAAACAGAGATAGCTTGAGATTGGTGAGTCCCGCCATTGTTGCTCTGCAGATGGGCTATATCATCTCTGCCTACAGATAAGGAAAGTAAATTACTTTTTATCTTTTACTCCGTCCATGCTAAAAGCATCCTAAGACCATATTAGTGGATCACTCATTAAATTAAAATAAAATAAATTAATTTCTTTTATTTATTTTTATAACTAATATAACTTTTGAAAGTTTAATCAAATTTTTTTTAGAGAGAAGTTCTAAAAATACCTTCGAATGTGGCATGAATTATTGGTTTCGTCGCTAACTATTGATGGGTTAAAAACACTCCTCAATTTGGTGAACTAAACTTGAACACACCGGCCAATTTGGCAAACGAAACTTAAATTTACCCCTCCTATTATACATATATATAATTTTAAAAATAAAAACAAAATAAAAGGATTTGCTATTTCTTTAAATAAAAAAAAAAATAAAGAAGTAAAATATAGTTCTAACTACATGGTTCTAAAGTGTAGCTTTTACACTTCCAACATTCTTTCTTCCTACGAAACTATCTCGAAAATCTTACAACATAACTGATTCTATAGTGTAGCTTTTACACTTCCAACTTCTTTCTTCCTTACGAAACTATCTCGGAAATCTTACAACATAACTTTTTTTATTTTCATCAAAATCAAAGGATTTTATACTTGGCACCAATTTTTAAAAAGCAGAGGATTTTCTAGTTTCATAAGGAAAAAAGAGTATAGTGTGAAAGCTGCACTTTAGAATCTTGTATCTAGAACTATATTTTACTTCTTTATTTTTTTTAATTAAAGAAAGGGAAAAGGCTCATATATGCCATTAAATTTTAACAAAAGGTTCATTTATGTCATCCGTTAAAAGTTTGTCTCAAATATATCATTGTTGTTAAAGAAAAGATTCATCCATGTCATTATTTTTTAACGGTGATTTTGCAAAACCACCTTTTATACATGGCACGTTTTAATTCAGCCACATCATTTTTTAAAAAAATAAAAAATAAATTCTAAATAAAATTAAGAAAAAAATTCTTAATTTTGTGGATTTTTTTTCTTAATTTTATTTAGCATGTCGCGCCCCGAGAGGCTACCCTAAACGTAACCGGCACTCAGAGACTATTGCTAGTCCCCAAGCGAACCACTTGGCCTCATCACATTCGTTTATTCATACATTCTACAAATCAGCGGAAGAACGAAACGATGTAAATGGGCTCATCTCCTCAAATCTCAAAATAATATTATAATAAAAGGCTAGTAGAAAAGAAACTAGCTCATAGTTGTATCAAACAACAATATGACTCTAGTCTATGAAGTCTCTATCACTAGTAGGTGGTGCCAATGCTCAATCTAATCAAAACTCATTAACATTTCAAGTGTTTCCATAGAAAAATTCATGCTATACAAATAATCTCTGCATGTCACCAAAACTCTCTTTCAAATCATTATACATGCTCAAAAGTTATATTCATGAAATTCAGTAAAATATGCTGAAAGAAATCATCAGTGTTTTGCATGTTCAGTATAACTATCAAATCTCAGTTTTCAAATAATGCATAAAAGACAACCATAGCTTTCAATTAGGGTTCATGTGAATGAAGACATGAACACACATTCAAATAATTACTCAACTTCAAGGAGATTTTATACAGGAAACTCATTTACTACATTAGAAACTTAATTCAAGAATTAAATCAAGATAATACTTCAAGATATTATGAGTGTAAACTCAAGAACTTCCAACTTTCATCTAAGACCATTTATGGGACACATGGGAGAACATTTTCATGCTTTTAGTTTAAAATTATATACTTGGGAAGAAATAATTAACGATCAACCTTCACGAATCCTTCTCGGTCTCCTCAATTCTACACTCTTTTGCTCTCCTCCGTAGCCCTAGTCTTCTTTCAAGAATTTAAAATGGCTTAGGAATAGGGTTTAAACCCCTTTTTATACCCAAAACGATATATTTTGATCATATTTTGAGTTTAGAAAGAGTTAGGAAAATGTCTAGAATGCCCCTCGCAAAAGAAGAAAATAGCGCACCACAATATAATTTCGTCAAAAAGTTTTCCCATCGAAAATTTTAAAAAAATAACAAGGTTGGTTCCATGTCCCAGGCGCGGACCCTCACTGTTTTGGGGCAACCTAGGAAAATTATTTCTCGACCCAGTTGCTCTAAATTGGGTCGAGATCATTTTTCCACTCGATTTTTTGCACTGATCTCAAATTCGATCTCGAATTTCCCATCAGAGCTTGGAAGACGCGTTATGCACACGATTAGGTTCTAGGGACGTTTCGGTAATTTTACAATGTGTTACATAGAATTTGTTTCTAAATAAATTCTTAGTTTTGTGGATGTTTTTCTTACTTATAATTTGTTTCTAAATAAATTCTAAATAAAACTTTTAAAAAAATTCTTAATTTTGTGGATTTTTTCCTTAATTTTATTTAGAATTTATTTTTTTTAAAAAACGACGTGGCCAAATTAAAACATGCCATGTGTAAAAGGTGGCACGACATGTTTTAATTTGGCCACATCATTTTAAAAAAAAAAATAAATTGTAAATAAAATTAAGAAAACAAAATTCTTAATTTTGTGGATTTTTTTCTTGATTTTATTTAGAATTTGTTTTTAAATAAATTCTTAATTTTATGAATATTTTTCTTATTTAGAATTTTTTTCAAAATAAATTCTAAATAAAATTTTTAAAAATTCTTAATTTTATATTTTTTCCTTAATTTTATTTAGAATTTTTTTTTAAAAAAAGGTTGTGACCGAACTAAAACATGTCATATGTAAAAGATGGTTTTGCAAAACCACTATTAGAAAATAATAACATGGATGAGCTTTTTCCTTAACAACAATGACATATTTGAGCCAAACTTTTTAACAGATGACATAAATAACCTCTTATCAAAGTTTGATAGCATATTTGATCTTTTTCCCTTAAAGAAATAACAAATCCTTTTATTTTATTTTTATTTTTAAATATATATATATATATATATAAAATAGGAGGGGTGTCTCTAAGCTTAGTTCGCCAACTTGAGGGGTATATTTAAGTTTAGTTCGTCAAGTTGAGGAGTATTTTTAAGCCACGTATAGCGCGTGAATGAAACATTTTTGGGTTTGAAACCGAAGGATTGTATTCCAAAACTAAGTCCATAACTAAATAAACATAACTTGAAGCAACCATCAAAAGGGGTAAAAGGTCATTTTATAGAAAATTCTTAAATTGACCTTATGTTGTAGTTGCTTGTGTATATTTTACTTATTAGAATGATTGTATGATTCTATCAATACACTATTGTTAAGTGTATTGATATTCCACTTGTTCCTTCTTTGTTGAATATAGAGCATCTTCAGGCGGCTGTTGACAAACCTCAACTACGAGACGAATGAACTCTCGAATTCAAGGATGAGCCAGCTCGTCAAGACAACAAAAAATTCATCCATCTTTTTTAGTCCATTTATTTTCAACCGTCGACACTTTAGATTATTTATTGTTGTGATTTCTGGGGTCATATCCCCATATGTTGGACACTTAGAGTTTTAATATATTTGCTTTCGAGTTCTAGGGAGTTATTTTACACCTTTTGTAGTTGTTGTTGAGTTTATGAGAACTCAATATTGGACCTATTAATATATCATAGTTTTGCATCTTAAATAGCTATTTGTTTTAATTGCTTAGTTGGGTTGTATAATGATTCTCCCACTGGAGGATTAGTGTGGGTGCCACTTGCTGCCTATTTGGAGTCATGACAACCTCGTATACATAGACCATATATGTTACCTTACTAAGTTTCATGTTTCGGATTCAATTGAATCGCCAGAACATGAATTTGAGACCTCCCTGACCCGAAATCCATTTAATCGCAACTAGATTAACTTAAGGCTCCAAAAATATAATATCACCCATGAAATTCTAAAGATCATTAAAAATTCCCCCTAGAGCTAAAATGACCTCCTTAATCCAACAAAATCGTTGAATTTCCATTCTGAGCATCTAGATTGAGAATATTGACCAAAGTCAAATCTTAATTCAAAATAACTTAAACTTCTCACTTGCGGCCTCATATCCACAAAGTTACTTCAAAATAGAAAACAACAACACTCCTATACCAAATCCCACATTCTTGGAGTTGATAGAATTGACAAAATTTTATTTCGAGACTCGCAGCTCTGGTTGGTATCAAAAATTACTTTTGAACAACTTAAACTTTCAAAATTTCACAATTTTCAGTAAAATTTCAAAACTAAGTCCATAAACTGATCAAACATTACTCGAAAAAACCATCAAAAAAGATAAAATGATCATTTTTTCAAAAAAAAATTGACCTTGAAAATTATTACAAAAAATTAATATTAAAAGTAATAAAATCGATACACTTGAGATGATTTAAAAAATCTAATTTTAATTATACATCATAAAATAATAAAATTTAATATAATATAATATTTTAATAATAATCGATCGAAATCAAACCATTCACATGCCAGGATCAATAGGAAAATGGGTACAAATCATTTACACTGAATTTTACTTTAAAAACAACCTCCCCCACCCCACCCCATCCCATCCTCAATTTTGAAAAATAATCATTCCCTTCGCTTTTTTCTAATTGATTATTTAAATATTTATTCAACCCTTACATTATCAATCTTTATTTTTTTATACTTCTTTTAAAATTGTTTTTTTAACTTTTTTAATCCACATAACATATAAAATATTGATTTCATCAAAACAAGAAGAGGAAAAAAAATATTTATTGAGCATATAATTTAATGTCATTCTTTGATGAAGCAAATGAACAAATAAAAATAATTTTATTAATTTTAATGAAATCGCTAATGTAATAGCCTTATACACATATTGTATTGCGAGTAATAAAAAATAATTAATAAAATGAAGATATTTCATAGTAATTTCTTAAAAGATTATCTATTTATATTATAAAATAAATTTTAAATCATAATTTAGAAAAACATTTAGAGAATAATAAATAGACATAATTACATAAATATGACCTTTTAACTTGGTTATAACTGTCATCGACGTCCTTTAACTTTAGATATACATAAGTAGACATTTAAACTTTTATAAAATTAAACAAGTGGTCACATGCGTTCTGCATGACAATTCACGTGAGATACTCGAACTGAATAATTACTCCATGTAAAAAAATATATCATGTTATGCATATGACGCATGTGTCTATTTGTTCAACTTTATGCAAGTTTAAAATGTTTCTTTATGCTCACTCATTAGTTGGATGGAACAGATGTCAACCATTGTCAAGTTTAAAAAGGTCATGTTAATGTATTATGCCTAAGAGTCAAGTAATACTTTTAAATAATATACATGCACATAATAGATTTATATATATGTAAATGTATATAATATTAAAATAACAATCACAAATAATAACATTAGATTCTGCGACAAATTTTTAACTTATAAAGCTAATCAATTTAAATAAAATATATTAATACAAATGTTAAAAAATGAAATATTTAATACTCCTTTTGGTCCCTTTTACATGTCACATTTTTGTGACTGCATCTGCATTAAGAAAAAAATTGATTTTACTATTTTGCCTTTATTTAATGTACATCAATTGCTTTTTTAATTTTTCCAGTTGGCCAAATATATTTTTCCAAAGATTTTTGGCTATCAAGGATAAAATAGGAAAATAATATCATTTATACATTAATTTTGTGAAATAACAAATATATTAAGGATCATTTATTTATAGTAAAGATGCATATAAAAGGGATCGGAGGGAGTATATAAAGATGGAGGATTAAAAAGAGTAGTCTACACTCACCAACTCCATCAACCTCTTTTGTAGTTATGATTAAAGATTTTGAGAAGCATGACGTCATTATAGTATTAGCACGCGTAATGAAGTAGGGGATTGAATAAAGTAGTTCTTGATTAAGTTACTTATCCTTTTAATTACGCAATGATGATTGACACTTGACAGACATCTATCTCCTTTTCATTCCAATCTTATCGTACACACAAAGCCAGTTGAAAAGGCAAGTGCATTTTGGCTTTTTTTTTTTTTTGATTGGGACTCCCACTTCTCATGACCCTTTTTTTTTTTCATTTAAAAAAACACTTGTAAATCTTTTAAAATGCAATAAAAGTTCTCTAAAAATATTATAATGGACTAAGAGTCCGTTTGACTTAGCTGAAAAAAATAACTTTTAAAAAATATTTTAGAAACATTTTTTAAAGTGCTGAAATTTATTCAAAAAATAAGTAATTATGTATTTGGATAAAAATATTGTAGCTGAAAAAAATTGTTGATGTGTTTGACACATAAGTGTTGTTAAACATTTTTTTAATTAAAAATGTCTGAAATACCTTTCAAACTGTTAACATTATAAAAACTATAAAAACTGATTACTTTAAGATTTTTCTCTATAAAAAATAAAATAAAGTAAAATAAATTTATATTTTGATTCAATATCAATATAAACTTATTATTTAAGTAAATTTTA
>JAPFFP010000002.1:13809704-13821027 GCA_026153255.1 Solanum medicagineum
AAGGGGCTGGCCCCAACCGCCCCCCCCCCCCTTTTAACCTTGGCCAAGGTGGGGCGGGGCGAAAAGGGGGAAAAAGGGGGGCAAAACCCCCCCCCCCCCCCCCCCCCCCCCAAAAAAAAGAAAAAAGAAAAAAGAAAAAGGACTTGACCCATCTTTTTCCTAATAAATAAGTTAGCATTCTAGTAAGAAAGAAAGTTCTAGCAGAAAGTTTTGTTTTTCTGACACGTTTGATATTTTAGTTTACATTCTTAACCTTGAATTAAGTCTCTTCCGTCCCTATGGGTTATGGTTGGACATCTATGTAGTTATATCTGGGCAGTTTGTCTAAGATAGATTAAGTTGGGCATATGCCAACTTAGCTTATCAGTAAAATGTCTCATGCCCAATCTGACAAAGTTTTGGGCAGGTTATAAACAGTTGGGTCAATTTTGTACCCCTATTTATTTGCTTTAGCTCAACGTTGAAGCAGTGGTGATGGCAGGTCAATACTCATCACCTACCTCTATTTGAGATAAAGGGGTCAGGTTACACGTAGAGTCTATGAGACATGAACTTTGACAACCTCCAAAATACATACATTTACCCCTCCCTCTTGTTAAAGCCAGTCAGCTATTCTGGAATTGGAATGACAGTAATTTGGACAACACCAAGTTTAGAGTATTATTAGCTATAAAACAATGAATTCATTGTTAACTACTGGTAGATGACCTCAATTATCTTCCCATCTTGTAACAACCAACTATTTTCTAATTCATACACTGGCAGAGGGGCGATAACCACATTGAGTACTTCTACTATTAACATATCTAGAAAATTTGCTCCTCTGGTATGGTCCTTGCAGGTTTCAATATAAGAACGTTATGCCAGGAAGAGAATACAGTGAAGATAATATCAGATGGAATATCTTTCTCCTAGCTTCTTCTAGGTAGCTAATATGACATAATTAGGTAAAGCTAATGTGACAGAATTTAGTTTTCTTTTGGGTTTCCACTGAAAGTGTCTGTTGTACTGGATCTTGTGATTCAATTTATAGTTAGAATCCTTCAACTACTAACAAAAACTATTTTGTTTCCCAAAAGCAAGAGAGCAAAACAGAACATGAATTTCACCTGTGTAGTCTTGCTGACTTCTGTGCTCATATTCTTGCAATGATCCTGCTCATTAGTCATTCCGGCTCCCGATAAGCTTCACATGCTCAAGAAACGGATAGAAAGCAGGAGAAACATATGCCTTCTTTTGCTCTAGTGAATGAATTCCAAATTCCGTGTTGTCAAAAGTCCCACATTGGCAATGGGAAGGGAATTTGGACTCTTTATATGGTTTTGGGCAATCCTCACCTCTTGACTAGCTTTTGGGGTTGAGTTAGGTGCAAGGTCCATTTCGTTTGATACCTGTCCTTTTATATTTTTGTTCTTTTTTGGTTTCTGTGATCTCTATTCAGACTTGGAATTCTGCTACTCATTTCTCATCCTATAATAACATTTCATTTCAGTGACTTTCAGCCGTATGGATCCAGAAGGAAAGCTTTTAATGGGATTTCGTAAAGCATCAACTGTTAATTCAACTCAGGTAACTATTTCCACTTGGAGGTTTCATCTGAGTTCACCTTAGCGACTTATGGGATATAATATTGATTATATTGCCTAAACAGGAAAATCGTCTGTCATCCATACCCAAGAGTGTTTTCTCAACTGAACCCACCTTCTTCTCAGCAATGCCTGAGAATCTACCTTTGATGAGTGGTTACTCTGGCCTTCTTCAGTCATTTAAAGGAAGCAGGGAGTCTTCTCTGAATTTGTCATCGAAGCATTTCAATAGTGGTGATTTTAGCTGGTATTTAACTGAGAAGAATGGAGGCAAGAATGCAGATGGTGCCTTCACCCCTTCAATGCCTGTTTCAGAGCGTAAAAGAAGTCGTAATATTGGGTCAAAAAGTAAGAGATTGCTCATTGATTCCCATGATGCTTTGGAGTTGAAACTTTCATGGGAAGAGTTACAGGATATGCTCCGACCACCACTGAGTGTCCAGCCAACCACTGTTACAATTGAGGACCACGAATTTGAAGAATATGAAGTATGTAGCTTTATCTTTGAAATAATTTGTGCTGCTCATGGTTTCTGCTTGAACCAGATGAATCATTATCTTAATCAGCGAGAATTGCCATTTAAAGATTTAATCAGTCTGCTTAAAAAGCTCTGGTTTGGTTTGTAACTTTGTTCTTCGAAAATGCAGCTACCACCTGTTCTTGGGAAGAGGAGTATATTTACTGTGCGCTTATCTGGGTAAGAATGAATATCTTATCAGAATGTATTCCACTACACCAACTTGTTGCTTAGGAAAATGATGAAAGAGAATATCAACAGTAAAAGACCATCTAAGTTACCTTTTCTGAATAGTTTTCACTAACAAAGAGTCCATGGCCTATGTTGCTCGGACTCTCCAAAACAGCTGCCACAACTGCATTGGATCTTCCCAAAATGCTTAACTTTTGGAGGATCCGACACACACCCAGCAAACAGTCTGGGCAATAAAATCCATGGCTGATCAGGAACATTAATGCATTATGATGTTAATGAATGGTTTGGCCAGCATGAAACTGGGAAGAATGTCCCTAAGATTTGTAACTTCTCTCATTCTGCTGCTATAAGAAGACCTTTCCTTTTTCCCAAAAATTTGATACCTGATACGTAGCTGTCTGTACAGTGGCTGTTTTCTCTGAGAAACTTCTTTCTTCTGTCATATTCCGACGATGTCTTTTCTTCTGTTCAGATGTTAATTTTGGAAGCTGATAGTTCAAGTGACGTCTCTGTGGCTCTTCCCTTCGCCTATTTCGTTCTCAATGGTTAAGAAAATAGAAAAGAGAGGGTAGATGACAAAATAATGGGAAGATGTTGGAGCGGGAATAGACACAGAATGCTGCTTTAAATTTGGCACCGTATAGTACATCATCACCAATTGACCATTGAACTATTGACTGCAATTTGTTTAACAACATATTCAACTGCAGCAAATACTATTTAAAAAACATATTTTTTTTCTTTTCTAAACATTCTTTTTCATGTCCATCTCATTGACATTTGATAATCCCTAAACTGCTCGAATTTGAAGTTCCACTGGTATCTCACTAACCCAGGGAGCAGGAGCAGTGGGCGCAATGTGATAATTGCTTTAAGTGGCGAAAGTTGCCAGCTGATTATCTTCTACCTCCTCAGTGGACATGTCAGGACAACATTTCAGACCATAGCAGGTCAGGACTTAGCAATTCAAGGAATTCTGCTTAACAGCACTAATGTGACTTAAAATTACTCTTATCATGCTCGTGTTCTCAGGTCCTCTTGTTCCGTCCCAGACGATTCAACACCCAGCGAGCTTGAAAATCTTCTCAAAATGGACAAGGGTGAAGTAACTTCTTGCTTTAGTTTCAGTGTTCACTTTGGTCATGCAACAGCTGGTTCTTGTATGAATCATGCCCTTGATTTTAATTTGGTTATGTCATGCCATCATTGTTTGTAAGCATGTGGTTGTGCTAAATTAAATGTCATTTACCAGTCATGTACTTGTAACCAGTTGTCCACGTATGATAGGGAAATCTATGTTGCATCCCTGACAGTCAACATACTTGCAATCATTTTAACTGACTGCTAGGTTGTGGACACTTTTTTAGGTGTAAGGAAATATTTATGGTTCTTAGTTTTGTTGGCATTGCTGTACAGATTTAAAGAAACAGAGAAGTGCAACGGGTCAAATGGCAACACAGGCCTATGATTCTTCTGATTTAGATGCTCAAGGAAATGGGATAAGCATTGCTGGTAACGTAAGAGAGCCTGGTGCCACATCAGTTGCTACAACAACAAAACATCCAAGGCATCGACCTGGCTGTTCTTGCATTGTGTGCATCCAGCCTCCCAGCGGGAAGGGAAAACATAATCCAACATGTACTTGCAATGTCTGCATGACAGTCAAACGCCGTTTCAAGACACTTATGATGCGTAAAAAGAAGCGTCAATCAGAACGTGAAGCGGAACTTGGACAGAGGAATCAACTTATGTGGAGTTCCAAGGAAGAGACTGAAGTGGACAGCTTCTCTAGACAAGTGAAACCAGAAGTTGATCCTTCAGACATAGAAAGATCAGGAAGTGAGACACTGGCAAGGGGCCATAGCAGCAATCAATTGCAGAAGCTTCCTGAAATAAGTAAGTCGCAATTAGACTTAAACTGTCACCCAAATCGTGAAGATACAGGTTCATCTCATATTAGCATGATGTCTCTTCTTCAGCAAGCATGTCTGCCACTAGAGACATACCTGAGGCAGAATGGTCTATCAAGCTTAGTTTCTGAGCAACAAGGGAGCTCAGGGTCCCAAGGTTTGCCCCAAGACACCAGAGAGAGTGACCTACGTGTCCAAGAGGATCTGTGCCTTGCTCTAGAGCAAGAAAAGGATGTTGCGAAGGAAAGCTCTGAACCAGATCAAGGTGGAAAAGACCATTCGTGAAACATGAAATCCTTTTGCTTGCTATTGCTCCCTTCTATTCTTTTGTTGATGGACCATCACTATAGGAGGTTCCCACTCTTCCCGTATTACCATATCCACCCACCTTGTTGATATCATATAGTTATCAGGAGTATGTTGAGCAATTGGATGGGAAAATCCAATTGTGTTTATAAGTTGTATTACGCGTGTCGTGAAAATTATATTTAGATGCTTTGCCCTATCTATATTCTGCTTATGCATTTTTTAGATGAGGGCTCCTAGAAAACAACTTCTCTACCTTACCTTGTGAGGTAGTGGTAAGATCTGCATACATTATACCCTCCTCAGATCCTACTTATGGAATTCAACTGGGTATATCGTTGTTGTTGCTTTTTAAAGAAGAGTGTATAAATGAAGTGCAAGCAGCTTGTGCTAGTGAAACACTATGAAATTTTGTAGCTGACATTTTCCAACTTTGTATTTCACTCAACATTAGATTACAAAACTTTAAAGAAGAGTGTATAAATGAAGTGCAAGCAGCTTGTGCTAGTGAAACACTATGAAATTTTGTAGCTGACATTTTCCAACTTTGTATTTCACTCAACATTAGATTACAAAACTTTCCAAGTAACATGGAACACTGAGATTTACTTCTCTATCAAAGAGAACAGCTGCATCACCCTCACCACTGAAACCATATTTAACACCAAGCCAAGTCCCCAAAATACAACATTTCTTGATACACTAATAAAAGAATACTTGTACACATATACATCAGTGCAAAATAGAATTTTCTTTCTTCTGTATCTTCCCTTTCCTTTTTCTTTTTATTGCTATGCAACAATCAGGGGATTGTTTTTTCGTCTTGGAAGGGCCGGAGGTTGAAGAATAACACATTAAAGTAAAATCTACAATGCCCACACATCTCGATTACCAGAACACTAATCGAAAGAAAGGACAAACCTTATCTACAAAATGTTCTTTCCCACGTTTCTTTCTTGTCAAAGGAGAGGGCTGGAGGTAACCAATCAAAGAATAAACAATCAAAATCCTTCAACACTGGACCTGCGAAAAGATGATGTTGATGACCTTCGGCTTTCCAGTCTATCAAGATCCTCCAAAGAGAAAGAGTAGGAACATGTTAATGAAGGACGAGCCGAGGGTTGAGTAGCAACCTTTGAGGGAGAAGCTGATGCTCGGGCGAGTGGTAAGGAAGGGGAGAAACTCAACCTTGGCGCAGGAGTGATGATTCCATTCATGCTTGGAGACTTTGACATGTGTTTTCCACCAACTAACGCTGGTTCTTGCAGAGGAAACCGTGAAGGGCACTTCATTACTAGTACGGCCTTGAGTTGGTCCACGATAGTTCTCATGGTGGGCCTTTCGGATGGATCCTTTTGCAGGCATCTTTGAGCAATATCAGCCACTGTCCTAGCTGCTTTTGCAGGAAATCGTCCTTTTAGCTGAGGATCCATGATAAGTGATAATCTACCATCATCAGAAAGGAAAGGCCTACTCCACTTGACTAAATTCCTCTCTTCCTTTGAATACCGACCATCAAGATTCTTCCGGCCAGTGAGCAGTTCTAGAAGAACAATCCCGAAACTCCAAACATTGCTCTTAGGAGTTATCAACCCTCTCTCTACTGTCTCCTGTGAGAGATTTGCCAGGGCCTGAACAAATGTGATTACTTTAATAATTAAAATCTCCCAAGAAGTCATAAAGTACAAATAACTGAACCAAAACTCATAATTAGACCAAGAGAAATACAAACGCAAAATGATTCTCAACCAATAGTGATCTATGAGGCATTGACATCTCTTCTATTAAGAGGCACATCCTCTAAAATTATGAGTCACAATTTCTATCATGACATGCTCCAAAACTATACTCTGTTCACATATATTAACTGACTGACAGAACTTGCTGATGATCAAAATACTCAAGAAAGCCATCTCAGCTAGTCCTCCCAAAACATTGGGTAAACATTTAAATTTTAAAACCAACATTCCCAGCGATAAAAGAAAAGCTGTGTGACTGCAACAGTAAATAAGGGAACTTACAACTGAATTGCAAGATATCTCTGTCTCTTGTATATTCGTAATGCATCCATACCCTGAGAGCTTCGCACTAAAATCCTTGTCGATTTGTATATTCGCAGTTGAAAATTCATGGAACATTGCCTGTCGGTGGAGATAAGAAATTCAGCACAAAATGATTATATCATTGGCCAGGTCTCAATATGAAAAACTAGGAACTTTTGTTATAGAAACACAAAGACGACAGCGGAAACTACAAGTTTGCGTCATGGCTCAAAAAGGCCACAGAGCTCAGGCTACGTATAGCAGATAATAGTGTTGATACCTGGAAGGGTCCCTCTTCATGTAGAAATGTAAGACCTTGTGCAGCACATAAGGCAATTTTGGTTCTTGCATTCCAATCTATAGAGGGGCCATCTGATCTTCCAAACAAAAGCCGGTCTAAGCTTCCATGGAAAAGCCTCTCAAAAACCAACATCCTGTGCTCAGAACCTTCGCGTGCATGAAAACCAATCAGTTTACAAAGTGAAGAATGTTGCAAGGAAGCCAGGGTGTTCACCTCATTGACAAATTCCTTCAGACCCTGAAAAAGCCGAAAGATAGTGAGATTGGTGCCTAAATATCATGCACTTCCTAAACCACAAAGTTGACTCCTACACCTAACAATGGAAACAAAACCATCCAGTAATTAATGCATGTTCTACAAATAAAACTTATAAGTGCAGTTTGATGCAGGCTTGTGTTATGCAAATTCCTGATTTGGACAATATTCATTTTTTACAGATGCAGAACAGTGCTGCTAAAACTAGCCAAATATGAACCTTGCCAAGCCTAGATACCAAACTAGAATGGCATTAAAATATGACTTCATCATCAGATATAGGTCAGACAAGAGAGGGACTATCAGCAGATGACACACAGCTAGGATAATATAAAATCAAAACATGCCAATGCAATTGAACATTACCTGTGAAGAAGGGTGAAGTCGAGTTATAGTTGCTTCAAGCTTCTTTGCACCAGAGGCATCATCCCCAAAAGAAGCTCTGTAGATGACAGAAGAGAGACCTCCTGACATGCAACGTTCTGGAGAGAAATGGTGGCATGCAGCAGAAATCTCATCAAAAGAAAAGTTCCGAAGCGTTCCAGTAGAAGGCAATGTAGGAGGCAGCACAGGAGGCAGTGGCAACGGTCCAGAGGCATTGAGAGGGCTACTTGTATTTCCCACTTTGAAGCTTTTTGTAGTCCTGAGAGCCGCGGCATTATGAGGTGATGGAAGTGGTAGAGGCTGAGGAACAGATGACCTGTATTCCTTTATTGATCCAGCACGACTAGTCAGCTCTTCATGGTCTTCACATTCATTCGATGCTAGAGGATCTTGATCCACAGTGTCTAGACTTGAGGGGGCGGATAGTGTTCGTTCCCTACTCGTTGCTACTCCATTGTTTGACTGCACCGGTTTCACTCTTGTTTTAAAACTTGGTGGTGCGGACTGCAATGCTCTTGTTTGTCTCTGGGGTTCAGGCAGCGCAGTAGGTGACTGCTCCTGAGGGTTCACACGTTTGATGTGGATGCTATGCTCGGATTTTTTCTTCTTACTCTTTGAAACTGTGAAACATCCCATCTTGATGCCTAAATAATCCGGCCTTATCTGGTTTATATCGTCCTGCCAAATCAGTAGTAAGACATAAGCACATGACAACCATTCTGAAACACTTTGACAACCTAAAGTATAGAGCAACATGGGTTTATCAGGGAATCAAATCACTAACATTTGTATATGACCAGAGAGTAAAACCAATCGTTGGTGAAGTTATAATCAAGAAATTATACCACCATTTTGCTCCACCAAGCAAGCTGATTTAGGAACCTATGAGATTGAATGATCTCCTAGTATTGTTCAAAACAAAATTTGAATAACTTACCTCCACTTTTTGAATTGACCTAAAACATACACAATTTTCAATAGCAATGCTGCTATCAATTTATACACACTCTAAGTACTTCAAATGCTTAAAACTACAGGTTCAAGGAAGCACGGTGCACTAAACTCTCACTATGTGTAAGGTCCGGAGAAAGGACCAAGAGTTTGCTGGACACAGCCTTCCCTGCATTTCTACAAGAGGCTGTGTCCACAACTCGAACCCACAACGTCCTGGCCACATGACAAGAACTTTACCAGTTACACGCCAAGTGATTTTTAGATCCTGAGGCAGATAGGCTAGATGGAAAAGCAATCAACTAATCTTTAGCAATAAAGAATCAGAAATCAATCAAATTTCTTGGTTTGGTCAACTCAGAAAGAGGATCCATGACAATGATTCAAATGATTTGGCACATTCCATCAAAGGTGAGGTCATTAATAATGGTCAAAATATACCTTCATAATTCAATCAATTTCTAAGCTCTTGAATTTTCAAAGTAAAAAATACACCAAATATTCTCTAAATTGGATACTAAAACTTCAAGAAAAGCAAATTTTCAAGAATCACTAATAATCTACTATCCTAAACTACCAACAATACTAGATTTCCAATAAGAAGACCCCAAATCCAAAATTTTCAGCAGAATTCCTAAAATTAACAACAAAAGTAAAATCAAGAAAGCTAAAGAAAACCAACCTGGGACAGTTGTTCCACAGCTTGTAGTTGCTTTTTTGAGCTCAAAGATTGGATCTTTACTGATTTCTTGAAA
Source organism: Solanum medicagineum (assembly GCA_026153255.1). Classification (NCBI taxonomy): domain Eukaryota; kingdom Viridiplantae; phylum Streptophyta; class Magnoliopsida; order Solanales; family Solanaceae; genus Solanum; species Solanum medicagineum. Next base: position 13,818,907 of record JAPFFP010000002.1, read on the forward strand.
TTTAAAAACAACCCATGTAAAGAATTTTCATTCAAATGTTTTGGTTGAATATTGGGTGAGGAAAGAAACCCTAACAAGAAATGGTAGAAATATACATGTAGAATGGCAAAAAGATGCGACTTTTAAGAGTAAAAAGGCAAAGAAAGTAGGAAAAAGAAGACTGGAGTTTCTTGGGGGTGGTTTCATAGGAAAGAGGAGTGAAAAGTATTAGTCAAACTTAAAATCCACACCATTATTATTATTATAAAGAAAATACAAACCAACTCAATTTTTTATGTTATTACTATTAATTTTATATTAAGAAAAGATAACATCTCCTTTAACAACAATGCAAATCTCATACCTTTATGACATTTTTTGCCCTCACATACAAATGTGTCCAACTCACAACTGTAATATGGTAAAATCAGTAATTATTTTATTTAAAAATTTCAACTATTAGAAAGAATATCATTAAGTGGAAGTTCGATCAGATTTCATTGTGAAAATTAAAAACAAAATTAAATAAAAGAATTGTATTTGGCCACGAATATAAATTTGAGTTATTTTTTCTTTTTATGTGTAATTTAAAGTGAGAAAAAGCGATTTTTTTTTTTTGGTTTTTCAGATTCTTTAATAGTTAAATTTTAAAATTTTATGCTCAAATTAATTTTTTTTTCACTGCCAAATGGTCTATTCTCAACTATTTATATACTATATTATATTGATTTGAACAAAGTTGTTTACTAACCCTTTTCTTTTTTGAAAAAAAAAAAAAAGAAATTGTCTATTTGGTTTGATTTGACAAGATTACAACCAGCAAAATATCAAGATTTAATTAAACATGAATATGAATTTAAATAGTATGATCAAATACAGTACCTACACGCAATTGACCTCACTATATTATTAAATTTATAAGTTTTGATTTCAGGGTAGGAGAAGTTTGAGATAATTAAATTGTTTTGAACTTGATTAAGTTTTACTTACTTTATCAAACAATACTCATAGAAAAAAAGCAAACACTATAAAAATAGATTTTGATGGTGCTATCATTACACTTTCTTCATTACATTTCGCAGATTGATTTAATAATTTTAATAATAAATTAATTTAATTAAATATTTAAACATTATATAAAAGTAATTCTATAAATTATAATTTCTCATTTTTATATCAAGAAAAAAATATTTTTTAAAATATTAAGCAAAATATATATCATCTGACTTTAAAAAAGAAAATTGTGATAATATTTTAGAACGGAGGAGTACTTTAAGAATAGCCAATTTCATAAAGAAGAGGTAAGTGTTAAAAATAGATTTAAACTATTTTTTTTTTTAGTTTCATACCAAACTATTGAGGGTATAAATTCATAGCTAAGTCACCACTCATTAATTTGGGAACGATACTTTAGTGATATGTGTAATATACTCTCTCTTTTATCTAAAAGAACCTTGCCACATTCAACGTGGATAAAATATCTCTTTATTTAAAAAAAAAATCTTCCATATGAATAAGACATTTCACATTGAAAAAAACTAAATAAATTATTTGTATTAATTAAAAAAATTACAATATCACTATCTAAAAATTTATTATTTAAAAATTTAAAGTATTTTCCTTACCCCGGTATATTCAAAAAATCACGTAGTAATCTTTTTTTTATAACATTCCCAAGAAGTAAACTATTGATAGTAGTTCCACGGGCATCGAAAAGGAAGAGTAAACCTCACCCCACTCCACTACCTCCTCCCTATGTACCCCCCACCCAATTTTATTTTATTTTTAAAGTTCTTTTATAAAAAAAGACTTTAAAATAAAATTCTAATCCTTGGCTTTCATTTTTTTAATATATTTTTCTTGTGTTATAGTAGATATATACATATAATTTTTACAAAAATTTTATTTTTTTACTTGGATACTGATTATAACTAAATGAAAATTTTATTTGTAAAAACATCTTGCAGTAAGTAGAAATTTTTTGCCTAAAATTAAGGTATATATTTTATACAAACAATAAAAAAAATTGGGAAAGAAAGATTAGGTGAGTGAGATAGATTTTTCTTTTACAAAAATAAAATAATATGGCAGAAATTTTTTTGAAGGGGGTGGGAGGGGGTGAGGTGGGGGCGGGGATGAAGA
>JAPFFP010000002.1:13838792-13850066 GCA_026153255.1 Solanum medicagineum
TAAAAACCATTTTGGGCCTCAAAAAAATGACTAATGCGCTTAAATTTCGTGTATTTCACGCGTTATGCTAGGTAGGACTCGCGTGTTTAAATGATTAAGAATGAGTTAGTTGGAGCGTCTATTTGTGCATTTTAAAAGTTTGAAGTCCAACTTGTGATTTGAAGCTAAGTTAGGATTAATTTATGTATTATGCCTATTTAAATTATACCCCATTTATGAAATGGGATTGAAATTCCATGTATAGATGGCAAATGTAATCCATGCAGTGTATCTTATCTTTAAAAAAAAAAAAAAGGACCTCGATACCAACTTTTTGAGATCGGTATTCCCATAAATATCGACTTCCGAGCTGAAGGTAGAAAAAGCTTGTCGCTTTTTCATATTAACTTTCCGAAGTTGATTTTAATTTTAAATCAAAAAGTTAGTTATCTTACTTTATTTATCGACTTCCTGAGATCGCTCTTATATATGTTTTTTTATTTATAATATTTTTGACATATAGATGTCGATTAAACAATAAAATTTTAAAATATGTATAATATTAATACCGACCAAAAGAGGTCGATGTAATATATTTTGATTACTTTAATTTTCTAATATTCGGACTTTCAGAGGTCAAAATTATTTGTTTAGTTTCTTTTAAATGATCGACTTCCATAGATCAATATTTTTAAAATTTTATTTTATTTTATTTTTTAGATTCCAACTTGCGAAAGTTTTTTTTAATAGTGGAATTATTTATTTAATTTAAATTTTTATGTATGACATTAGTATTAAATCTGGTATTAAAATAGGTTTTCAAACTTTTTGATGTCTAAATATTTTTTAGTATATTTTAAAAATGCATATCAAATTGGTATTACCTATTGAATAATCTTATTCATACTTACATCAATTTTTATACAATTATTTACTTGAAAGAAAGTCAATTAAAATAATCAATTTATATACATTTCTTAAAACCTAAATCAAGTATATTTTTTTAATTGTTTTTTATATTTGGAAAAATTTCAAAAATGATTTATTTTCAAAAAAGTTTAAATCACCATTCATAGCAAGTCTTTTTACGTAGGGAAAATTGTAAAAGTATACATTTTCAGATCAAATTTTACCTTTATGTGTCACCTTCTATTTTTATTCAAAAATATCAATCATTATTTACCAAATTATTCCCAAAAAATTCAAAAACAAAAATAAAGGGTAAAGATGTGACATAAAATTTGACAAAAATATAAATATTTTTAAAAATTAACACATAAAGATAAAATTGGGTCTAAAAATATATATTCTCCCAATTTTCCCTACACTACAATTTAATAAAAGTTTTTTTTCCTTTTTTGGTAATGGAAAGGGTTAACTTCCTTTAAGGTCCATTCAATATTTTGGCCAAAATTGAAAAAAAAGTTAAAATTGTATTTTCATCTGTTTTTGCCCACTAGTTCATCCTCCATGTTATAATACATGAGCCACATTATGCTGACACGTGGAAGATAAACCAGCCTTATCCTTCTCCGGAGCACACTACATCCACAAGCCCCTCCCCTGTCGAATCCTTATTATCTCCAGAAAGAGCAGAGCAAAACAGAGCAAACCAAAGAAAAAAAATTCTAAAAATGGCGAGTGTTCCCATGGTCATGAACACTTGTTTCCTCCCAAGAAAGCCTCTTGTTACTAGCCTTCAATCCATATCAAATGTTGGGGAAGCTCTGTTTGGTCTTAAATCTGGTAGAAATGGGAGGATTACTTGTATGGCAAGTTACAAAGTGAAGCTTGTTACACCAGATGGACCTGTCGAATTTGATTGTCCAGATGATTCGTACATTCTTGATAGAGCTGAAGAAGAGGGGCATGATCTTCCTTACACATGCCGGGCTGGTGCATGCTCATCTTGTGTAGGAAAGATTGTTGATGGAAATGTGGATCAGTCTGATAACAGCTTTCTCGATGATGACCAAATTGGGGCAGGATTTGTGCTCACTTGTGTTGCTTTACCTAAGTCTAATGTTACCATTGCAACCCACAAGGAGGACGAGCTTGCTGGCTAATAAAAAAATGTGCTTCGTTTCTTTTATGAGCTACCATTTTTATTTTTCATATGTAATTCACTTCTTTGTTATCACAAAAATTGTTGTGTACCTCTTTTAAGTCTATGATTTATGCTCACTTGATAATGGAAGTGTTTCATTTTTATCTATGTTTAACTAGTGATGTATGCAAAAAAAATTTCCCTAAATATGCGTTCATAATAATATAATATTTAATTTCTGCACGGACTAGACCACTCCTCAGATTCGTCCGCCAAATTGTAACTTTATCTCTTTTGCTACAATAGAGAATCACCATTAATATCTTGGTTCCATAGCCTTGGGGCTATTGAAGATTTACAAAGTTTAACAATTCTTAAATATGCAAGCACTACATCTTTGAAACAGAGGTCAAAATTGTTGGTAGATAAGTTTTCATTGTTCAAATAAGTGATAATATTATAGTAAGACGATTAAGTGGATGTAAAATAACTGAACAAGCGCAACCAAATTTCTCAATTTAGACGTAAAGGTAATCCTTGTTAGGGTCAAATCATGAAATTCCTTTTTAAAATTAATTTAGCTGCTGGGACTGCATTTCCTGCAACACATGTATGCAGCCGTTGGAATACTCGATCCAAATTGAAAAATTAACACGAACGTTCATTTTGTCACTAGGTACAGACATTGGAAGACATTTAGAAAAATCAATTTCAACCCTTCGGAGTGGCCCAAGGGTCTGGGTTTGGAGCTTCCATTTTTGAGGTTTCAAGTTCAAAATCCTTTGCCACCAAACATAAGAGTTTGCTTTCTAGGTCAAGCTCCGCGCCGAGCTTGCCTAGTGCGATTTACGAGCTATCGCATAGAAGCAGGTTTCCCCGTGCGTATCCAAAAAGCAGAGGCTGCAATTCCCTTATCATAAAAAGAAAATTTATTTTAAAAAATAATTCTTAAAAAAGAATTGCTACTTAATTTTCATGTAAAAAATGTGACATGGACTATGGTTCATTACACAAGCTATAATACAGCCCACTGGAACATGATCATAACAGAGAAACCATGGGAAGCTGCTCGAAAAAATGGAGAGTGGTATTTTATGGAATTGAATTATTTGGATAACCTTTCTAGAAATTTGAGCACTCTTTTTATTTCTTTAATTCATTCTCAAACAAAAAAAAGAAGAAGAGGGAATTGCTTGACTATTTTATTTTAATGAGCTTGATTATATTTGTTTACAGTTCACACCATCTACCCTTTCAAAATAAAAAAGTCTATTCAAGTATGCGAAGGAGTTCTCAATTTTTTGTGATGCACTTTATTAGTCTATCTCAGAATGAATAGTTTATTTTATATTTAAATATAACTTTATTTTAATTTTTTTTATTTAAATGAGATGATTTATATTTTTGATCATTTTTTAGTTATCATAATTTTATTTTTCAGAATCAAATGATATGAATTTTGACTAATATTTTAAGATATATTTTTATTGTATTTATGATAAAAATGATAATTTGTAGTATTTTTTGTATAATATTTAGATATTTAAATTTTATTTTAAAATATTAATTTAATTTAATTTAGCTTTACAAATTAGTCAATCTCAAAAAGTGTAATATAACAACTAAAAATAAACTAAAGGAGTAATAAATCAATTCAATCAGGCTCTAAGTTTATATTTCAATTCTAGAATTGTACTTCTATTGAGAATAACTAGTTAATACTCTTTTTGTTCACGTTTAGTTGTCAAATTTTGACTTGACACACAAAATTATTAAGAAAATAATTATTAATATAATAAATTTAGCATTTTATTCCTATTAATTAATAGAATCTCATACATATTTACTTATTATATTTTTCAAAAATATTAATTTTATAATAATAAATTAAGAATATAATTAATTTTTTTGAATTTATCAAAAATAATAAATAAAAATAAAAATTAAATTAGAACCACAGAGAAAACACCATAACCTGTGACTAACCATTATCGGTACAGAAAAGTCAAAACAGAACATTATGATTGTTTCTCACTAAAAGGGCCTTTAGCCTATTACAAAAATTATTTTTTCTTCATTTTGTTATTGTAATAATTCTAAGTTTTACTTGACATATTTAGAATTATAATTTTTTTTTTAAAAAAATTTAATATATTTTTGACTTATACACAATTTTTTGTTTACTTTTTAAAAATTGCTATCAAATTCAAACGACTAAATTGACGTTGAAATGCTCAAGTGTTTGAAAGTTGAGACTTCAAGCGTCCCCTATTGACCAAAAAAAAAAAAAACTCAAAAACTAGGACAAAGCCCATTGGAAACCGAAACAGCCTTATTAAAGCAGAGTTTTCAATGTCTTGTGATCATATAAATCACGAATTTAAAAGATTTTCTGTTTTCTCTTAAATGAAAGTACTTGTTTTTCCCCTCTGAAGAAAAGAGGCTTTCCCTGATTTTCAATCCCAATTCAGTAAGAGGCACTCCTATTACACTCTCTGTCTGTCACAACTCACAGGAAAAGAAGATGATGATGTGGAGCAGACATGTTAGATGGATGTCAACCTTAGTAGCAGCAACAACAACAAATGGGAAAAACAATAGGGGATGGTGGGACCATGTACAATCAGCTCCTATGGACCCAATCATCAGTGTCACTCAGGCTTTTCTCTCTGACCCAACCCCTCTCAAGCTCAATCTTGGTGTGGTATTCTTCTTTCCATGCTACTAGTAATTGAGGGAAAAAAGATTTGAATGAATTACACAGATTTGTTGATTGAATTTTTTCATCAGCCCTTTTCTCCTCCTTTATTGAGATTATTTTATTTTGTTACACTTGTTCATAGGGAGCTTACAGAGATGATACAGGAAAACCAGTTATTCTTGAATGTGTTAAAAGGGCTGCTGAAAAGATTTCTGCCTGCGACATCTTGTAAGTACCATCTCTCTTTTTTGCTTTTTAATCTGAGCAAATGGTTGATGGAGAGCCTTTGCTACCATGGGTTCAAGCCTTGAAAATAGCTTTGCTGCAAGGTAAGGCTATGACCTCAACTTTTTTTTTATGTCTTTAACTATTCATTATTCTATTTATGTATCTGAAGTATCAACTTTTTCGTGACATTTATTATAACATACCTCGACGTTGAGTTGGCCTACACATGTTTGTTGTCGATTAGGGACAAATGTTTGGCCAACTCAGCATTGAGATGTGTTTTAATATAAATGAAGTGATATAGGTGGGTAAAAAGAATGATGTATAATTGAGGTATAAAACTCGAGAAAAAAGTGATAGTTTAGGTGTATTTTCAATCATCAGCTTTTTTTAGTTTCTACACTTATTGTTTGCATAAATTAGTGCTATATTTTAGGACTGATGTTTCCTCCTTTCCCCCTGTGATTGAAGAATTCTTTTAGTTTAATAAGTGTGCTCTAAGCTCATGAATTTGGATTTAATCAATCGTACTTTTCAGAATCCCCATTATAAAATTACTCAATTTGTCTCATTTCTTACTTTTCCTAAGTCTGTTTGGACATTAATTACATGAACAAGTTCTTGTTTTTCGTTGGAAAGGGAAAGTCTTTTAACTAAAAAAGGGTCTAGGAAAAGCTCTCGGTAAGCCTGTTGAAGAATAAAAAAAGCTCCACATTGGTGGTTAATGAGATGCGTGGACTCTTTATAAAACTTGGGCAATCCTACTTCTTTTGAGCTAGCTTTTGGGGTGAGAGTTAGATCCAAGACCTAATTTTATATGGTATCAGAGTAGGACCCATGTCACCCAATGTTAGACCCCCGAAAAATAAAAATTGCCCATGCACCAGATGCTAAGCACTAGGCGTGAGGTGGGGTATTGAAGAATAAAAAAAGTCTCACATTGGTGGTTAATGAGATGGTGGACTCTTCGTAAGGCTTGGACAGTGTGACACTAAGTTTAGGTACGTGCAAGCATATCCAGATACCACTATTATCAAAAATAAGGACAAACTAATTCGATTGTAGGGACCACTTGGTTACTCGCATCAGGTACTAGTCTTTTAACAAGTAGGGTGTATTGCTTTTGAGAAAAAAAAGGAGTTCAATGAAATAACAATGTCTAGGAAGGAAAATTTATTGTGTATTGGAATGAAATGGCTATAATGGTTCAATTGTAATGGTACAAATATTAAGGATTCGTGTAGCCACACCCAACTAGTTTGAGACCGAGAATTTGTTACTGAAGAGGTTGGACGATGTTATAGCATTAGTAGGTACTCTAGTATTAGCAAGTACTCATGGCTAAACAAGTGAAGTCTAGTTTCTGCCAAATATCAAAACAATGTTTAAGTCGCATTAGAAGTATAAGAGCATCAAAATGGTTTTGTAAGGATTTTCGGTTACTTCACTCCTTGCTTTAAGATGTTTGGTTGAATTCTAACGTTCATTCACCATATCACAGTATATATTAGGAATATTTTCTAGGTTTATCGTATTTCATTGCAACTAGGACCATTGTTTTTCTATGGGCAGGGAATCAGCCAAAGCAACAATAAAATCAAAGTTCGTGCAGGACTGTGTTAAATTGGCTTATGGAAATGACTCTAATGTTGTAAAAGAAGGCAGGTTTGCTGGTGTTCCAGCTCTTTCTGGGACTGGTGCATGCCGGCTGTTTGCAGAATTCGAAAGGCGCTTCTATCCTGACTCACTAATGTTTCTACCAATGCCAACTTGGCCAAAGTAAATGTTTTTCTCATTTATAATTCATTTCATGCCATGCCGTTATTAATTTGTACTTTTAAGTGAAATCTGTCCTCTTTTGAAGCCACCACGACATTTGGAAGGATTCTCAAGTTTGTACAAGGACCTATCGCTATTATGATCCTGATACAAAAGGACTGCAATTTCAAGCCCTCATTAATGATATCAAGGTTTGGTTTTATGCTTGCTGGAAGATCAATGAGATGAATTTTCCCAAATTTTATTGTGAAATTCTTGTTTCAACTTCAGTTTCAAATCTTACATCTTACGTATGAGATTCTGAGCTCTGTAAAGGATAGCTTGTGTTGCTGAGCTACTTAGAGACCAGAAGTAAACTCTTTGCTGAAGAATCTTGTACGAATTGTAATTATGCATATGATTTTCCAACCTGATATATGTACAATAATATACCCAGTGGGGTCTTGGGAGGGTAGAATGTATGCAGATCTTACCACTATCTCATAGAGGTAGAGAGGTTGTTTCCTGGGAACTCTCGTCACAAAAACCCATAAGCAGAATAAACTAAATATGAAAAAAAGGAAGAGAAATGGAACAGAAAGACAGGTTAATAACGAAAAGCACATGACAGTATATAAATACGAGACAATTAACATATATAAGATAAATAATGACAACACGGGATAAAAAGACGTGACAAATCCTACTACACTACTATAGCCCATGGCCAGATATCAACCTAACCTTACTAACCTATTAGCCTGTTACTCTAATACATGACCTCCACTCCTTCCTATCTAAGGTCATGTCCTTGGTGAGATCAAGTTTCACCACATCCTGTTTGATCACCTCCCCCAATACTTCTTCGGTCTACCTCTACTCCTTTTTGTAACTCCTAAATCCAACCTGATATATGTAATAAAGAAAATTCCCTTCCATTCTATTATATATAGATATTAATTCAGGGTAGTTTTGTATGTTAATACTGTATTTGAATGCAAAATTTGGTTCTGCTAACTTTCTTCTTTTGGAGTTTTAATTACTATACCTGACCCTATTCATTTGATATTCTCACAGAATGCTCCAGATCATTCCTTTTTTCTACTTCATCCTTGCGCTCATAACCCAACTGGTGTTGACCTCGATTATGAGCAGTGGAAAGAAATCTCACATATATTCAAGGTTAGTGAAATAACTTGTTCCTTTTTCTTCTCCTGCTTACACTTTTAGAGAACTTTCTTATGACTATCTTTGTGAAAACTGGTTTCAGATCAAGAATCATTTTCCTTTTTTTGATATGGCTTATCAAGGAATTGCTAGCGGGGACATTGAGAGAGATGCCACTGCCATTCAAATATTTCTAGAAGATGGACATCTATTGGGCTGTGCCCAATCGTTTTCCAAAAACATGGGATTGTATGAACACCGTGTAGGTTGTGTCAGGTAGACAAACTTCACGTTACAGTGTTCTGCATTGCCTCATTTTGAACAATGCCGAAACAATACTAAATTTTACTTAGTTAAGACTATCCCCTCAATCCATTTAACTCAAACGAAGCAATTTCAACTTGTTCATTCTTGGTAATTGCGAGTCCACTTTAGTGATTAGTAGTCCATAACATGACCACGAAGTATTTGGTTCTATATGTTGATAACATGGTCTGTTTCTTTTAAGATTTCTTGAATAGTCTCCAGCTCTAAACTTCCCCGTCCTCCCTCTTTTTTCTTGGAAACCAGTATTGTCTCCCGGGATGAAAAGCAAGCCACGGCAATCAAGAGCCAGTTGCAGCGAATTGTCAGGGCAATGTACAGTAGCTCTCCTGTTCATGGCCCATTATTAGTATCAACAATCTTGAATGATGCTGATTTAAAGGCGCTTTGGGAAGAGGAAGTTAAGGTAATTAATGTGCCATTATGTATTAGTAATCGTTTCTTTACTGTTCCATTTCCTTGTGCACGTACCGATTATGTCCTTCACATAAGGTCATGGTGGAACGCTTAATCAGAATGAGAATTACATTACGTCGAACTCTCGAAGAGTTGAACTCATCTGCTAGCTGGGAACATATAACGAAGCAGGTAACCATTCTTAAGTCTTTGAACAATCGCTTTTTAGATGCAGCTGCTGATTGTCGAAAAACTTCAGGTTGGGATGTTTTACTTCTCTGGTTTATCCCCCAAGGAAGTTAACCAATTGCAGAGGGATTTCCATATATACATGACTAATGATGGACGCATCAGGTACTTATAACTCACCAAAACTTCTTAAATTTCAGTACTAATACCTATATACGTGACATTGATGATATCAATAATAATAGGAGAATTATTACTTTGTTGGTAATTTCATTTGTTTAGAAAGCAAGAGTGGAGGGTATTTTTCCCTTGCATGTAGGTCTCGTCGTATCCCTCCAAGATTAATCGAAAATGAGAATGTAAACGCCTTTATCAGCTCTATAAACAATTACAAGGGAAGTAAAACAACACATCCTCCTCTCACCGTTTTCCCTAACATAGTAGGTCAAAAGGAAAGCCGATCAAGATAATTCAGTCATGTTAAGAGGCACAATAGAGTATTTGTTTTTCAATTACCACAAAGCTTTTTCTATCATATGTCGATTTAGTTGTTTTGCACAATAAACATACAAAAAGGAAAACTGAAGAAAGAAAATAGAAAGAACCAAAAGGATTCTTATATCTCCTGCTCCTTTTCTTTATGCTTTTTGCAATTGACATGGCTGGCTGATGCAATATTGTCATATGGCAGCATGGCAGGGGTAACAAGCAGTAATGTGGACTACTTGGCAAGTGCAATCCACGAAGTTACCAAAGTGTAAATATTAGTTGGCCTGAGATGATGAATCAGTTTTGTCTTTGATAAGAAGCAATTTCACAGGTTCAAGACAGCCTCTGACAGAAATGCAAGGTAAGACTGCATATAATAGACCCTTGTGATCGGGTCCTTCTCCGGGCTCTGGGCATAGCAGAAGCTTTATTGCACCAGGCTTACCCTTTTCAGATTGTTTCAAAAGCCAAAGTCAGAAGGAATCTTCCAAAGTATATATGTTGTTATGTACCACATACAATTTCTTCAGAATCTTTATTAAGCAAAAGCAATAGAAAATTGAAGGTCAAAGTTAAGAGTTTCTATTGTAGTATATGTCATGAGAAGTCTAGTTCTTTAATAATAGCTACTTTACTGGTCCAAAGCATTTTAAATTTGTAGTTTAGCTATTCTTATTGATATCTTGTGCCGGGAAATCATTGTTTGTGTTATATTTGTTACTTTTAACATATTTACATACTATCATTTACTTTTCATTATTAGTGTTTTTCTTTTTTCTTTTCTTTTTTTCATATCTAGTATTTTCTGCTTATGGGCTTGATTTTTGAGACAAAGATTTTCCGGAAATCTCTCTATCTTTATGTGGTGTTGGCAAGATCTCCGTACATTTGGGTATGTTGTTGTTGTGTTTTTGTGTGTGCTTAGTGGGTAAGGACGTGGGAAAGGGGGAGGGTTATGACATTCTTAATTATTGTGTCTTTTAGTTATCGTGTAGTTTTTAATAATTTTTTAATTTTTCAAATTAAACTCATGCATTTTCTATCAATTGATAGCTTTTAGGATTGTTAAATTTTTAATTTTAAAATTAAAGATTAATTGTGAAATGAGACAAAGGAAATCAACAACTTTTCATACTACTACCTGATACGGCCACCTGCATCAGCGCGGTAAACGTGCACGACTAGACCCACTTTATCTTTCGTTACTGGAGTTTATACTACCTTTAGACTAATGTTATGCCAAACCTTTTTCCGGTGTTCACAGGATCATCATCATAATAGGATTATTACTATTTTCCTAAAATCTTGCCGTAGAAAATTTAGCTAGCCATAGGATTGCGTACCTTAGTTTGCTCCATTAAGTTGCTAGTTGGTGATAAGTCTTGAAAGTATGTATATAAAGGTTATAGTTTACAGAGAGAGTTTTTGGAAAGTTTGAAGTATTATTGATGAAGTATAGAAAGTTGTTGATTTCCTCGATGTCTTTACAACAATATACATGACTATTTATAGGCAAAGTTTTAAGGGGTAATAATCGGAGTGCGGGTGCTCATTGGGCCCCATTGTCCACTCAAATTATTCCGTCTTATCTCTTTGCTGACTCACTAGGACACGTTACATATTTTTACAGACTCGAATAATTACATACGAACAAAATCCTATCTTTTTATAAGGAAAAATAATAAAGACTACCTAATAATTACAACTTTTCCTACAATTTTTGACTTTTTTCAAGACTTTATCAAAAATTAATAAATACTAACCTAACATATTTAGTATATATGGACAAAACTTTGAAAAATCAAACTAATATACGTACTAGTTTCTACAATTTTCTACATTTACATAAGTCTTCTTTTAAGTCTTTGTCATCACTTTATGTCCTTTTCATAGCTGCGTCATTGCTTACGTCATACTCTATATGTCACCGCTTACGTCATACTCCATAATTAGTTGTAAGAATTTGTCTTTATGTTGAGTCATCCTTTTGTGTAGA
>JAPFFP010000002.1:13880282-13897407 GCA_026153255.1 Solanum medicagineum
GGAGGAATAAAAAATAAAAATTTAACATATTATTTTATTGATTTGCTATTGTTTTAGCATATGTACAAATCGATAAATTGAACCAATAATATATAAAATCGAACCGACTGATCCACAACCCTAATCTTTAAAAAAAAAAATCCCCTACCAATAAAAAGTTAATTTAATTTTTAGAAAATTTAAAAAATTTTATTCACCCTCATCCACCCCAACTTCTTCCAATAAAAAATTCATTTACCTTATGAATCAGTCACTTTTACCCATATTTTACCCATATTTAAATGGGTAAATATGTGCTTTACCCATTTTCTATCCTTCTTAAATATGTTGGGTATCCAACTCATTTAAAATGGGTAAATCTGGATAATACCCAAATAATTTATCTATTTTGCCACTTCTAGTCTCTAGTAAGCTTATTGACAGATATCAAATTAAAAGCCAATTGTGGTATACTTGACACAAGTGACAAGGTAATAAAGGAGGTTGGTTTAACAGTTTCAGTTCCAACACTATTACAAGTTGATCCATCTCCTACAGTAATAGGAGATGGTGCTTTGTGTGGTTGAAAGCTTGAAAAGATATTAGGATTACCCATCATGTGATTTGTGGCACCTGAATCAATAATGATCCATCTATTCGAAGAGGTGCCAAGACATACTTTATCGGACTTAGCAAAAGCAATAACTGAAGTGGATTCAAAGAACTGAAGTAACAATCTAATATGGCTTATCGGTTCCTCTGTAGGTTCACAAAGAATTACGGAGTTTTATATAGGACTTTAGTTCAACTGTAAAATTTTATATAGAGTGGGATTGTGGTAGGAGCACATCATAAGTTTGAATCTGTGAACCAAGTCTAATATTTAAGTTAAGAAGGATAGATAGGTGAGTACATTATCCACCAGTTGCAAAAACAATGGATTTCTCGAATTCCATAGATAATGATGAGTATACTGATACCTAACCTACTTTTTTGTATTTTTCTTTGTGGGGGTAAAGGATGAACAGATGATACCTTAGAAATATTGTTCATGAATTGGTTGATAGTATCAAAATGTTGGCGCAATGACTGTAGATAACAAAGCTTCTGAGTCTTTGATATGAGGAACCCTAAGATCTCTCTCTTTGCTCTTCTAGGAGTGTTGAAGAAAAAGGAAAGCTTTTACATGCTGGACCTATATGATACGCGGAAGCAGAGTAATAAATGTGATGAACACTTGAGATTCCATTTTTGATGGGTAAACAATATATTGCATAAAAGATATATGCACTATAAGCCTGAGCAATTGCAATTTGTGTAGCGCAACTGTTGCGTCTAAAATATCATCTACATCTGGTACTAAAACTAGTTTGCACCAAAAAAGGTGGACAAGATGTATCTAAGCTTAAGGTGCTGTATGTTTCTTCTTTTGCCTTAAAAGATTCTGCTATTTCGAAGCTAAACAGACCACCAGATAACTTGAGGAACAGTGTTCCAAGTCTTTTGAGCTTTCCTGCACAGACCCTGCCTGGTCTAGCCCTTCAGGATCTCTGTAATGGAGTTGGGCATGGTCCAAGACATATCAAAAAAAGTTGGTTAACTTCTTCAGATTTGTCTTCACATAATGGACATCTACTGCACAACTGAAAACCCCTGGGAGATTGTTCTGTGCGAGGCATGTCTCCCTAGCCACAATCCAGAAGAAGCAAGACACCTTTATTAATGCCTTGTACCATTTATTTTCCATGGCCAAAACTCACGTTGTTGCTAAAATCCAGCATACTGTAACAGCTTCTAACTGATAAAATAACCTTGGAGTGACTCTTCCAACTGATAAGAGACATCGTCTCCATTTCCCAATCATTAATATTCCTTCTAAGATGCAAATTCCCGCATTGCGATGTGCATAAATCTGCTATTGACCCATTGTGACACGTTGTGGATTATCTGGACTTTTTGTTTACCATTTGTTGTGATTTACATCTAGAATAACACTCTGTGAAAAAAGTTAAAGGTTTTACCTGGACCTCTAATCTAAGTAGAGCTTGGTGAAACCAGAAGAGGAGGCTATTATGAAGTACGAATTGATGTCTTAGTTTTTCTTTTTGTTTTTCCTTAATTTATTAATGACTGTTTATGTTATGGCATGATATTATTTGTTCCCTTTCTTACTTTTGCTAAGTTGTGCTTCCATTATCTGTTGTGCATACTTTAACCTTGTGATGCTTTTGCTGTTAACTTCAACAATGCAACTTACCATTGAAGGGAAGGTGTTTTTAAGATGCTGTCAGTTTCTTCTTTGCAAAAAAGAGTACCTTAGAGCTTCTTCATTTAGGCAACCAAAAAGGTTATTTAGAGCTGTTCTTGATGCACAACAGTTCTGCCAAAGTCCCAAAATAAGATTTGGATTTGTTAAATGCTTGATTGGATTTGTTTTATACCTGTTGCTTGTTACTTTGTGCCTTCTTTTATTACCAAGAAATGCCTGAGAGCCAATGTTCTATGGCATATGGCTCAGAACACGGTGGTTAATGGGCTTGCCCCGCCATCTTCCACAATTGTTGTTTTACTTGATGTAAAAAGAGAAAATCATATATATGTAGTGCTTTTGTTTCAATCTTATTTTGAGCTAGTTAATATCTTAAGAGTTTGAGTTTTCATATAGTAAACAAATGTTTGATATCTTTATCATCTAGTCTATCTAAGCTTGCAAAACTTCTTGCAGATGAAGACGGGATGTGTTGCCCTTGTTTTGTGTTTGAACATCAGTGTTGATCCACCTGATGTAATAAGGATATCTCCTTGTGCTCGAATGCAGTGTTGGATTGGTATGCTAAACTTTCCTCTTTCTAAAAGAACAAGTGTTTCTTCTTTTTGCTAATACTTCAGACAAAGTAAATATTTTATTTGATGTGATAGGATAATCTTTGATATGCAAGGGGCATACAAAAAGTAAATAGGTTTATCAAATCCTCTGCAAAGAACAACAAGCATCTATCCTAACTGGGACCTCATTGGTGCTCAAAAATTGAGTAAACCCAAAAGACAACAAAAACTATTTGTACTAAAGAAGTTTCCAAAAAATTAGTTGTCAAGAAAAAAAGAAGCGACAAATTTCCACCAAAACTTCCACGTGACTTCAACATTTTTGGCATGAAATTTCAGCATCTTTTGGGCTTGAGCATTCAACTTTTTTTGGGCTCCCTTTTGAGGCTTCACGCGGTCTCAATCTTCTTCCTTTTGGGCTTGAATTTGGATACTTCTTCTGTGCTAAACATTTTCTTGATTTCTCATTAAAATCTGTCAATTTTAATGGAGGTATGCCAACATGGATGCTATCAACTTCTCTTGATTTTTGGTCCATCATGTCCATTCCCCAAGAGCAATATGGGCAATTCTCTCATTTCTTTCTTTTTGTTTCTGTAGATTCTGTTCTCTTTTTGAGTCATTGTTTGCACTTTTACTTACCGTTGGATTTCTTTAAACATATGGTTTCCCAGTGACAAAGTCCTATTCTCAATTCCTCTCTGCCAATTCTCACCCCCTCATTTGTTCTTTCATGATTTTATCATCCAATTTGGTAGTTTTCATGACCTTATGGGAATTGTTTCCTGCACCCTTAGAGTCCCTCACCCCTAGTTTTTACCTTTCCTTTTGTGAATAATAACCTTTACAGCTTCTTCAGAGCTCTTAATTCTTCCGATACCATTTGTTGATGGTTCTGTGCCATACTTGTGCAGTAGCTTATCTTTGGAACCTTTGAAGTATTATGGAGTTCCGTATACTTGTTGCTGATGTTATCACTTCAGCAATAACAACATAATGTAGGAGAATATTTGATGATAGTACATCTTGTCTTTCTCTGTTGTTTTACTTGAATATATTTCGGTATCAGCTATCCCAGCTTTCAGCAGTTCATAATCTCTTGGGGATGTTGAATGAACTTGGCGGCGACTTTACCTCTTAGTTGCAATCAGCACTTTTCAAATTTTAGTGCTTGAAAGTTTCAGTCAACCAGCAATCACTTCGGTACTTACTTTTATTCCATATGACAGATCCGCTTTCTATGCCACCTCAAAGAGCCCTCGAAACTGTTGGGAGAAGATTGCACGAACAATATGAGAAGTGGCAACCTAAGGTAAAAAAAATGTTTTTGTGATCATAGATATTATGTGTGGACAAGGTCTAGGCTGTATTTTTGTGGCAAGGTTATCAGTAATTTAATTATAATGACTATATATTTGACTATATGTAGGCGCGCTACAAGATCTCCTTGGATCCTACTGTTGATGAAGTCAGGAAACTTTGCACAACATGTCGAAAGTATGCCAAGTCAGAGCGAGTTCTTTTCCATTACAATGGACATGGT
The DNA here is from genome assembly GCA_026153255.1 of Solanum medicagineum. Classification (NCBI taxonomy): domain Eukaryota; kingdom Viridiplantae; phylum Streptophyta; class Magnoliopsida; order Solanales; family Solanaceae; genus Solanum; species Solanum medicagineum. The sequence goes on from JAPFFP010000002.1 coordinate 13,884,631, forward strand.
GTACCAAAACCATCACCCAATGATGAAATTTGGCTAATTAACAAGGTCCCCTTTCTTACTCAAATTGCTTTCACAGAGCTTTTGCAATATCTATTTTTTCTTATTGGACATCTGGTTTAGAGTTATACACAGTATATCCCATTGCGGATCAGTGACCTGGACTCTTGGTTAAAGACACCCTCAATCTATGTCTTTGACTGCTCAGCTGCTGGGATGATCATTAATGCCTTTATAGAGGTGCATATTTTATTACGGAGTACATGCTTAATGATGAGGTGATCTACCTATCTACTAAGCTTTTCTCTAATTAAGCAATTTGTGTAATGCAGCTCCAAAACTTGACAGCCTCTAATTCCTCTGGGCCTTCTACAAGAGATTGTATTCTGCTTGCTGCCTGTGAAGCGCATGAGACGCTTCCTCAGAGTGCAGAATTTCCTGCTGATGTTTTCACTTCCTGTCTCACAACGCCAATCAAAATGGCATTGAGATGGTACTTGCTCTCAGAAAAAGTTGTTTATACTTTCTGCTTTTCGTCCTGCTTTCTGCTAAACCTGTCCAATTCTGCAATGAGGTGAATTAGCAGCAATACTTACTATTGGGAAACTAGGAATACCATTTCAGTGGGTTTGGTCCCCGACTGATGGATACTGTGATTTTCTCTCTTTATGGTATTCCATAGTTTATCTTAAGCGTGATGTCTGTTTTTCATCTACTGACCATATTTATGGAAAGTTAGAATAGCTTTCTCACCAAAAGAATATTTGAAACAGGACAAGTTCCTTTGATATCTCAAAGTTGTATGGCACCACATATTCCAGGAACCACATGGGTGTTGTCTGTTATGCTAACCATTGCTATACTATTAATATACTGTCTTAGGGGATTTCCACTTACTATGTCCGAGCGTACTCTTAGTTATTTGTGCTTACCTCAAGTGTGATGTTGTCAGAACTCTTAGATAAGCTGCTTCTTTCTTTCAACCATCATGACCTATTTTTATTCATGAGAATCTTTTTTGTTCTTTATTCTTGTTCTTTTTGACTTTTCAGTCAAATTTGCTATAACTAATTTTTCTTTTTTCGTATCTTTTTTTGGGCTGTTAGGTTTTGCACAAGGTCATTGATTTGTGAGTCACTTGACTATGCTCTGATAGATAGACTTCCTGGACGCCAAACAGATCGAAAGACACCTCTTGGTGAATTGAATTGGATTTTTACTGCAGTAACTGATACAATTGCCTGGAATGTTCTACCACGCGGTAATGTGATAGAATAGTTAGATTCATGCAGTTTCTGTAAATCCTTTTTTTTCTTTGAACTCATCCTAATCGTAAGTTTCAAAGGGCAGATCTATTTCAGAGATTGTTCAGGCAAGACCTATTAGTTGCTAGTTTATTCAGAAATTTTTTACTTGCTGAAAGAATCATGCGATCTGCAAATTGTTCACCAATTTCATACCCAATGCTACCACCTACTCATCAGCACTACATGTGGTAACTACATAATACATTCAAGCTACGTAAATTCATGCTTTACCTTCTCCTCATTTGGGGCCTGTACCTGTTCCACAGGGATGCTTGGGACATGGCAGCAGAAATCTGCCTTTTGCAGCTTCCGACTTTGCTTGATGATCCGAGTGTAGAATTTCAGGTGGGAGAATGAGTTAGAGTCCCTTTGATTATGTAGTTCCTAAAGAAGTTGGTCTGTTTTTTAAAAAATATGGTCCATGTATTTTCTCTAGATTATAATTTTCCCATCTTTTGATTTCTTCAGCCTAGCTCATTCTTCACCGACCAGTTGACAGCTTTTGAGCTTTGGCTTGACCATGGATCAGATGATAAAAAACCACCGGTACAGTTGCCTATTGTGCTACAGGTAAGAAATGTTGTGGTTCAAATCAAATGAAAGGCCATTCTTGCTTCTTCTTGCCATGAAAGGGTTGATTCAAATAATGCACTTTCCTCATTCCCACACTATTGTCAGTTTATTTCTTAATATGCTGAAAAGGTGGAGCGAAAACATATGGTGTTGGCATTTATTGTTCCTTTGTGAAGCTTCAGTTGTTGATAGTTGACCTCTCTGAATTTGCTTAATTTGTTTAGATTGGAGAAAATGTGTCTATTTATACCTATTGTGATTTTCTGTGCTCGAGCTGAGGGTCCTGTGGAAATAGCCTCTCAACCTCTATGAGGTAGAGGTAAGGTTTGTGTATACTCTACCCTACACAGACCCCACTTGTGGGATTCCACTAGGTATGTTGTTGTATATCAATGCTAAAATTTGGAACAATAGAATGTTCTCAGAAATTAAAGAGATTAAATACCAGAAAGTCATTGTCATTATTGAGGAAGGGTTAGTCTCTCATCTTATATATTACTTAAAAGGCCATCAAATGTTGAGTGCTCCTCTCAGCACAATTGGGTCTTCATCTATTTCATGTTTTCCGTACCTGATTATTTGCTCGAGTAATCTTGCAATTTATGGCAGATTAGTGTTCCTTTTTGTCAATTCTTGCATGACCCATATTCTTAATATTACAAAAGCAAATTACCACACGGCAAGTGATTGAAGTTTGAGGGAGAATCAGCAGAACCACTGTTTAGTATTGTTAGTGCTCAGTCAAAACAATCATCTTATTTTCTACAAGAGGTTGCTTGAAGAGCAGTTGGTACTGTTCGTCGTGTGAGCTTCTTTATTTGAATTGTGAAGTATGTGTAGATTTAATTGGTGTTTTACCTAACCAAAAGCAAAAACTGATTTACTTTGTTGTTTATCTGCTTGACTCCACAGAAGGATACAGAAACTGGAAAACCATAGTTTTCCTAAGATACAGGCCACTGCTAATTGTCTTTCTAATATTTTTCCTATTTATTAGGCTGTCTTCGCACTCTCATGGGCCTTGTTATTGTGGTGCATTTTTCTCTTTGTATGGAATGATAACTAGGTTGTTCTTGTTTATTAGGTGTTACTTAGTCAATCACACCGGTTTCAAGCACTGGTTCTTCTCGGAAGATTTCTTGATATGGGACTTTGGGCTGTAGATCTGGTACTTATTGGTGGTGGTGCATTTCAAGCTTCTTGTTAATTAGGCTGGCTGTCTATAATCTTCTGCATCCATTTTTCAAGTAATTCTCAAGGCTAACAAATTTATCTCCAGGCCTTGTCTGTTGGAATATTTCCTTATGTTCTAAAGCTTTTGCAAACCACGACTCCAGACCTTAGGCAAATTCTTGTCTTCATTTGGACGAAGATCCTTGCCCATGATAAGGTACATGAATTGGTTTGTCTATCACCTGGGTTATTCTCATATTAAATTTCCCATGTTTCGGTTTTATCTATATTTATTTCTCATATTAATGTTTTGCAATCTCTTTTTGAACCTATGTACCATCAATGAAAAATAATAGATACAGAAAAATGAATTGAGTGTGTAAGACAGCTGGTGTGCTTCACCTGGATTGCGTTGCACAAAGCATGTTTAACTCTAGAAAACTTTTGGGGCTCTGCATGGAGTCAATATGAAGAGCAGCTTGATTATCACACCAGAGTTTTGCTGGGTATGATGCTTCATCCCAATTTCAGATAAAAATGATTTATCCACATAATCTCACATGTAGATTGTGACAGAGCTCTATACTCGGATTCTTCACTGGATCGTGATACAACACCCTGCATCTTACTCCTCCATGATATTAGGTTCCCTCCAACAAAAACACAATAACCTGTAGTAGATCTTCTATCAATTTCGGATCCAGCCAATCAGCATCTGCAAAACACTCCACACGAGTATGTCCGTGATTTCTATATAATATGCCCAGCCCAGGAGCTCCTTTCAAGTAACATAGGATCTGTTCCAAAGCTTCCCAATGTTTGACCGTAGGTGCAGATATGAATTGGCTAACAACACTTACCGCAAAAGCAATATCGAGACGAGTCACAGTAAGGTAGTTTAACTTCCCAACCAACCTTCTATATCTCTTCGGATCATTAAAAGATCACCATCATCTTTAATAAGATGTACATTGGGAACCGTTGGAGTACCACAGGGTTTGGTTGCTAACTTTCCAGTATCTGCCAGTAGGTCAAGAATATACTTTCTCTGACATATGAAAATACCCTTCCTGCTTCTAGATACTTCTACTCCCAAGAAGTATTTCAGTTGTCCTAAGTCCTCCGTATGAAACTAAGTATGTAAGAAAGACTTGAGAGAAGAGATTCCTGCAAAATCACTCTCTGTAATGACAATGTCATCGACATATACAAGAAGGAGAATAGTTCAAGACGCAGATTGTCTCTAAAATACTGAATGATCACATTTGCTCTTCTTCAATCCAAAATCTTGAACTACCTCACTGAATTTTCCAAAATTAGCTCGAGGGCTTTGTTTCAAGCCATACAAGAAGCGACAAACCTTTCCATACTCCCCCTGAGCAACGAAACCAGGTGGTTGATCCATATAAACCTTTTCGTGGAGATCACCACGAAGGAATGCATTTTTAATATCCAACTGATGCAACAGCCAATTCTCAGAAGTAGCTAAAGAAATGAACAAGCGGACAGAAGTGAGTTAGGCAATCGGAGAGAAGGTGTCTGAATAATCCACCCCATAAGTCTGAGCATATCATTTGGCCACAAGTCTAGCCTTAAGTCTTGCCACAGAGCCATTTGGATTAACTTTGACTGTGAAGACCCTCTTGCTTCCTATTGCTTTCTTTCCACTAGGTAAATCCACCAAATCCCACGTGTGGTTTTCCTCTAAGGCATGTATTTCGTCAAGCATTGCTTCACGCCATCCAGAATGATTCAAAACCTCCTTAACAATTTTGGGTATGGAAGTAGAGTCTAGGGATGATGCAATCAAAGATCTAGATACAGGAGATAGATACAGGAGATAACTGATCATAGGAAACAAAATACCAATGGAGTATGTGGATTTGCAAGTGCGTGTACCTTTGCGAATAGCAATAGGAAGGTCAAGATCGTCTGGAGCATCACTTGGAACAGGATCTGATGATGAAGGAACTAGTGCAGAAGAGGTATCATTAGCATCTCGCCTCCTAGAATAAACCTGAACAACCAACGGTCTTTGCTAGAGTAGATGGAACTAGTGTTGATTGGTGCTCAACTGAAGAACTACGCGGTGTATGTGAAACATCATCTGGTGATTCGGGTGTGGCCCTAGTAACTTTGGTACACTAGCCACTCATCTTCCTCCCCCTAGCTCGTAGAAATGAGAGGTGTATAGAAGAATGGTGTAGCCTCCGCAAAGGCTACATCAGTTGACACCAAATATTTTCCTAGTTCAGTAGAGTAACAACGATATCCTTTCTGAAGGTGAGAATATCCCAAGAAAACACACTTCAAGGCTTTGGGATCCAACTTGGTAACTGATGTTCGAATATCTCGAACATAACAAGTGCTTCCAAACACCGTAGGTTCCACCGGAAATAGTGGCTTGTTTGAAAAAAGAACACTATAGGGCACATTACCAACAAACACAGTAGATGACATGCGATTGATCAGAAAACAAGTTGTAGAAACTGCATTTGCCTAAAACTGTGTGGGAACTTTCATTTGGAACAAAAGTGCTCGAGCTGTCTCAAGTAGATGTCTATTCTTCTTTTCAGCAACTCCATTTTGAGAAGGTGTATCAACACACGAAGACTGATGAAGAGTACCATGTTGTCTCATATATGACTGAAACAATTCTGACATGTATTCTTTAGCATTGTCACTTCTTAAAATACGCACAAAAGCATTGAACTGAGTTTTAGTTTCAGCATAGTAGGCACAAAAATGAGTGAATACTGCAGAACGACTCTTCATAAAATAAATCCAAGTCATTCGAGAGAAATCATCTACAAAAGTGACAAAATACTTGTGTCCAGTTTTGGAGACTATCGGACATGGTCCACAAACATCAGAGTGAACTAATTCAAAAGCCGACTCAGCCCGCTTATTGATTCTTGGACTTGATGAGTTACGATGATGTTTTGCAAATCGACATGACTCACATTCCAATATAGAAATATTCTGAAACTGAGGATATAGCTTCTTTAATACAGGTAAAGAAAGATGTCCCAATCGGAGATGTGCTTGAAATGGAGAAACAATACTAGAGCAGACAATAAATCGAGGCTCCCATTTATCAAGGATATAGAGATCGTCAGATACATGTCCTTTACGAATAACTTGATTTATCTTAAGGTCATGAAACAGACAATAGTCGGGAAAGAACGAAATGTAACAATTAAGCTCTCTGGTCACTTTGCTAACAAAAATCAAATTAAAGGCCAACTTTGGTAAACTCAATACGGATGACAGTGTAATAGAGGATGTTGGTTTCATAATTCGGGATCCAACAATGCTACAAGTTGATCCATCAGCTACAGTAACAGGAGAGGGCGCTTTGTGTGACTGAAAGCTAGAAAACATATTAGGATTACCTGTCATGAGATTCGTTACACCTGAATCAATCACCCATTTATTTGAAGACGTCATAAGGAATGTCTTATCTGACTCCATAAAAGCATTAACAATAATGGGTTCCTTCAATGTTTTCTGATGAGAGGTTTTAGCAAATTCTTTTGCTGAAACCAAAACCATATTCCCAAACTCACAAATAGAGCAATCCAGAGAAAATCAAAATATCCCAAAACAATGTTCAGATGGCTGGAATACCTAGTAGTTCACAGAGTAACAAGAAACTAAAAGATGAATAGCCAAAGGTTCTGGACAGAGAACCAAAAAGGGGATTTGAACCAACAACAACCGAAATCGAAGAATTTCAAAATAGTGAAGTCGTCGGAACGTCAGGCCGCAGTGGAATCTGAATTCCAGTGATCGAGAAGAAACTGGTAAAGATAAGCTCAAAATATCCAACAACTCCGTTAATTTCCAAAAAGGAACTGATTGGAAAGAGATTGTATTGTGAACAACCAACCTAGAAAGAGAGAACTAGACCTCTGAGAGAGAAACTGACTCTAAAGCTGTGAGGGAGATAACTCACCTCAAAAAGGCAGTAATGGCTCTGATACCATGTTATTGATAAGACATGGAGAGAATAACTTGTCTATTATTCAAAGAGAACAATGATATAAATACATGGAGGGACAAGCTAACTAAGGTAACTAAATAAGCTAACTATGGTAACTAAATATTCAAATCCCTAACAATCAGCTATATTATCTATCAAATCCCTATACTATCTATGTACATTATTATACAGATTTTGTAACATTAACTTTGCAGAGAATCATCCTCTTTACCCAATGGTTCTCCACCTAGTAGACACTGGGTAATGACCTCAAAGTTCAAATCTTCTCCATGAACACGCTTACCGCCGAGTCAGTCTAGATTTACATCATGTAACAGACTCTGTCTCGATCAATGGTCACCTTTTTGGGTATGTCTGCTTCATCTCCTCTGATTCTAACTCTTGTCCATTTAAGACAATTTCTTTATTGGGTTTTCTCTGTCTCTTTCCATCCCCCACAATTATCCCGATAGCCTTGAAACTTTTCCAACTTCAAAATTCAAATCCTCTCCAGCAAAACCCTAACCGCTGTGTCAGTCCAGATTTGTATCATGTAACAGGCTCCACCTTGGCCAATGGTCTCCTCTTTGGGCATGTCTGCTCCATCTCCTCTGATTCTAACTCTTGCCCATTTAAGATGATTTGTTTATTGAGTTTTCTCTTCTGTCTCTTCCCACCCCCCACAAATATCCTGATAGCCTTGGAAATTCTGATCTCAAAATTGCAAAAAGTAGCCCTACATTTTTAGCCAACTTGATCTTTCTTTACTCCTCTCGTACCTATTGTTGGGTTTCACCATTAGAGGATAACTAGAGTATCCTCCAAGACCCAATCCCCTTTAATCACTTGCTTTGCCGTGACCCCAAGTGCAAACTCAAAATAGAAAAGTCCATTGCCTATTTCATAGATATTCAGGCTGTGAGTTTGTTTTCACAGTCGGTTGGCCCATCCCTTGATTTATGATAGTCCTTGTTTCTCCAACTCTGGATTCTAATGTACCCACCAAACCCCTGTTTAGCATTTCATTGTACTTTTCTGGGTCATCATTCATGTGATTCTATCCCTTTTCATACTTCCCTTCTCTTTCTCAGCATCTTGTGGTTCCTTATTAGCCAATTGAATGCTCCACTGTACTGCATCATATGGAATGTCTCTGCTCACCAGCCACTACCTATTTGTGACTATATAATGAATCTCCCCACCTTTTCTGCGATGTTCAACCGCCCTGAGTTGAAAGTTAGTTTAGGAATGATAATGACTCCCCTCCTCCTGCCTCTCACATTTATTAGACTATTGTAGTTCCTTGAACAGAAAACATCTGGGATAATGTCTTTCTTCTTCCATCTCTTCACCATGTTCCCCTTTGTCAGTGATGCTTCCCTTAAAGTCTGGACTATCCATTCCATTATCTTCTCCTTGAAAGTCGTTCTCGTAATAGAGTTTTTATTTCTTCCCATCCAGTCGTACCAGGATCCCACCGTGCCAGATGTTCTTGTGATGTTGTAGGCCTTGAAGCCAACTACAAAATAAATACTATCATCCATTTGAAGTTAGTTGCAAGGAAAGGGAGAAGAAAAGAAGAATGGGGATGGATTCCCGTGATTGGAAGGATCACCAGGAAAAAGTACGGAGGACCCTGGTCGGGTTTGGACATTTCCTCGATAATTGTGTTTGAGAGTTTTTTCAAAAGCATAAGTAACACTGAGAATAATGATAGTATCACTTATGGGTGCATTTGAAGGTCTACCAGGGTCATTGTACATCTTGGACGACCTGTCATTTTTATCGTTTATGTATGTTACTTGTTCTGTTGAACGTGGTTACTATGATCTTGTTTAATCTTGGATGAACATCTTAATATTCACACATCTAGAGTACTCATCTTGTGGATATGTTGGACAATAGATGCTCAACAATCACTCCTATGTTACATTGATGGTTTCACAATTGTTGGATAAATTTTATTATTGCTTTGATATGTTCTTCGAATAGCAAAGCAATCCTGTCGTGATCTTCAATTTCAGCAATCTGATTTGGGTAATATGTGTTACATCTTATAGTCGAAGGAGCTATTATCTTCGGACTATCCAGTTTACAACATTTTCTTGGTGCTGTTGCTATCATTAATACTACTTTCCAAAACAAAAACAACTCTCTAAGCAAATATAAGATATTTTAGCTATGTAAAACCAACACATCTGAATAGCTCATGGATATCTGGTGGGTTTCCAACTCAAGTCTGCATGTTTTCTTCTTAATCTTCTTACTTTCCTTTTTCATTCTTCTTTTTTTTTTTTTTTTTTTTTGTGATCTTGGATAGAACCCATTGGATGCTTGTTTCACTATGTTAATCACCAATAGGAAGTTAGTTCCCGACTTATTGCATTGTTTAAAGTTATTTTCTTTCGGTTACAAACAAATTAATAATGCATATTGTACTGTCCTAAGAAAAGCCTAACAAAAAACAGAACCTCCATGCCAGCACCATCAACCAAGCACTAACACCCCTAGGTTTACACATGTAGTTTGTGTGTCATGTTTTGTTAGGACGTTGAACTATCTTGAATGCTTTCTTATTCGTTATTCAGATGTCAACTGAATCTACTGATCTGGTTGTGGAATCTGTAATGTTGATAGAGTATCTTTCCTCCTCCATTCAATGCTTGTCACCAAGTTTTTTCTTTCTTTTGATCGATTATACTGCTTAAAAACCATGTAATGTTGAAGTGTTCAAGTTTCTTTCTTTTCTTTCAGAGTCTTCGTGTGGACATCTGTCTTAGATAACTATCTCATTTGGTTTGTGATTCTTGATTCACCTTAAGTGTTATGATCCTCTTAGTTTAATATTCATTAGATTACCCTTTTTCTGTGAGATGACAGTCTTGCCAGGTTGACCTTGTTAAGGATGGTGGACATGCATATTTTATTAGATTTCTCGACAGTGTTGAGGCTTATCCAGAGCAAAGGGCAATGGCTGCATTTGTCTTGTCAGTAATTACTGATGGTCACAGGCGGGGTCAGGAGGCATGTATTGAAGTGGGGCTTATTGATGTCTGCTTGAAGTATCTTCAGGGATCAATCTATAATGATGTCCAAACTGAAGCACTGTTTCTTCAATGGCTGTGCCTTTGTCTGGGAAAGCTCTGGGAGGATTTCACAGAGGCACAAGTACTAGGTTTGCAGGCAAATGCCCCAGCAATATTTGTGCCTTTACTTTCTCAATCACAGCCTGAGGTTTGTTGTTTAATTAAATATCAAGTTGTTTATTATTACTATGGTTCTCCATTATTTGTTTATACTTAAACTAAAAGAGCAATTTATTTCAGGTACGAGCTGCATCTACTTTTGCGCTAAGTACTTTACTTGATGTTGGGTTTGATACATCTAACAAGGATGACATTGGGGAGGATGTAGACTCTGACGATGAGGAAAAAATTAGAGCAGAAGGCATAATGAAGAGCCTTTTAAGTGTTGTTTCTGATGCAAGCCCTTTGGTACGAGCTGAGGTTGCTGTTGGTATGTTTTTACTGAATGAATCCCACCCCTTGGAGACATTTCTTTCTGATGGATTTACTGCTGTTTGCTAACTTGCTTTCTGATTTGTCCCTTATTTTATCTTTCTTGGTGTAAGAGGAGAAATATTGCAGGTTTCATTATTGTAGAAATTTGATGATAACTCTAAAACAGCCTGCCATCGCATTTCTTATATGATGAGGACACCTCCTGAACTAAATCTGGCCGTACTATGAATTTTTTTTCCTTTCACTTTGAAGAGGCAGCCTTATGCTAAATGATATCATTATTTATTAGCATACCACTTGTTCGAAAACTTCGCAGTTGCTCTAAGGCAGGAGAAAGGAAAAGCAAAAAACAAAAATAAGTGGCACCCAAGGATGTTGTTACCTAGCCAATGAAGTGGAAGGTGAACCATCAGGCCTCAGGTTCTTACCACCACGGAGGTTTTTTAAAAAAAAAAGAACAACACTATCTCTTCTGCGTGCTTAAGCTTGGTGGTTAGAATTACCCGGTACTTGTGATGGTGAGAGTTAACCTGGCATCCGCTAGAATAGTCGAGGTGCACACAAGCTGGTGCATAAATAAGTGTAGAATGGTGAAACTTTTCTCTGTGCTTGCTCTATTATTGTCCAAAAGAAATAAACACAATTTAGCTGCAATTGTTTCGTACATGTTTGCATTAGATATAATGCATGCCAATTGATATCTACTTCCTTAATAGCACGTCTAATTCTCTATTTTCTCCTCATTCCTCTCCTCTTCATCTTGTGCCTGATCTACTCTTGTGGACACAATATATGACCTAGCTAGTTCATGTTGCTCTATTCTTGTAGCCTTGGCACGTTTTGCCTTTGGGCATAAGGAGCACCTGAAGTCGGTTGCAGCTGCATATTTGAAGAGTCGGTCTAATTCCATGCCCACTTCCTTGCTTTCTTCTGCGGTCAAGACTTCAGGTAGTGGCTATGCGAGCCCTACTTGTTATATTCCACATGGAAGTATAGTTTCATCTCGTAATGCTCCTTTATTGAGAGTGGAAAGGGACAGTCAGTCTATCTCTCATGATGATGGAGCCTCAACTAACAGCCCTGTTGCAACACCTGGCTTCATGCATGGATCTCCTTTATCTGATGGTTCTTCTCATCATTCTGATTCTGGAAGACTGGGTGATGCTGTTAGCAATGATGTTGTTAATCGTATAAGACCCAGGCCACTTGACAATTCAATCTATACTAAGTGTGTGCAGGCCATGTGTGCCCTTGCAAAGGATCCATCACCTCGTGTTGCAGGTCTTGGCTGTAGAGTGCTTTCAATTATTGGGATTGACCAAGTGTTTACCAAGTCGGTCAAGTCAACTGTTAGAAAATCTTCTGGCCCTCGTTTTGCTGGATTGAATCGATCATCTTCTTGGTTTGACATGAGTGGAGGTATATTTAGTACTCAAAGGAGACTAGGGAGTCAATATACTGTAGTTTCTCTACACCCATAATCCACTAAATAAGTATCAACCTTGATCTTCAAGTATTTCCCTCTGATACCATCTTTTACTTGAATCCTTGCAGGTGGGCATTTATCTGTTTCTTTTAGGACTCCTCCTGTTAGTTCCCCCAAGACCAGTTATGTGACGGGACTGCGAAGAGTTTTTTCTTTAGACTTCAGGCATCACCTAAAGAAGTCTCAAGACTCAGGGTTAGCTGATCCCCTCATAAGTTCTGGTGGATCTTCTAGAGCTTCAGAACGTAGTTCGCTACCACAGTCGACCATTTACAATTGGAGTTGTGGCCACTTCTCAAAGCCACTTCTAACTGCAGCTGATGATAATGTGGAGATCATTTCTAGGAGAGAAGAGAAGGAGAAGTTAGCTCTTGACCTCATTACTAAATGCCAGCACTGTTGTGAGTCTACTGGCTTATGGTTCTTTCCTTCTCCCACTGCCATATTCCATGTCTGTGTCATCATTTATGTAAAATGCGTCTAATGTGGCCAATGCATACTTCTTTGTCTCAGCGGTGAACAGACTGCATAATCAGACTGCCAGTTGGGATACAAAGTTTGAGAGTGGTACCAGAACTGCTTTGCTGCAGCCCTTCTCACCAGTTGTGATTGCTTCAGATGAGAGTGAACAGATCAGGTAGAGGGATATTCACCTGAGTGAAGACATTTTCCGTCGTTCCCTTTTCACTATCTTCTTGTGTAGGACTGCGGGAAGGGTCGGTTAGTTCAAGTACT
>JAPFFP010000002.1:13900939-13922036 GCA_026153255.1 Solanum medicagineum
TCTCTTTGGTGAGATTGGTAAATGGAAATCCTTGCGGTTTTTTTCTTTTTTGAGAATTAGAAATCCTTGCGGTTTTTTGGGAGTTCAAGGGAGTTGAGACATGGGAATCCTATATCACTATTGTTGTTTATTTTAGTTATGGAAGATTTGAGTAGGATGATGGATAAAGTTGTCATACTATGTTACTTGAAAGGTTTCAGTGCTGCAATCAGAAGTGTAGGGGTACTATCAGCCACTCATTTGTTGTTCATGGATGATAGCTCAGTCTTTTGTGATGCAATTGCGACGAAATTGGATTAGTTAGGCCAGGTTCTTATTTGGTTCCAAACAGTGTCAGGTCTTAATACCCAAGTGTGAGATAATACCATTGGGGGAGGTAAATAATATGGTGTCGCTCGCTTGAGTTTTGAATAGTAAAGTTGGGGCTCTTTCAGCGACCTATCTTGGAATACCGTTAGGTGCGTCAAACAAGGATATTTTGGTGTGGAATCCGGTCCTTCAGAGGGTAGAAAAGAGATTAGCTGGGCAGCAAAAAAGATACTCGTCCACGGTTGATAGAAAGTGCTTATTAAGAGCACCTTATCAAGCATCCTACATCATGTCTTTGTTTCATGCTCCAATTTCAGTAATTGAAAAGTTGGAAAAGATCTAGAGAAATTTCTTATGGAATGCAGCGGATAAAGCAAGGAAATTTCACTGCTGCGATGGGAGTCTATCATATCTCCTAAAAAATGTGGAGGTCTTGAAATTAAGGACTTAAAAGGTCTTCAATAAAGATTTATTGGACATCTGGATGTGGAGGTTCCGGATGGAGGTACAACAAGCTTTACGGAGGAGAGTAATAGTTGATAAAGATGGGAGTATAGAGGGGGTTGGAGAACTAACATTGTCAATTTGCCTTTCGAGTGTGGTTTATAAGGAATATCATGAATGGATGGGATTATTTTTGGAAATTTCTCTTTCAAGGTTGGAGATGGAACGAGAGTACATTTTGGGGGACATAGATTATGTGGGACGTACTTTGGGGATGCATTAATCGCATTTGTTTTATGGTTAATCGTATGCCTTCCTCAATCATCCAGAATCGAGTCTACACTTCGTTATGTTTCTCTGTCACCTTTGCTCTCTCCTCCACCCGTGCCTCTATGCGTTTGTTCCTTAACTTCGCTCTTGGAAAGACAAATGAGTCTCATGCTTTAAATGTGTATTTTCTTGTATAGAAGGGATCTTGGGTGCTACTCACACAATCTCCAGTGATACTCTATTATGCCAACGTGACTTGTTTTGAAAGTCAACTCTACTGTGCACTCTCTTCTTTTGAGCACCTCAACATTCATAAGGTTGCTATTTTCCACTTTTGGGTAATCCACCATTGTCTATCCTTCCACTCCACCTTCAACAACACCATTACCGGCTCACCTATCATCATCATTTAAAACGTTCTCATCCCGTCCAAATTTCACGCCCAACACATTTCTTTTCCTGCTATGGACTTGTCTCCACAAAGTTTTCATGTTGCCACTGTAAAGGTATTCGTTCTACTCCTAACCCTAGTCTTACCTATAATTGTTTGTAATATCATCCCTTCTCACCAACTCATTATGCCTTTGTATCATTTATATCATTTGTTTTTATTCCTATGATTACGTGGGAAAATATTTCTTATCCAGACTGATGACAAACTATAATTGGAGATGTCTACTTTACACTATTGATATTTGGGAGCTTGTTCATCTACCTCCAGAAACTTGGATAAGTCTTGTGTTGGTTGTCATTGGTATACATAATAAAGGTTAGTCCCCCTGGATAGTACGGGTAATTGCATAATTAGTTTCCAAGGGTTTTACCCAGATTTTAGGACTCGAGTATGGTGGCTACTTTTCTTCTATGTGAAGATTACTTTAGTCCGTCTCTTTTTAGATGTGGTGCTTTGTCATTAGATTACAAGTTGGATATTAGAAATGTCTTTCTTCACTGGGATATCCCAAATGACATATAAAATGGAGCAACCATTGAGTTTTCTTGTTTCCCTCTAGTAACATGTGTGAAAGCTAAGATGATCATTTTATGACTGAAGCACTCCTCGAGCAGCAAGAATTTGGCGTGATCACAATGAAGTTGATCATTTTGTGTTTTATAGTCACTCCACTCCAAGTGTAGACATGCATTTGGTGGCTTATGTTAATGATATAGTCATCACTGGTAATGATGAAGAGACAACTAACAAATTGAAGCGCTTCACCCTTTTTTAGCTGTTTCTAACTAGACCGATTAGTCAATTCCTAGACCAAATGGAATTACTTCAGTTTTGGTTCTTCATGCAGCTCTAGGTTTTATTTTTTCCAAAAGTTCAATATTTGATATTATGGTCACCAAAATTTTTATTACATAAATTCTTCGGTCCGATCATGTTTGCTGCAAATCCACATTTTAAGGATCAAAAACCTTGCATATAGCTAGTTGCAGTCCACGAAGCAAGTGTAGAACTGAAATTTTCTGAAGTGTATTTTCCAAAAGAGGCAAATGGTTAATTGCTTCATGCATAAAAGTGTAACCAAAACTTTTTATTCCTATCAAACCTTGAAACAGATATTTGAATGTAACAAACTCCAAGGATCCATATTTGCTTAGATTTGCTGAATTGGAGTTGATACTGATTTTATGTATTTGCTGTTTTTTCTCATTCCACTTGGGATTTCACTGTGTAAGTTGTTGTTGTTGTTGCTATTTTTTCTCGTACTTCAGCTAATCACAATTTAAAAAATTCTCATTGTCGATTATGGTTGTTTTTAAAGGAAAAACAGAAAAGTTCATTTTGAATCAGAAATAGCACATTTTACCAGCAGAAAAATAACCCATTTTATCAGGCTCATACCCAAGAACCAAACCAAATTAGAAAAAAAAAGAAAAACTGAACTGATTCGGTATGCACCAGTGAAGAACGGAAAACCAAAGAATTGAACTGAAGGTTTTTAAGGACCGAAGCCCACCATTAGTGTTGATGAGATGAAATTTGTTACCTTCCCAGAAAGAAAAACATTTATCTACCTGAACTTATTTTCTGCCACCAGCTTACATTGTCCACATATAATGTAAGGGTTGCATTGGTTGGAGGAGGAGGAGATAGATATTTCTTTTTTGATTAAACAAGGCTACTTACTCTTGGGTCCCGAAGTGGAGGCTCGCATCTGGCGTCTTGTGTGACAAGAAAGTACCACCAAAACTTAAAGTTTTATAGAGTGGTGGTTAGTTCAGCTTTGTGTTATGGGGGAAAGTGTTAGCCAGTCAAGAACTCCCAAGTTAAGAAGTTGTAAGTGGCGGAAATGAAAATGTTGAGATAGTTGGTGCAGGCAAACTAGGAGTGATAGGATTAGGAATGAGGATATCCAAAATGAAGTGGAGTGCTCTCCGTGGTGGACGAGATGAGGGGAAGGAGACTGAGATGGTTTGCACACGTGAAGAGAAAGGTCTGGATGTCCCGGTAAGGAATTCTGAGAGGTTGGAGGTGGCCCGATGAGATAAGGAGTGGTAATTAGACAAGATATGACACATCTTCAGCTTACCGAGAACATGGCCTTAGATAGAAGGGTATGGAAGTCACAAATAAGGGTAGAAGATTGGTAGATTGCTGAAAGTTGTCTTATTACTAGCCTATTCATGTCTTTGGATGGATGGGAGTATAGAGTCTCATGTCGGTCATATTATTAGCATATTCATGTAGCTTTTGTTATTGGATATTTTGATTTCATGTGGTTTAGTGTGTTTAGGTAATCTGCACCTCCTTGTTGTTGTTACGAGTCCTTGTACATCTGCTCTGCACTGCTTTGCTGTTAGCTGTCATGTTTTCTGTTAATTACTGGTTGATTTGCTAAAACTGAGAGTGCTAAGGCTTGCATGCATACACTATACCTTAGGTTGACATAGTAGTTGCTATTTTTTCTTCAATGTCATTTTTCCTTTTCATACTTACTCTGATTTGTTGTACTCGAGCCAAGGGTCTTCCGGAAACAACCTCACTACCTCCTCCCGGTAGTGGTAAGGTTGTGTACACTCTATCTTCTTTAGACCCCACTTATGGGATGTATTTCACTAGGTATATTGTTGTTCTTGTTATTCTTGGACCCTCTTGCTCTTCTTTATTTTACCCTCTTTTTCTGCTGCCCTCGGGTTCTACACCAAAATATTAGACTTTTGTTAACGTTTGAATAATTTTACCACATGAATATGTTTTGAAACAACCTCTCTGTCTCCACAAGGTAGTAAGGGGTAAGTCTATGTACACTCTAATCTCACCCGGACTCGGCTTGTGGGGATACACTGGGTACATGTTGTGCTTTTTGCTGAATTGGCATCTAAACTCTTTTGTGCCTTGTGCAGTCTGCTTCTGAAGTTCACATGGGTCAATTTGGTGCTGGCTTCACAGATGGATCTGTCAAATTATTTGATATTCGAATGCCTGAAATGTAAGATGTAATTCTTGTCATTCACGAGCATATATATGTGTGTTTCTCAAGTACAATTGGGCAATTGGTGACGTAAAATTGCATTATATAACTTAGACCACAAGTCTTTTGTTTTCTTTTTGAGTGGAGTTGGGGTGTAGTTATCATGTCTCCTGGAGTCTCTGATTTATAGATTTCAGGGTGATGATGTTTTCCATCGCATTATGAAGTGTAAGGGTAACTTCATACCTCAAAGATGTGTATTCATCCTGCATGTTTCATCTCATATATTACGCATTACGTACACATGCATACATTTTTTGGTGCATAAAATACATCCATCATTCAGTGGCTTTTTGTGTTTTTTAGGCTTGTTTTTTCAACACAACCTCATCCCAAATTGGAAAGAGTTGTTGGGGTTGGCTTTCAACCTGGACTTCAACCTGCAAAGGTGACTACTACTGCCGTATTTATATCTAGCCTGTCAACTTGTTGGTTACTGGTTTCTTAGAAGACCGTCTTTTGAAAAAGAAAAAAAAAGAGTGTTAGACACACTGTCTCTCTCTCTTTTATATTAGTTGTTCCAATAATCGTTTCGACTAACAAATTTTTTGCATATAAAAAGTTCTCCAATATTGTCAAAGCAAAATGAGAATTCATCAACTGTTTCACTTGTTTCTTCTCAGATTGTCAGTGCATCTCAGGCTGGTGATATTCAGTTCCTAGATATGAGAAATCTCAAGGAGGCTTACTTGAGTATTGATGCTCACAGGGGATCACTTACATCTTTGGCAGTACATCGTCATGCACCCCTTGTAGCAAGTGGTTCATCAAAGCAACTTATCAAAGTGTTCAACCTAGAGGGTGAGCAATTAGGCACCATTAGATATTTGTCCACCTTCATGGCTCAGAAGATAGGATCTGTAAGATGTCTTACCTTCCATCCCTATCAAGTGCTGCTTGCTGCTGGTGCAGCAGATGCTTATGTTTCTATATATGCTGATGAGGTCTCCCCACCAAGATGACAACTTCATAGCTTCAACACATATTCTCAGATTGAGAAGCAAGATTTTCGGACTTGGTTGTTCATTTGAGGTGGTCAGCAGCAGATGGATTATTGACCTCTCCTGTTCCCAGTCTACATCTCTTAATACAATGATCGGCTCACTGAGGTTGCTGTCGACATCTTCTGGTCGGTTGCTGTCAACCTCTCTGAAGAGCTGATCGGGCTCACTGAGGTTGCATATCACTAATTATTGAGCTGAAGCGGCATAAAGTGGTGGAAAGTTGAGAAGAATCAACATATTGAATGAAAGCTTTGGAGAATGATTCCATACAAAGGTAAAAAGATGTAAATATCTTCATTTTTTGTTTTTCTATTTTGTAAATAACATTTATTCAATCTTCTCTCTGCGTAGCATACCTTCTTTTTTCCATTCTCACCCATTTAAGTCAATTTGTACATATCAATTAGTAGCCTCCTACATAAAATTTATAAATTGATTTTTGCAAACAGAATCATTGCGATAGTATACTTTCTGTAGTTTCTTCACCTGTTAATAATTTTATTGTTGTAAACAGTCCTTAATGTGAATGATAGTTGGACAATCTTTTAAGCTTTGGATCAACTATTTTTGGCGTGAGGTAACAAGTACCTGATGGAACTAATCGAGGTGGGTTGAGCTCGTTCAGACACCATCATCATTAAAAAGAAGCTATTTCTGCTCACTTTCATGTCAATTCAATTTTCTGCAGCAATCAACTTCCATGACAAATTGTGATCATGCAATGAGTTTGAATAGGTTTAGGAAGGTGGCACAAAGATTAAAAATTACCTATATTGCAATGGAAAACTACTACTCAATTGACTAAAACATATCTTTGTAAAGAATGCTTTCCGCTATTGGAGTTGAATAATGATTTATATGAATACAATACTCACACTAGTTGATGCTTAATATTATGTCTATTAAGTTGGGGAATAAATGATTAATGCTAACACTAAAACATTGAGAAAAAAAATGTATTCTCCTTGTCCAATCATAATTGTCCACCGTTAATTTGACACACCTTAGGAAACAATAAATAATAAGTGGTAATTTCTATATTATCCTTTGAATAATTAAATTTAATGTACCTAAGTAATTCCTGTCCTGAGAAAGCCTAAAATAATTCATTAGTAATTTGGATATAGTAACAACATTTGGCGATCTGAGACCCTAGGAATTGGCTAAAGTATTACTTAGAATAATCTCGAGCAATCAATCAGAATTTGTTGAAGGCAGCAGTGTTACAGAAAATGTTCTACTGGCACAGAAGATAATCAAAGATATTAATAGAAGAAACAAATCTCATAATGTTATAGTAAAGCTAGACATGACCAAAGTATATGATAGAGTATAGTGAAAATTTCTAGTGAGGGTCCTGATGAAGTTTGATTTTTTTGAAAGAATTATAAATATAGTGATAAGAATAATAAGCAATAATTGGTCTTCCATTTTGATGAATGGGTAGTCTTGATTTTTTATTTTTCAATCCTCAAGGGGTTTGAAGCAGGGGCAGACCCACATGGAATTCGCCGATTGCTCAAGCACTCATTAACTTCGTATCGAACATTATATATCTATATAGAAATTAAGAAAAATGGGTATAAATTTATCATAAAGCACCCACAAAATATATGGATTGGTTGGTCTAATGGTTAAGGTGGATGCTTAAAATTTTTTAAGTATTGTTGGTCCTGAGTTCAAATCTCACCTTGCATATTTTTTCCTTATTTATAGTTGCTACGGTGTACAAATAAATACTTTTCCTTCCTTTATTCGATACAAAAAATACTATTCTCTTCATTCCTAACAATTGTCATTTTTCACTTTGCAAAAAATTAATTTGTAATTTTCAAAGAAAAATTAGATTAGAATAATTTAATATTTTAATACTAATTTTTTTTATATTCAAAAACTATACTAAAAGTACTATGATTTATAAATTTTTCTATATCAATATGATTTAAAAAAATTATAACTTAAAATGTTATTCAAGATTGATAAGGAAAAATGAAATTATGACAAATGAAAAGGAAACTAGTGAGTAGTTATTCATATTGATTATTTTTACTACTGATTTCAAATCTCATCGTCTTTTTATGACAAGTATTAAATTTCTACATTTAGATTTTATAATTGGTAGCTAAGTGAGGGTGGAGCTATATAGGCCCAAGGAGTTCACTTGAACTCTCTTCCCAAAATATATGTTATTTATACATATTTAAAATTATATTTATGTGTATATAATAGATGTAGAACATTCTTTGGCTTCATGTGTATTTACCTTCTATGTTTTGAACTCCTCCGTAAAAATTTTAATTTCGCCGCTCTTAAGCTAAAAAAGCACCCACAGCCGCGGGTTTGAAGCAATGGAACCCACTATCCCTACTCTTTTTACTATAGCGGCAAAGGTGTTACCAAGGGCACTAAATAATTTATTTGATGAACAAGATTTCAAAGGGTATGGAATGTCGAAGTAGAGTCCTGAGTCATGTTTTTCGAACAATCTCTTATAGCTTCCAAGTTATGGAGGCATTTAGTAATTTTGCAGAAATCCGGATGCAAGGAATGCACTTACAACGACTCATCGTGCAATAGCAAAACCATCGAAGCAAACTCCAATATCTGGTTAATATACAGAATGATGCCAGCAATTGTAATGTGGACCGTCAGGAGGAGAGATTGCGAGAAACATGGTAGGAATATGACCTTGGAATACATGATTAAACAAATAGAGGAAGGCAGTTAAGATGGAGAATCCATAGATAAAAATGGGGAAAGAAACTTGGCCACAGTTCATCACAATGATGGAAAAATATAGACCTAAGTTATTTTATATAAAGGTATATGGATGAAGCTATAGAGAGGAAGGGTAAAATGCAGCGCAGATAAAGCTAGAAGAGAGGGTTCTATAAGTGGAGACCTAATATATGCTATGCTACAAATATGGAGGCAGAATCACAGGCCATACATGAGGCATTATACTATTGTTGGAGAAATCAGATTGTTAACATCACATTGGAGTCTGATTCCCAAGATTCATAATCATTGGAGCATACCTAGGGAACTAATAGAAATCTTGTGGAAGGAATGCAGGCATTTCTTCAGGGAAAGAAATTACGTGGCAGACTCGCTGACAAAAGAAATAGTAAAAAATAAAATAACCAAGGAATATCACACATTATCAAACTTGACAAGGAAACACACAAACATGGACAAAACGCAAATACCATATATGAGAGTGAAAACAAGAAAAATCACAGAAATTGCAAAAGATGAGTGTATGCACAATATTTAATAGCAGGCTGAATCATGAAGTACATATATACAGAGCCGGAGGAAAAGTAGAGCACAATATGAATAAATACAATCAGGAAAGAAATACATCTGTGCAAATTAATTCCAACATCGACAACTACACCAGCGAAAGGTCTGCTAACACATGCATCATTGAAGATACTCAGACGTCTACCGAAGATTTAAGAGAACAGAGGGCTGCAGAGGAAAAGAGGTTAGCAAATGCAGAATGAAGGATGAAAAAGAGAATCAAAAAAGAAACAAATGGTTGGCATACGTACAGAATAGAGCAGAAGCAAAAAATTACGATCCCCATGATGCTTATCTCGGCCACCTGAGTGCAAGAGAAGGTCAAAAGAGGAAAAATTAGGGCAACAAAATAGTGGGGAAGATTGAAGGTTTACTTACCAACAACCACCGACGATATAGAATGAGAGAACAGCATCAACAAACAAGGTACAAAAATAGAAGAAAACCCACAGTAGGAGGACAATAAATTGCTCATTCATCCATAGAAGAAACATCAGTCACATGAGGCGGAGGAAGATAGGAGAAGTGTGTCAAAGAAAACTGAATAGTATGTGCAAAGTAGAAATAGAAAATATTATTACTAGTATAGAAGAGTGAGAGACTCTTCATTTTTCACTTTTTAGCCGGGTCAAAGAATAGTCTGAGGCCATTTATTAGACAATTTTGGCTGTAATCAGATTTTTATCAATAAAATGGGGATGACCAAAAATTAATTTTAAAAAAGAATAATTAAATTTAGTATCTTTGGAAAATGAATTAGATATTGCATAGTATCTAATAGTAAGGGTAAAATGGACAAACATAAATAAATAATTCATTGAATTTTTAAATTGGGTAAATACTATTGAATATTTATTTTCAGTAGAATGGACAATTAAAATTAGACGAAGAACGTATATTTTTGAAATGTCAAAACGTGATAAGTAAAGTCTATTTTTGATATAATAAATAAGTAAAAGTAAACGGAGGGAATACTTTTTGCTATCTCAGATCTACTGTAATACCCCTCATGTCTATGGGCTCGAAAAATTGAAAGTGAAGGATTTTGGTGCTGGTTTGATCCTACAAGCCAGCCTACGGCCCATGAAGTAACCACAGGTCGTAGGTGGGTTTGTGGAATGTGCCTTGTGAAAATGAAAAATTTAAGAATTTTTGAAAGTTGACTTATGAATTACCAAAACTGATCGTATAAGAAATCACGGTCCGTCAATGATTTCATAGAAAGGAGTCCTAAAGGGCTAAAGAGCTTTCTAAGTATGGAACACTTCTACGGAAGGACTTACGACCCAAAAATGGAACTACGGGTCGTCCTGCATGTTCGTGGTTTTGAAGCTGCAAATTCCAGAAAATCTACTTTTGTGGCATGAAGTTCTACGGACTATAGTATGGTCCGTAGGTTGATCCACGATTTGTGGAAAGGGTTTCGTGGATGACTATGATCGTTTTTAATGAAGGGTGTTTTTGACATTTCTAATTCTTGTAAGCCCTAAACTATGTCATTTTAACTATCCTAGCTAACCTAACCGATCTAACCTCTATAAATTTCATTCTCATGTTATTCAAAACCTTCAATCCTTAAATTTCTCTCAGAGGTTGTTAATATTTCTCTCTCTAAGAAATGAAATATGTCTTTTAGCCCGGGTTATTCCTATTTACTATCTCTTATTATTTTATTGCTTCCGCGACCAAGGATGTGTAATGATGTGCTAAGAGGCTTGCTTGGGGTCCCTTCGGGTTCCCCTTGCGTCGTGTCACGTCTAGGCCCTAGGCTTGGTCGTGAGGGTTATTCCTATTTACTATGTCTTCTTGTTATTTTATTGCTTCCGCGACCAAGGATGTGTAATGATGTACTAAGAGGCTTGCTTAGGGTCCCTTCGGGTTTCCCTTGCGTCGTGTCACGTCTAGGCCCTAGGCTTGGTCGTGAGGGTTTCATTAAAGCTAATGCTTGAAGGCTTGAACAAGGTTTTTCTAGCTTTTCATCTTCAATTCTAAGAATTCTACTTGAGATATATAGGGTTTCATTCATGGGTTAGTTTCATCCATGAAGCCCGACCCAAGACTCTTTTTTTTTTCAAAGTTCATGATGATTTTCTATAGACTTTTAAGCTATAATTCCTAATGCATAGATTATGATTTCTATTTGATAATTACATCCAATTATGCATAAATTATGAAAAATTATATGATTTATATGATTTCCAAGCAAAACTATGTGAATTCTAGTGTGCATGATTATGGCTTAATGATTTGATGTGGGTTCCTTTGCCATTGATCTAAATTGATTTAATTGCATGTTTTCCTCTATGAATAATATCCAATTTCACTATTTTGACTTAATTGCTCATAGACCCACACTTAACCGCAGTCTCTTATGTTAAAGTTATGAATTTTCATGATGATGATCCCAACAAGTATATAAAAAGCATGTTTTACGACAGTAATGATATTATAACAATGATAATTATGATGCTATGATAAAGAGGGTAACGAAAACCTTATATGTTATGATGATGATGTTAAGGTGGGATTATCCATCCATTTCATGATGAAAGTTAAAGTAGATAGACTATTCTTCTGATATGATGTTTTCATGAAAGTTATGATGATTAATAAAAATATGATTTTAATGAAGTATGAACTATGTTGAAAGTTATGTAAATGCATAATTTATGTATTTTGTGGGATATGACTTAGCACCGGATGAGATTTGGGGTAGGGACTCGACCCAAGGGGTCCTTAATGTAAAGTCTACCCTTCTCATAACTATGTACCACCATAGGGATGATGATTATGTATCTATATGGTATTATATTAGTGGATCCACATAAGTAAAACATACGCCAAAATGGGAAGGTTCTCGTAAGGTTCATGTTAAAGCACTTATCAAAATGGGAAGGATCCCGTAAGGTAAGGTATAGTCTATCCTGGCAAAGTATGCAACTCTTTTACTTGGTGTAGAGGCAACATCAAGATTCCATGTAATAGTCTGCATAGTCTTATATATCGGTTAGTCTTATTCTCACATATGCATGTTAATTAAGAGTATGAATGGATTTAATAATGCTTTTTCTCGTGATTTTTAAGCTTGCATGCTCATGATTTGTGTCCTTATCCTATTGATTATGATTATGCATATTGGTATTATTGTGATGTCGTTTGATTCAAGGCATACCTAATGCATACTTCTTTATCCACATGATCTAACCATATAGGGACGGACGATGAGGAGACGATTCGATTGCGACGTGGCTAGATTCAGATCATGAGATTGAAGATTGTTGGTGAGTTCCCATGTTTCAGGAACAAGCCCCTTTATGATGATTTTCTATTGAGACTTTGTTATTTTCTTTGTTGTATATCTTGAGGGTAAGCTAGTATGACATGTTTTAGACTCTGCCAAGATCTTATGATGTAGAGGCATGTTTTGGATATTTATGGATTGATGTAATTTCCCTCAAGGGAAAACTATAACATTCTTAAAACTTCTGCTTGCTTAGTCTCTTATGTATGCTTATTTTACCTTATGAATGCTTATGATATGAACACGAAGCGTGTCACGACTAAACCCTAGGTCCAAATCGTTACATCTTCCAAATTTCTTGCATGGTTATGCAAGTGATTAATGTAGTCAATCACAACTGAAAATCACTTTTTATGTCACATCAATGTTGGAGTGTTCACATAGATATCGGCCCTAGTTAAAGGTATAAGAAAATTGAAACTAACTTTAGGGGGTTGTTGTTGTAATTGCAAATGAATCATTTACCAAGAAGTGGGAGTGAGATTACATGGGGAAGTAGACCATCTAATTTTTTGTAGAAAAATGTACATATACGTCATTTATCAAAGAAGGAACATATTATCACATGTGAATTTGATTTTTTTTCTTCTAAAATTTCGAATAAAGTAATTTTTACTACGTTATATGATATCAATTGAATCAGTCTTATCTATGACTAAATTGGGGTTGGGGTGGGGGAAGGGGGGAAGGGGGCGGAGTGATCAATATTTTGCCTCAATTCTAGATTTGCATGATCTTTTTAAGTGTTTTAGATCAAGAATGATAGTAGTTCATTATAAGACTTTAAAAAGAAGCAGTACATCAATGTGGTGATTAAAACCAAATGCCACCATGATGATGTATGCAGAGATCGAGAAAGTTGTCTTTCATCATGTACCATAATATTTTTTTAAAAAATAATTTTACTTGATGTTCAATATCTATATTAGAGTCTGACTAAATTTAAATTCGTGTTGAGAAAATACTCCGTAATAAAATGACATAGTTGAAGGGATTCAAATCCAAGATTTGACTAATCTAAATTCGTGTCGAAAAAGCACTCCTAACAAAATAACATAATCAAGGAAATTCACATCCAAAACTTCTATTAAGAATGAAAGAGTACTTCACAGTTTTCACTCCGCTAAAATCCTTGTCGGCTTGATCACAATAATATATTCTTGATTGTAGGAACTATAACAAAAATAAAGATAAAGAATTTCCATAATGGCAGAAAACAAGAAAGTTGTCTTCCACTTTATATATGGAACAATTATATTCTACTTGTTTAAAAAAATACAGAGTAATAATATAAAGAATTTACAACACATCCGCCGAATAATCGAACTACTCCGTAATTAATTTCTGTCTTAATCCATTTTGTCATAAGAATTCTTCTTTATAGTATATAAAAAAATATTCTTGAAAGTATATAATAATTGAGGTCTAATCACTAATAAAACTTATTGAGCAATAAGTGTGAAATGTTCAATTTTGGATTTGGATTATCCGAGTATTTTAATGTTAAGCACAATTTATAATATTAATGTGGTACGAAGGAAAATGATTTTTTGAAAAATGCTATTTTGAAAAATAATCCTATTTCTGTTTATTTTCTAGTGTTTGATAAATATGAAAAAAAATATTATTATAATAGTATTTATATATCATCTAGTAACACATTATGGAGGCCGAATCAGATGAAGAGTGAGAGTGGCAAGGCTGGGTTAATTAGGAAAATTGAGTAAATGAGAAGAAGTTAATAAATTTGAAATGATAGCTTATGCAACTTAATTTTTCTACTTATTGTCATCATTAGAAAAATTATTTTTCTAATTTTTAAGAAATTTATTTTCATAAAGAATCAAATAATTTGATCAACCAAATAAAAAAAATTGTAAAATACTTTTCACAAAAATGTTTTTGGTATCACACACACTTGGAGACCATTTTGCTTCCCTCATTCATTGGCGGAATCTTATTAGTCCAACTCTTATCATAGTCATAAACAAGTACTTCAAGATTAAGACGAAGTCTGAATAGACTTATTTGTTAATACATTTGATTTTTAAATATTTTTTAATTTTTACTGACGTATGGTAAAAGATATACGAAATATTTATTTAAAGACACTTTATTTTAAACTTAAAATACAAAAGAAAAAGGCAAAAATAAGTAATTTCGTATTTTTAATTTTTAATTTTTGAACTTTTAAATCACTTAAAAAAAACTTATCCATGCACCCTAGCTTCATAATCCGTTACTCAGATTTGTTATGAAATGTATGAGATCCTTCAAAGGAAAAATCATTTCCTATCTACTATATTGGCATGAGAGCGAACAGAATTTTATAAATTTTAATTTATTTTTACATATAAGATATCACTCAAACTAACACATAAGAAATAATTTTTTATAATGTCATTTTCTTCTATTTATTCTTTGCCACATATTTCTTTCTTTTTCTTTGTTGCCAAGTAAATATAATCTTATGTATTAAAAAATACATTAAATAAGCATAACTAACATATCTCAAATTTAATAAATTATGTTAAAATTTTAAAAATAAATTCATAACTTTTAAATTTTAAATTCACCTCGCTGGTCGAGTGCTAATTAATAACATGCTTTTCCATTTAATAATAAATACAATATCTTGAAAAATATAATAAGAAAATGACTATAATTAATAATAAGAATAAATTAAAAGTTAAATATAAAATTATTCTGTAATTTTATAAAATAAATAAATATTATTAAATATTTATTTTTAATATATAATGAATAATTATTGTTGGACGAAGGGAGTATACAGATGAGCAAATGCCATTACAGAGGAGTAAATGTTAAGTCCTACCGGTGTGTGGTCCAATATATAATAATTATTATATATTTATTTATACCGACAGCTTAATTTCTTGCATTAGAATTTTTAGGTAGAGGCTCCCACTTACAACTAACCTTCCTTTACACCTAATACCAAACAAATAGTTTTAATCATAAGTCCACAATAACTTTCTCCTTTTGTTATAAATATGATGCACCACAATTACATCTAAAATATTATCAAAAAAAATTAAATACCTACTTCCCTTGCTTGATGACTTGAACAAAGTTTCCAATATATAATAGAGCTACCCTCTCAAATTGTGGCATTATGAGAAGGTGAGTTTTGAGCAAGATGGAGAAGCAGGGTACGTGCTTTACTAACTCATGTAGTCACAAGGATCGTGATCTTATTATATTTATATATTTTTAAAAATTTGATTGTATTTTTATGTAGGAGCGTATTTAAGATTAAAATTGTAAAAAAATATTTATAACCATTCAATCCTTTGCGTTTTAAGCTTAGAAAGTAATATTTTGAGATATTTTGGTAAGAATGTTGTACATTTATATGAAACTCATTACATGTGTATGGTGCATCTTTATATCGAACTCATTACATGTGTATGGTGCATCTTTCTCTCAATATTTGAGTCGAAAGTAGTACGTTAGATTCTACTCACAATATCATCCTAAAAGTTTATGTAGTTTGACTAGATATATAGTTTAAGAAATATGTGAAAATTTTGCAATGTTTCAAAACTATTCTTTAAAAAAGAAGAGTACACTAATTTGGATTTTTAGTCAAATAGGGATCTAATACTGATAAAATGTTGATAATCATATTATTAAATAAGAAAACATATGTCATTTTTTTTAATTGATCGATCGATATTTTATAAAAATGAAACATGTTACGTAAATTAAAACGGAGAGTGTAATATTGGTACATGTTATATGTGTTCAAATGAGTTAGTTCTTCATGTGCCCATCTTCCCCATCATGACCACTCAACCTTATTCTCTTTACGATCGACGTGCCAAAGCATTTGCAGGCTGCAGCTAGCTCTCTTCCCCATTTACAAGTAAGTGGCTTTCTTTATTTTACATATTTTAACAAAAGCAATAACAATAAATAATCACTCAAGTATATGGTGCAGTGAATCGAATTGAACTATTTGTTCTTTGATCAATATATATATTAGTTATTGAGATTTTGTTTAATGTACGAATCCAATATTTATTCATAAATTTATTTATTTAATGAAATCGATATAATAAAATGATATTAAATCATCTCAAGAAGTGTAAATCTAATAAATATTATTAATATTGATTAATTTTAAATTTTCACTCCAAAAGAAATTATAATATATATATTGCATGGTAGTAAATATCTCCTTTTTTTTTTGTGCAAATCTAATGTGAAAAGATCCATTAAAATGTCCTTAGTTAAAGTATTTTTGTCATTGATTGCATATTTTTTTACAAAATATACACAAATATTACTGACACTCGAAATAACAAAGCTTAATTGGAGTATATATAAATTTAAAAGTGAAGATTACCCTATATATAATTTCAAAAAAAAAAATTATACACAAAATATACTAAAATAGAACAAAAAATATAATTATTTAAAAAAATTTAACAATATCCCTATTAAAGCAGACCCATCTGTGAAGAAGTGTCTGCTTCATCCCAAACTTCCAGAGAATGTATATGTCTCCTTTCATGAGATAGAAATTCTAAGCTTTTAATGAGCACGTATTAAATTTTCTTGCAATGGTAACAAAAATGTTGTTGCTAAGTACGGTACTTTTTGTCATTATTTCCAATATGACTTCTCTATATATCATTGTATTTCTCTTTAATATTGATTTTTTCGTGTTAAATTTACTTTGAGTAAAAAATTCTTAAAAAACAAACTCAATCTATACTCTCATAAGGTAACGTTACTTTCTCTATAACTTAGAGAATATGTTATCGTTATTGTTTTCGGTAATGGAAGATGTAATACTATTATACTAATGTATGTCAGCAGAAAAGATAAGCATTATTGGAATGATCAAGTGGTGTAAATTTGGATCGAACTCAAGAAATTAAAGTAATGCCCTTAGTTTCTTCAACTTGACCTCTTGTATCCATTAGTGTGTGTTTTCTAAATTGAATATATTAATACATCAATATTTAGTTTATCATAATCAATTATTTGGAAAGAAGTAATTGAAATTATAAAAGTAAGGCTTAGGATTATGTGATAATCAGAAACTTGGTGGAAGCTAGAGAATCTGCACCAGCCAGGCCACATTGATGTCTTAAAAATGTGTATGATATAAAGGAACAAGTAGAGCTTAAAGAAAGTTTTATTTCTTAATAATTAGATGACAACTTTATTGTAAACCACAAGTACTAATTGCTTTGTACAATAACTTCCCACCAACTAGGACCAAAATAAAAATAAAAACTTTTTAGTTTTAGAATAATAACTTCAAATGTTAATTATACTTAGATCTAAATCTATTATGTACATATATTTAATGATTTTTTAAATATAATATATTATTTATGTAAAAATTAATGAGTTTGACTGGGGTGACAAAATGGGTAAGTTATTTGGGTACCTGTTCAGATACACCCATCTTAAATGAGTTGGGTACTCAACCGATTTAAGATGGATAAAAAATGGGTAAAGCTCATATTACCCATTTAAAAATGAGTAATTTAATGGATAATATGGGTAAAAGAGACTCATTCATAATGTAAATTGATTTTTTATTGGAAGAAGTTGGGGTGAGTGAGCGTAAGTAAAATTTTTTGAATTTTCTAAAAATTAAAATAACTTTTATGGGGAGGGAAAAAATTTTTTTTTTAACATTTGGAGGTAGGGGTGTGCATCGTTCCGTTCGGTGGAGGGGTAGGGGTGAGAAATGGCTAAAAAGGATTTATTTTTGAAACTTTTAACATGATTTTGTTTATAATATGAGTATCCATATTTACTCATATTATCTATTGGGTAACTCATTTTTACCTATTTAAAATAGAGTTAAGTTGATCTTTTATCTATTTTTATTTAACTCATATTTGATTGACTCACATCGAACTCGTCCTACTCGTTTGCCACTCCTAGGTTTGACCGAATTGGTATATGGCTTCCACCTCTACCCTTGTGTGAATTCATTGCACGTGCTCTTGTATATCTAAGCATTAATCTAGAGAGA
Source organism: Solanum medicagineum (assembly GCA_026153255.1). Lineage (NCBI taxonomy): Eukaryota > Viridiplantae > Streptophyta > Magnoliopsida > Solanales > Solanaceae > Solanum > Solanum medicagineum. Next base: position 13,919,081 of record JAPFFP010000002.1, read on the forward strand.
ATACATAATTACTAACAAGTTGTCACAGGGGAGACTGAGATTTACCACCGTTCAAGAAAATAAGATAATACCTAACCCTAAGTCATTTTCGAAAATATTCAACTGTGTGCGCTATGTGTTTGTTCTAGATAATATTATCTTTTAAAGAAGAGAGTGGAAAGTCAACCACAAGGAGATTCACATAAGGTTAGGCATCATGGCGATTTTAAAGACTAAGGAATCACTCAAAATGATAGCAAACAATAAATTTAGTGTTGAAGGGCAGTGTTACAAATTCATCACCAACTTAATTAATATCTAAGATATTTCATGAAGTATCTAGAATATTTATAGATTTGTAGAGAATTGAAATGAGAATCTAGAGTGATTCTAAAAAATAATATAGTTAGAAATATTCTAGAAGAGCATTAAATCCCTCTCTAAGTTCTTCCATCATCTCGTATAAATAGAATTTATCCATTTGAAGTGTGTTCAAAAAAGTAAGTCAATAAGAAAAAAAGCAAGCAATTGAAAAAAATAAGAACGACTGCTAAAGAGTGTTTCTGAAGCAAGTTACAAGTAAGTGAGAAATAAGAGAGTTGCTAGAATGTAAAGAAAGAATAATTGAGTAAAAAAAAAATATCTATAGCAATTTTTACTTTGTAAATAACAAAATTCAAATGTTGAACAATCAATCGTTTCTATAAAAAAATATCCAGTAAGTACTACTTCATTATTTATCCATCAGGCTCTGATACCACTTAGTAAAGTATTAAAAAATTGAGAAAAAATTAAGTTTTGAGAGTGAAAGTTCATTATCTTTCAAAAGTAATTGTCTGTATATAGTTTTCGAAATTAAAGAGCAATACTCTATTGGAATACAACAAAACTTAAAAAAAATTATGTAATTGAATACGCTATAGTAGGGAACTCATCGTATTTATAAAATCTATTACGAGACTTTTAGAACAACCATTCCTTTTCTGAACAAACACAACCTTTTTATTTATTTAAAATTTAAATTAATATTTAAATTTTAAATAAATAAATCGATTAAAATAAAATCTTAACTTAATTCAAGATTCGACCTGACCCACACCCCTAGTCCAAGTCCAAGTCCAAGTCATTTATATATATTGTATAATATATATAGAAGAGTCAATCTTAGGACGACCAAGGACATATTGGTAATAATATTGTCATGCAAAGGTAATATTGTCATTATATACTATTAATTTTTTTTAGCAAACAACAATTTCTTTTTCATTTTACTTCTAGATTGTTCTGTCTCTTCCCTCTCACTTTAAGACCACTGGCAAACTTGTAACTCTTTCAGATCATTCAACAATTGCTACTGATGATTCATTATAGGTTGTATGGGTCTTTGATTCTATCATCTAGTTAGTTTAATTTGTTAGTTTTTCAATTTTTTCATTCTGAACTTAAAAATTTTCACTATTTAATTTGTGTATAGACGAATAAATGAGTTGTGTCTTGCTTAAATTTCAGGTAATACTCCTCAGTGTTAATACGGAACAAAGACCATCAAACTAGGAATGTCTTAACTTATTTATAACAACTTCATTGAACTACCACACTATACTCTTAATTGGTATGACCCTTCTTCTAATTTATTTTTTATAAGTAGTGAGATTTAATGGATTATGCATGTGTGGGATTTCTTGTTGAAAGATTTCAAACGCTCACCAATTATTTGAGAATATCGACACCAGATAAAAATCATACTTTGTATTATTAAGTGAAATTTAGATTTTGTGTACTCACAATGCAAGTGTAAATTTCTACTATATAGAAGAGTCAGCTTCTCGATAATTCTCTTACATTCGTGTCTCTGTCAAATCAACCACTAAAAATTCCACTCGAGTTTATTAACAAAAAGTTCATACCATCAATGAAGTTTCTCAAAAGCACCTCAAATCAATTGAGACTTGAATGGATTACCACTGTCAACTGGATATTGAAAAGTTAATCTTAAATTAATATCATCAAAACAGTTTTAGTTGCCAATCACTCAAAAAATTTCAAAATGGAAAATCAAGATCTGAGAGCCAAGCTTCAACAGTGGTGGATTTCAAAGCTTTCGACCAAACAAATTTTGATTCAATGTGTAAATTTCAATTCTGACTCACAAGATCATAGCAAATGATATTTTCAGCTTCCAATTTCATCTTTGGAGGTTGCAATATATTAGAGTCTAGAAAAGTTGAAGTTTCTCTGTCAAGTTGCTACTGAGTTATCTTTTAAGATACAATAGTGATGCGTAAGTTTGAGAGCTACTAATTCAACCATGATTGGTTTTCCTATATTGAATATTGCAAGACATTTGGTACAATTTTCACATCCTAAGTACTCTTTATCTTTATCTTTTGTTGAAAACTAAACTTGATTTGGACTTTGATTTTTGATATTGGACTTGCAAGTGTTGGTCCAATAAATAGTCTATTATCTAGAAGTATCTTGTAAATAGTAGTAGGGTCAAAGTGTCTAGAAATATCTTGTAAAATCTATAATCTAGATATGTCCATGATAATATTTAGGGAAGAACTATCTAGATATTAGTTAGTGGAGTTAGATTCTAGAACATTCCTTGTACTAGTATAAATAGGGGTGTTCTCCCCTCATTTGAAATCAAGCAAAAAAGTTCAAGATCAATATAATATAAGTTCTCTCCACTCTTCTCAATATCCTTTCCTCCTATATAAGCTCTTCTCTGATATATAGCCTCTTATTTCCAATAAATTGGTATTAGAGCTTGGTTCGACAAGATGATGGCCAACAATGTCATCACGTTTCCTCGCCTCACAAAGGATAACTATGATCGATGGAGCATTCAAATGAAGACCTTTCTAGGTGGACAAGAAATATGGGAGATTGTGGAACAAGGTTATGAGGAGCCTAAAGACAAGGGCTCACTCACGAAGGAACAAAAGCAAGCCAAGACCAATGATCAAAAGGC
>JAPFFP010000002.1:13935807-13963421 GCA_026153255.1 Solanum medicagineum
TTATTATATTAAAAAAATATATTACTTATATTCTCGACGTGTATTAAAAAATATCTATAATACATATGAAGTATCGAATTCAAAATGTATTACAATTGTATTTTTATTTATTTATTTTCATTAATGTTGTCAAAAATATTATATCTGATTTTTAAATATTTAAACACTATTTAAATTAGTTTATATGTTAACATATTAAAACTATGTCAGTGCATTATATATGTATTTACATAAAACAAATCTTTTAGTTTAAATAACAGTAAAAACATCATTTGCGTAATATTCAATCTAAAATTAAATTATAGATTAAAATAATTAATTAGTATTTTATAAGAAAGAGAGAAAAAGAGAAAGTAATAAAGAGAAATTGAAGGAAAATGTTCTCTTTCTCTTCGCTATTTTTAGTAACAAATGTATAATTTTATTTGGTAAGAGTAAAAATTATGCTAAAACTCGTAATTTAGGTTAAAAATATATTATTTATGCAAATGACCCTCATAACAAGGGGGTGATAATTGGAAGAATTGGGTCAAATTTGGACGGGTGATAATAGGTTAAGACCCAATCCAACTCGAATTTGCTTGGGCCAAAATGAGTTGGGTTAAAATAGGCTGGTAATGGACTAAAGAATGAGTCAAAACCCAACTCAACACATTCCAATTCAATTTTTATTAAGTTTTACTTATTTGTTTTGTTTTACTTTTACAATATTTTAGTGCCTTATAAAATTATTTTTTTTGTTATGGTTATATATAATATATCAAATCAAAAATTTAAAATATTTTGACAAGATTTTTCTCGAATCAATTGGGTTGCATATCAATTCAACTTTTAATAGATTAAAATGAATTAGATTAAAATATATAAATTAATAAATAAATGAATTATTAACCATCGCAAACTCAAACGAATAGGACTTGATTTTGCCGCCATAAAAACACACAAATATGCAAAAAGAGGAATTAGACTGTTAATTTGGCCCTTCACCTTCCAAAATGATAAGATAGTGTAGTCTCAAAATATTAAAACAACATGTTCAACGCATCAAAAGAAAATTCAAAATATAACTACTCAAAAACTAAAGGATTGAATTGTTACATCATCTAACAAAAATAAAATATTTGTACAATGTTAATTAATTCAAGATACTTTGACCTCATTTTTAGCAAACAAATGAGAAATAAAATGGAGAAATGATAAGGAAATATTCCAAAATATTCTAGATGGATGAGTGAAGAGATTTTCTCTACAAATTAATGAAAAAATTATGTTATACAATATGAATTTTTCACTGATTTTCCTTTGAACGATCTCATTTGAAAAAGTATAGCACAAAATAAATTCTTTTAATATACTGTGAAACTTTTTAATTATTTTTATCAAAAACATTACTATTTTTTTCGATGCACTTATTCAATCAAATCATCTATGAAAATAAGCATCGAGTATTGTTCATAGAGAAAAAAAAAGGTTTTACTAATGAATTAGCTCTATTTTGAATATTCATGCATGGACTATAGTCTAATTAAGAAAATCCCTTGCTTTATGAGTTGTGACACAAAAAGTCAAGCCTATATCATGAGGGAGGAATAAAAATCCTAACGTACGGAAACTAAATTATCATTTTTATTTAAGCTTATTATAATTGAGATCCTGTTAGTTACGTGTACAGATCCTTCTCAAAAAATTATTTTAATAACTGTCTCAATTTTTATCATGAAGTAATGTCAACATGAACCAACTATAAGATGATCATCTTAATTACATGGCCAATGTAATAAAGTGCTCGTTGATAATGCATAAATAAATTATATTCTTTTATAGTAGTGCTAGCGACCAAGACTGTTCATTGTACGGGCCTAATATATGTTATTTTTCTTTTTAAATTTTTGTGATCTAAATAAAATTTGAAAAATCGATAATTTTAATTTATTTTTTAATTATTTAAATTTACAATATTCTTGAGTAGTTTTTAAATAATACATATCACTCCCACACAGGAAAATAATTTATTATGGGTAATATTATAGTTTCATAGTTGAAGTAAATAAAGAAATAATCAAATAATAATTAATAGAAATGACACAGTAAAACTAAGTAGACACGTTAATAGTCACCGTAAAACGTTAGTCAAGCACATGAAAATAATTTATTATGAGTAATATGTAATTTTATAGTTGAAGTAGATGAAAACATATTTAAATAATAATTAATAGAAATGACATAGTAAAATTAGGTAGACATTTTAATAGCCACCTCAAAATTAAGTAGGCACATTATTGTAATTTCATAATTGATGTAGATAAAAAAAATTAAATAATAATTAATAAAAATGACACAATAAAATTAAGTAGACACTTTTATAGTAATTGTAAAAGCAAGCAAACATGTTATATAGTCACCTGTCTGTTAGGTTGTGGAGCATGATGTAATATTTAATGTACTGTTAAATATTTATTAACCTCACAGGTCAAGAAAATGTGGGATTCGGGGCGAAGCGCCGAACCATATTTAAGGTTGTACTGTTCATTCTCCGTGTAAAAATATTTTGTATTCATTTAATATATATATACATATTATACACCTGTGGAGGTTACCCATGTAATTGGGTATTACCACATAAAAATATTTCTCTTCTCATTTTAGAGAGAGAAGTGTTATAACCGATATGAATCAATTGTTTATGCTAGCAAAGCAACCTTGAAAGACTATGAGTATGAAGATAAATGAGAAACATATCATAAAAAGATAAATGAGAAACATACCATAAAAAGACAAATATTTAACATGATTTGGTCAATCGGCCTACATCCACAAGAGGGGATGAGCAATCCATTATATAAAAGAGAGTACATAATATCAAGAGAAATAACATCACCAATTCACTCGGAATATAAAGAGGTTCACACAAGAGTGTTAACATAACACTTGTAACTCACTGTTTCTCCCCCTACACAAAACTCTTAAGTCCTCATTGCTACATTGTGAATGCTACCAAGTTAAAAGGAATCGGCCTTTATTTATAGAGTAATAAACATTTTCCTACTAGAAAAATGATTTGTCAGATATAAAGAAATTCTATTTTCCTTTTCCTAAAAGGAAAACTCCAAATATGGTAAGAAATTCAGGACAAATACTCAACAAATCTCCCCCTTTACTTGAATTTCTAACAAGATAAATTTTCTCCACCTTCTTCACACAATCTTCAACAAGTTGAATCTCCCTTGCAAAAATTTCATTTCTCGCCACAGAGAACCTTTCTGAAAAGTTTCTCTAACAAAATCTTCATTACTGTTTAATAGGTTGTGTCTAGGATTAAACTCGCTAAGATGAACACTTGTTCTTAGTCTCGTTTGATTCCACTAGTTAGGATTGCACGTACCGTCACCCTAACTTCATATTAGTATGATAATGTCTGCTTTGGGTCAAGCCCTCACAGATTTGTTTTTTGGCATATCCCAAAAGGCCTTATACTAATAGAATTGGGTGAGCACTTATATATTGTTACATTTTTTTCCTCTTCATCCGATGTCGATGGGGTTTGTCATATCCAACAATCCTCCCCCTCAAACCAAGACCACACAATTCGTAACCTCCCTTTCAGGAATAATACATTTGATCTACTAACCATCTTGCAACGCCACTAGCAACTAGTGGGACACGCCGCTTGACCACCACTTTGCCAAGAAGACTTTCGACACAAGACATCCATGCAGATCTCTAGTCCTATTGTCACATTGAGAATTTCTCATAAGACACACTAGTTTGATATACTCGAACCTAAGCTCTGATACCACTTGTTACGACGGAAGGATGCAAAATTCGAAAGTAGAGAGAATAAAGAACACCAAATTTAACGTGGAAAAACCCTCTAAAACGACGGTAACAACCACAGGATCGTCGAGATCCAAATTGCTATGTTATAATAATAAGAGGGTTTTAAATATTCTCCTTAATGACTACACAACAATTGCCAAGCAAGGAGAAGCAATAGTTACACCAACAAAAAGAAGAAGGAAGAAAAACACCCAAATCAGAGCTATTGTTCGGGACCCAAAATCGGATGTTATTGACCTCAAAATTCGATCTTAACCGTTCAAATCAAAGACTAAGATGTTAAGAACACTTAGTAAAAATTTCAGCCTGATCCAACGGTTAAAGAATCAGAAAAAATAGTTTGAAGGCTGCTGATCGGAGAGAAAAAACTGTTGTGGAAAACACCCTTTTCTTCTCTTTTCTCTCTTGTTGAAAGCTCTCTCATAGATCTCTCTTATATGTTAATATCCTCAAAGATGAATAATAGTGAGCAATGCATAATTCTCTCAAAAGTTGTCCTATTATAGATAATGAGTTGTTATTTTCCTTGAGCCAAAACCAACTCCAAATTGGACAATTCCAATCCTTTTCCAAACAGGATTAAAATTCTAATCCTTCTCCAAAGAGGATTAGAATTTCAATCCTTCTCTAATAAGGATTGAAAACCAAAAAAGAATAGGACTAGGTCATGAGCCTTTGGCTGGAATATGGGCTATTGCCCAACAAACTCCCCTCTAGCCAAGGGGCCAAATGGACTTTAAGTGGAGGAACTCTTGACAGGTCGGCTTCATGCCTGCCACAGTTCTGCAAAATTCATGCTTATTAGCAATCACTACTTTCGTAAGCATATTTGAAGGATTGTTATCAGTGTATATCTTCTCCATCTCAAATAATTTTTCTTCCACGACCATTCTTATCCAATGATACTTCTTCTTCAAGATTTCTTCTTCTTCTTCATTTTATTTTGAATAGATCTGATGTAGATCCAAACATTGTCTGCTTCAAACAGTTGAAATAAGTACGACAATACTAAGTTACTTAAAGTAGCTATTTATTATACAAGAGAATTACATTCTCTGTTTCACATAATTTAATTTTTTTAAAAGTAAAATGTGAGGATTAATAATTAGAGGTGGAGAAAGTATTTAACTGCAAATGTTACATAAAACAGTATTATATTTTCTCCAATGTAGTGACAGTAAATTTCTCTTTTTGAGACTTTATTAATTTATACATGTAAACTTAATGGTGAATATGCACAGAAAGACTCTTTCCGTTATTTTCTCTTTTGTATCTTTTGGGAGGGTTCTTTTTAGTCATTTTAATTACTAAAAAATTGATACATAATATTTGGTATTTTAGAAATAAAACAATATTAATTTTATTTTCTATTTTGTCGTTAGTATTAGCTTTTCTTGATGGAACATAGAATAGATATTAATAAATACAGATGAATATGGTGAGGAACAAAAGGTGAATTTGTCAAAATAACAAATTAAAACTCTTCGTAATAGTCTAAACATTTTGTTCGGATGATTGTTATATATTGTTTCATAATACATATGTATTATGTTATACAACATAATGTATTATTTTAATAAATATAATATTTAGATAGATTGTATTGTTATTAGTTGTTATATAAAGTCATACACTCATAATTTAGTTGCGTGATTTTCTATGAAAAGAAATTTCGTAATTGAATGACCTTTGAATTAAAATTAAAATTAAGTAACTTTCTGTAGAAAAAATTTAAAATTGAATTCAACTTTTAAATTAAAAATAAACCATATGAATAACTTTGAAAAAGAAAACGTAACCGAATAATCATTTAAAATATTATCTTTGTGATACACGCATTGTTAAATAACACAAAATGGTGGTGGTCAAGGTGACACTAATGGTGGAAAGCAGAAGTTAAATGGATTGGGCATGGTGGGGTGGTATATGTGCCATGTGTGTCCACACCATCAAAATATCAATTCACATGGGATTTAGAATGGATATACTTTAGTCGCTTGATAATAATAAGAGTTTTTCAAATTGAGAATATTTCTTTTTGTGGGAGGAATTTTAATAGCTTAATAAGTTAGCTATCTGAATGTTTTATGAATGAAAATTTTATTTTTCATCTTATATATATATATATATATATATATATGTATTTATATATAAGAGTAGGTTTATGTAATTGAAGGTTTAAAGTGAAGTTTCAATTAGAAATTTAAAATTTAAATAAACTTTATATGTATTTATTTATTAAGTTTTTAAATATTTTTATATACAAATTCTTACTTAAATTTTTTAAATAAATGATTTCTTCGAATTTTGTTTTTCTTATTATTAGTGTCAGATAAGATTTTATCCATGTTACATTGAAAAACATTCTTTCATTAAAACAATTATTATACAAATTGTTAACATGATTTTATAAGTAAACAAATTTGAAATAAAGATAAAAGAACATAGAATCTAATTTAAGAAGTTGATACCTCAGTATAGTCTACTTTAATATATTTGATGTAATGGTTGATATTAAAAAAAATTAATTTACTTTATTTAACATTTTTCAACATCAATTCATATTTTTGACAGAATATCACTTTAACTTATCAAAAATTTGAAGTAGGAGAATACAAAAAAAAAATTAAAAGAATAAAGTAATATAAATATGAGAAGAAAATATAAGAAGACAAAACAATTTTCTTTTTCATGCAGAATTAATTAGAAGAAATAACACAATATGTTATTTTTTAAAAAATACACTTTTTTTTATTATAAATAATTAATTTTTTAATTAAAAATTTACACGTAATATATACTCTTGGTAAAAATTAAATCCCTAAAGTTGAGGGTCTATGGGATATACCTTATTTATCAAAGCACTGCGTTGGCTCTACCCCACCATCCATTTTTAAATAATAATAATAATAATAATAATAATAATAATAATAAAAAGAATATCTTTCTGCAGAGTATTTTTAAATAATAATAATAATAATAATAATAATAATAATAATAATAATAATAATAATAATAACAACAACAACAACAACAAAATAAATAAATAAATAAATAAATAAATTAAATAAAATAAAATAAAAGAATATCTTTCTGCAGAGTAAAGAAATAAATTTAATCTTTTTTATGATCATGAAAATAAAGTGGATTATATTGTGGATGAGTTGGAAATATCTTGTGAGGAAGGTTGTGCATATATATGAGCTGCATGAGATATAACCTCACTCTGTTATGTACTCTAGGTGGACTATTTATTAGTCTTATCACCCATGAGATATAACCTACTTTCTCTATCTATCACATTCAAATTAACTTGCTCTACACAAATTGCTATAAGGAAATTAAAGGTGAAATAGAAATTTGAACACACTAAAAACTTCCTATGTTTGCCCTCTCCAACAAAAGAAAACACTTAATAATGACATGACATATAAATTGAGATGGAAGGATTGAAGTGAATACTCAGTAAGTTTATCGTGAAGTAGAGGTGTCAAAAATTCCTCGGGGAGATTATTTGAAGAAGAAATTTTTAAATGTCACCAACAGTCCAATCAAGGAAAGCATTGGAGCTTACCTATTATCCAGATCTGTTATTAGGATTGGATGGAAGTCAGGGTGACTACGTTGAACTTTATATCTCAAGCAGGGTGCTTTTTCCTTTTAGAATGGATTGATAAAGCTCTAGCTAAGTCAATATTCAAAAGGTCCTAATTGAAGAAAGGAGGCATGGATCAGAAAAATTAATGAAAAAATCTTTGGATGAATAAATTTAAGCGTCGGTGTTTGACTGTTTGATATTCTATATTTCAATGGTACTATCACTTTAAAGCGATAGATGGAATTAGTGACTGGTATTACAAAGCTAAATCTAGGATTATACATAGACTTAACAAAGGAAGAAATGTTTGTCCGGATCTCGATTTCATCTATCATAGACACTTTCTTTCTTTTTACTACATAAGCAAGCCGGAGAGTGAGAAAAGCAGAAATGGGACATGAATAAATTAATAGCAAGAAAAAGGCACCAAGCATTTTGGGCATTCCTCTTATTAAAGGAATCAGTGAGTGAAGACAAGATCTGATTTTTAAAGGAAGTCCTTTTCTTTGTCAAGAGTGAGACGTCTAACTAAGAAAAATAGAAGAGGGATATACCACCATAATCAGATCTTAGAAAAGTCTCGATTTTTATTAGTTTTTACATAAGAGAAAGATTAAAAACCCATCGATCTCCTTACCACTCTGTGAGGGTCTTCATTCACTCTTCTCTTACTTTTCCTTATTTTAGGAAAAATATTGAATAAAAAGTTAAGGTAGTAGATTAGTATGCTAGGATGGAGCCGAGAAGAGTAGCGAAGAAGCAATAAGTCCTTTAACTATTCCTCAAAGCAAGAATAGAGGCTCCTTTCTTAATAATTCAAATAGATAGTTTTGTTCATATCATGATAGGAAGCTTTTCATTAACTGAGAAGCTTCTTAACACGCCCCTTTAACTCTAGCCTCTCATTTAATTCGCTATTTCGTTAACTTCTCAGTCTCAGTGTGGCAAACATCTCTACATATTTTCCTATCTATAGTCAAGTGACTGTTGCTCATCACTATTTTCTATCCATCTATGTTGTGATAGCGAAGACTTAAAAAAAAGAAGATTAAATGAAGTTATAAACATTACATCATTATAAGAAAGTGAAGTAGTCTGTCATTGACTAGATGACATTTCTGTCTTGTCACTTCTTATGAGTCAAAAAATGTAACGATAACTAGGAGAACTAAAGAGTTAGACCAATACTTGTAGCGAGTAAAGAACACTTTCACTTTCAAATAACTAATACAAGCTTCATAGGTGTAAGAGCCATATAGAACCACCTTTAGCCGGTCTCACTTCTTCCCATCCTCTATTTAGTTATCCTAACTACATCAATCTGGAACAACATCTAGCCAAGTATTCTTTCCCTTACTCTTTAGGTCGAGTACAACCTCTCGAGCATTAGGTTCAAGCAATTTCATACCACTTCTTCCCTTTCACTCTTCAACCTGATCTTTACATTCGTAACAAACATAAGAAGTTCACCTCTCTTAATGATTGTAATGTTGAAAATTTAAAAATATTCAGATTATTTTAAATGCACCATCTTATAAAAGTTCATTACACAATATCCTATTATATAAAATTGAAATCAAAGAGATAACTTGCATGTATCTCAATAGACATGTTGCAAGTAACTCAAGCAGCTAGTTTGCGAACAACTTCCTAAAAAGTCTTATCGGAGTTAACTCTAACATGCAATCAAATAAACATGTTGCAAGTAGCTTAAGTAGAAAAATCAAAAATAGCTTTTGCAAAACCTTAATTACGATTACTTTATAAAAGTACACATAATCACATAAACTTTTGAACCAATAATAATTGCCACAATTAGAAATGAACCTGCACCGACCATCCTCACTCCTAATGCAAAAATCATCACAAATCTTGTCAAGATTGCATTCTTACAATCAACTCTTCTTGCGAGCTTAAGTTATAAAATGTGATCTTTAGACATTGGATACTCATCATAGAAAATTAAACTTGTCTAACTTAACGAAGGAAATGATCAAGTAACCACTTAGCAAGTGATAAACATATAGAACCTCTAACAACACTAAAAAAATAATAGATCAATAGCAATGACTGTAAACAACCCTTAAGAGCGATAGAGCTAGACTTAACAGCACCACATTCAATCATATCTAACCAGAATATGACATCGATAATAAGCTGAATCTTAAGACTGTCAAACAACTATAAGTATTCATGCATGGTAGCTCTTCTACATATTTGTTTGATCAGGATGACACTTGTAGAATTACTGAAGATCTTCAATTGCTCTAAAGCAACATCTATTCCGTCATATCTAGAATGATTGAGTCTCCACAAGCACCTTACTTTACCAAGAGAGTATCACAAGTATAGCTTCATATTGGTCAGTTCGGTTCAATTTTGAAGTTCATCGATTCGACTTATCATTTATCGCTTTGTAGATGTACTAAATCGTTATACAACCATTAAGATATTGACTTATTAGTTATTGGTTTATCGGTTATTAATTGTTATCAGTTCGATTATCAGTTTAACTATTAAGATTTGACAAAAAAGAATTCTTTGTTGAAAATTACTTAGAAACAAGGTGACAAATCAAATGAATTAGACGCATGAGTTGACAAATTGCATTTTGCTCAAAAGCAAACACTATCACATTATAGAATAACTGAGAGTTTGAAATGGTAAAAGTAAAAGTATGAAACTATCAAGGTTTTTATATATCAAATAGTATAAATATAATTATTTAATTTATCATCAGATTATCAGTTGACCCGTTAAGAAAAATCTAAAATCATTAAGAAGCGATAACTCAATAATAAAAAAATTTAAATCATTACTGAAACTGTTAAACCAATAACCCGTTATCGATAAATTGATAATTCTTTTTCGATTTGAGTAATCAATTTTGAATGGCCCTGCTGAAATGCTTCATATCAATTTACCCCCTCCCCCCCTCCCTCTAAAAGTAGGCAATTCAATCCATTTATACATAAATTTAAAAGAAATACAAGTTGAAATACAATGCAATTTTTTGTTATCTTGATATTTGATTATTTAAAGGCACCAAAAATATTTGAGATTCCCTTAAAAGAAGAGGATATCATTATTGGATGAGTTAAGGCCTGCATGAGAAGGAACCTCCCTCAGTCCTTAACTAGTCATAAGTTGGCTTATAATATGCATGGAATGGTCCCAAAACTAGGAAAGCATTGGCGCTCTTATCAGGGGAAGTTAGAGTTGGGTAGCTACTTTGTTGACAACCCACCACATAAGTACGGCCATTACCCATTCTAACAAATCACAATAAGACTACTAGTTGAGTACTTTTTATCACCATTCTATTCCAAGTGCTAGTATTTGGACCCCCCCCCCCCCATTTTTTAGAAAATATTATTAAAATTTTCAAATTGTGGTTTTTATATTTTTCTAGATATAAAATTTGATCCATTCGTGCTCGACGTGAAGAGATTATGTATATAGTGTGAGAGAATTTTATTAAAAAAAAATAGTTTGTTACTATTGTTATTGATTTATTGGACTAATGAATCCTTATAAAATAATGCGTATATGAAATTTTGTAATACTAATTTATTTATAAAAGAAATATTGAAATACGTGATTTATTCCTTAAGTGAATTGAGATATTCTGATCATACCTGTGAAGTATGATTCGCTCATTTGATGATTGCACAATAGTTAGAGAAATATTGATACTTTTCGCCAACTGTGAAATTTGCATGTTTATAAGGAAAAAAAAATACAAACTATAAAATTTAGAATATATATTCAAATAAAATTTTAACATCAAATCAAATCAATTTTAAATGATGATTTAAAATCATGTTTGAACAAACCCTAATATAATAAACTAAAAAAAAATATTTATAATAGCTACCGTCACAAATTACATGTCCATTTTTTTCCCAAAAAACGATGAATAATTTGAAACGAGATGGAGTACCATCAACAAATGGGAATATATGATAAGAGTAGCATATATTCTCACTCCGAGTAGAATTATTTCCATTGATGAGACATTCATGATGAAAATGTGTTACTATGACAATTCAAAAAATTATGATGGTACAAAGAATAATTTTGGGTGCAAGCGTGATCTTTTATTCCGCAAGTTAAACACATAATTAATTTTTTTTAATTATGTGATATATTGGATAATTATTTTATTATTTTATTTCAATCCCAATTTTAAAATTAATATCTCATTCTTGATATAAAAATAAATATAATACTATAATTTTGAGATAAAAATAAATTATCTCATAATTATATTTCAATCGAATATAAAATAAATCTATTCAAAATTAATTATTAGGCTCTTGCGGTTGTTCTCGGTGGGGACAGATAAAAATAAAAATACAAAAGAAAAGTATCGTACCGTCCGTCTGCACTTGAATATGTCCTTCCTCACATATTTTCTCCACCGAATGAAATATTACTATTATTATGTCTCTGTGGGGCCCAAAAGTGACTGACCTAAAATGCCTTCGTCAATCCTCCCTTCTCTTTTTCTGTCCTTTCCCGTACGGCATTTTCACTAACACCTCTTTTGACATTTCTACCCTTTTACTTTAATTAATATACGAACATTTCATTTACTTTACCAATTCTTTTCTTTTTCTTTTTTATTGACTAAATAAATATTATATGTTTCATCCGCACTTATTTAAAAATCTTCAGTTTAAGTTTTGAATATGAAAAAATTGAGAGCGTCACACTCAAATGTATCCGGTAGGATATCAACTGCTCTGAATTAAAAAAGCAAATCTATAAATATATTATTTTATAATACATGACAATAATATAATATGTTTTATTAAGGAAGATATTACTTTTCATATACATATTTTTTTTCCATTCAAATACAAGTAATCTCGCTACGTTTTAATATACATTTTGAATTCTTTTCTTCTAATTTATTATGACAATAACAATCCATCTTAGTATAGCCCCAAAGTGAGATCTAAAAATGATAAAATATATATAAATTTTATTCTTGTTTTAAAGATATTATTTATGAGTATCTTTCAAATTTTAAAAGTAATTCAAAACAGATTTGAAGTGCAAGATTATGATCATTGATATAAACGAATAACAAGACAATGTAAGGGAGAAATAAAATATGATTAGAAAGTTTGGTTTAATAATATAGGGTAGGTATTATATTATTTATCAAAGTCTTCATTCTCCAAACTAAGAGGGTACTTTAGGTCTTTCAAGTAAAATAGGTTGGGTGTTCTAGAAAATGGAGAAGACCAACGAGGACAATTAAGTAATTAAGACATCCATCTTTTTCTTCCTCCTCACTCGGTTTCTTCTCACCTAGGCCAGTATTTTTCTGTTAACGGTTGCTTCTTAATTTTCCATCTTCTTATGTGATCAAATTCACAAATGGACTACAAATTACATCTCCACCTGCAAATTTTCCCCTAAAAGAATCCCATTTATTATCAAGAATATCCAAATCTAAGCTGCAATTTTACCATAAATCTCCAATCTTTGTACCAAATGATCCCTGAAGTATCAGTCCTGGGAACAATGAAGAAGCAAAAGCTATCCCATTTCAACCCCTTTGATCTTCTTTCTGAAGAAATCGTATTTTCAGTTCTTGATTGTCTTAGTGACAACCCATTTGACAAGAAATCATTTTCTCTTGTTTGCAAATCCTTTTATGCTATTGAATCTCACCATAGGAAAACCTTGAAACCCTTTAGATCAGAACACTTGACAAAGATTCTTAGCAGATACCCACAAGTTACCCATCTGGATCTTTCCCTTTGTCCTAGAATTACAGACGGTTCACTGACAACTATAGCTAATTTCTGCAAGGATATGTTGAGGTCAATCAATCTTTCTAAGTCTAAGTTTTTTACCCATGTGGGGTTGTCGAATTTGGTGATGAAGTGTGGCAATTTGGTTGAAATTGATTTGTCAAATGCTACTGAGTTGAAGGATGTGGGTGCTTCTGTATTAGCTGAGGCAAAGAATTTGGAGAGGTTGTGGTTGGTGAGGTGTAAGTCTATAACAGATATTGGACTTGGGTGTATTGCTGTTGGCTGCAGGAAGCTGAGATTGCTTAGCCTGAGATGGTGTTTGGGTGTTGGTGATCTTGGTGTGGGTTTGATTGCAGTTAAGTGTAAGGAGATTCGTAGTTTGGATCTTTCTTACCTCCCGGTAATCGAGCTTTTCTTCCTTATAAATTTTGATTTTTCCTGTTTTTCTTTTGTGTTGTATCTTCTTTGGGATTGTGAGTTTGTTTAGGGAAGCTGAGGTTGCTATTTGTTTCTGTTTTTCATGGTAAGTTTGTTTGTTAGTCTAATATAGTTCATTTGAACAGTTGCGGAGCCAGGATTTGTATTAAGTGGGTTCAAAATCCGAAGAATTAGATATATGAACTAGTCGAAGGAGGTTGACATCTACTATATTACATAAAATTTTTTTTTTTCATATATAAAAATAGTATAAACGTTTGCCGAAGGGGGTTTGGATGAACCCCCTAACGAAAGGGTAGGTCCGGCCTTGCATTTGAACATGTTTAGACAGTATGCTTGTTTAGTTTGTTTGTCTAATATTGTTTATTTGAACATGTTTAAACAATATGCTCGCGATTGGTTAGTGTTCAGTTCTCTTAGTTAGTTTGTCTAATATGGTTCATTTGAACATGTTTAGATGATATGGTCATCGATTGGTTGGTGTTCAGTTTACTATAATTTGCTAATGTTCTTACATTGTCTTAGTTAAATTTATCCCTTGTATTTTCTACTTGGGGGATATACAAGTACTGAAAAATGTGTCTGCTTATGCACTTTGCACATCTCTTGCAATTGTCATGCTTCTGGTCTTGGGTTTGTCGAAAAGAAAACTTAGAGCAGAGTTCTCTACATTCTGATGCATTTTCAGATTAATAGTTGAATGTTCTGTTATTATACTCATCGTGGGTGACTTTAAAGTTATTGTAGGTTTTATGCTGTAGAGCATCTATCCATATTCTCTCGATACCTGCTCACTAGTGAGAGATCTACCGAAATTTCTTTGTGCTTTCTAGCAACTTGCTGATTTGTCTGATGTCCAAGTCTCAAGTACATTTTTTGACCATCACAACATGCTCCTTTTTTTATCACTTAATATGTGAAAGTTCTTGTTGATGTGATCTTTAAGTCTTTTCTTGACTTGACTTGGATATGAGCTTAAATGGAGGGACATAGACAGTGAAAATTCATATAGCTGGCCCAACTAGCTCGAGATTAAGGCGTGGTAGTAGTTGTTGGTGTTGTAGTTTCCCTCAGCTTTGGTTCAGAACTTAAATTCCAGGCTTACCAAGTTTCCTGTGACTGGCTGTATTTATTAAGTCGTTTCATGTAATCTGTTTCTGTGTTCTGTTATTACATCTCATCTCTTTTTCTTTTTTCATTTTTTTGTCTAGGCTTTCTTTAATGATCATACAATAATGTGTTGATCTTATTATTATACAGATCACTAATGAATGCTTATCATCGATCTCAAAACTGCAATATCTTGAAGACTTGGTTCTAGAAGGCTGTTATGGAATTGATGATGACAGCCTTGCATCCCTTGAGCAAGGCTGCAAGTCACTGGAGGTATGTACGTTAGAAGAGTCTGTTTAACAGACTTTAGTTCTCATATTTGCTTCTCCTTGAGAAAAAATGAACAGTAAATTGTCTCCAAAAAATATAAAACATTGAAAATGATATTGATGTATGAGATTGCCAAAAGCCCTGGGGCTAGCTCAATTGGCAAAGGTTGAGGGATTCGAGACCCATGTCAAGCATACTAAGTCTTATATTTACGTGGAGAAGGTGGAGCGAGCCCATCATCCCCGAGTCTGAAGGCCTCGGTTGGTCCTAATGGTTGTCTCCTAATGGATTTCGCGGTCATAAAAAAAATTGCCCAAAAAACTGTCAAATTGTCCTAGCTTCAAGCACTATTTCTTTTAGATGTACAGATATATATTTTTCCCCCTAATTGCCTAGTCAATGATTGGAGACGTACTGTGCCAGTGCCACTATAAGTACTCTGAGATAGTTAAAGAACGTGGTAACATAGATTTTACGCACTCAGAATTCTACCTAATTGCCAGATGTCCCAAATAAGTGGACTATTGTGCAAGTCAAGTGTTGCCTTGCAAATTTTCTCTTGTTGTTCGTCTTAAATAACTTTTTCTTTACAAGGAACTATTGACTAATGTCAGTGTATGTATGTGGGCTCTTTTCAGAAACTTGATATGTCGAGCTGTCAGAATGTTAGTCATGTGGGTTTGTCATCTCTCACCAGCTGCGCTGGATGCTTGCGGCAACTAATATTATCATATGGTTCTCCTGTAAGGCTTAACAGACCTGAGCATCTTTCAGTAGTATGAGTTTTGATTTGATTGTTGATTTAGGATTACTGGTATTTCAGATTACACCAGCTGTCGCAGATAGCTTGCAGAAGCTTTCCAGGTTGCAGTCCATCAAATTAGATGGTTGCCAAGTTACATGCTCTGGACTGAAGGCTATTGGAAATTGGTTCATTTCACTTAAAGAACTGAGCTTAAGTAAATGTTTGGGAGTGACAGATGAAGGTCTCTGCTCCCTCGTAACAAAGCACAGAGACTTGAGGAAGCTTGACATTACTTGTTGCCGCAAGATAACTCACGTATCGATTTCCCATATAACAAATTCCTGTGCCTCCCTTACTTCTCTCAGGATGGAGTCTTGTACTCTAGTCCCAAGAGAAGCTTTTGTTCTGATTGGACAGCGTTGCCAATACCTTGAAGAGCTTGACCTTACAGACAATGAAATCGATGATGAAGGTCACCCCTTTACCTTAAAGGTCTCAGGCTTCTGTTGTAATTTCAAAGTTCCACCTTTTATATCTGACTGTGTCCTACATTTGCAGGCTTGAAGACCATTTCTAAGTGTGCCAGACTTTCCAGCTTAAAGCTGGGGATCTGTCTGAACATAACCGATCAGGGTCTTATCCACATTGGCATGTGCTGCTCAAATCTTAAGGAGCTTGACTTATATAGGTATGTATTTCACAGTTCATGAGCCGTTATTTAAGATGGCGCAACTATATATCTTCTGCGGCTTTTTGACATTCTTTTTGTTTTATGTGATGGATTGGCTGAACTCTCACTTTTAACTATGGAGTACATGAGATTGAGTGTGCTGATTACTGGGTTATTCTTCTTGACAGGTCTGCTGGAATTTCTGACTCGGGAATATTAGCAATCGCTCGCGGTTGTATTGGCCTTGAAATGATCAATATTGCCTATTGCAATCGCATTACTGATGGCTCGTTCATATCTATATCAAAGTGTTCTAAGTTGAATACACTTGAAAGTCGAGGTTGTCCTCTTGTCACATCTTTAGGTCTTGCAGCTATTGCTGTGGGATGTAAGCGGCTTACGACACTAGACATCAAAAATTGCCACAACATTGATGATGCCGGAATGATTCCACTTGCTCACTTCTCGGCAAACCTCAAACAGGTGACTACAGTTTCTCTTTCATTGATATTGATGAACTGGAGCATTGACATCTAATATGAGCTGGCGATATGTAAATACACAGATAAATTTATCCTACACTTCAGTGACGGACGTGGGCCTGTTGTCTCTTGCCAGCATCAGTGGGCTACAGAACATGACAATCCTGCACCTCAAGGGTTTATCCCCTGGTGGACTAGGAGCTGCACTGTTGGCTTGTGGCGGACTTACTAAAGTTAAGCTGCAGACATCATTTAAATCATTGCTACCACGACCTCTTCTTGAACATCTAGAAGCCCGGGGTTGTGTCTTTCAGTGGAGAGACAAACCTTTTCAGGTATCTTTCTCATATTTATTCTTACCGACTTTATGTGAGGTACTTTTGAGGTTGTCGAGATATACCGTTTTGTGAATCAATTGCATATTTTAGCTAAGACGACATAGTTGTTAATTTATTATTTGATCTAGAGGATCAGTGCAGTTTCAGAGCCTTTGTTGTTTGGCACTTAATTGAGACAGCAAAAATGGTGTTGCAGTGTTGATTATCTTTGTTGTAATGATGATAATTCCCTTTTTGCTTGATCTAATCATTTATTATCATACTCTTTATCGGTTAAACGCAGGCTGAAGTAGATCCAATATACTGGAAAATTCAGCTGGACAATTTAGAGTGAAGGTTTGAGTACTCAGTTTGAGTCCTGAAAATGGATCATTGCCCCAGAGCCTCTGGAGTCGTTACTTCATCTGTTAGCAGTTCATCAGGCAAGGTGCATTCTTTATGGCTATGTTGCTCTGACTCTTCAACCAAAAGTAGTGTATTTTTGGAGATTCTGACACGGGTGCTGCATCAAAAAATGAGGAGTCCATGCAAATTAGGTTTATGTTGACTGTTTTTCCTGTTTAGTGTCTGTAACTTTTTTTCTAAGTACTCCTTTAATTCCAAGAACAGGGAAACTCAAATGTCCATTCGGCATTGCTCCCAATTTTGTCAAAAATGTTATGAGATGGATTAAACAGATCAAAGAAAGTCGTGTTTATGGTCTTGCAATCAATAGCTGGGCTTGTGAATGTTTATTGCTCTTGACTACTGTGCTTTCGTGTGTGATAACTTAAAGTTTACTCTCGATCAAAAACAGTTATTCAACGCAAGTAGTTGTGATTGTACCTACTACGTTCAACTGTCTTGACTACTGTGATTTCGTGTGCGGTAACTTCAAGTTTACTCTTAAGTAGCTGTGGTTGTGCCTACTACCTTCAACTCTTTGAGCATTTCAATCTTTAGTGTCACTTGATGCCATTAAGAAGATGGAACGTCATAGATTTCTTATAGACTTGGTTAGCCCCTTGATGTTATAAAGAGGTTTGACCGCGTTTGCACAACATGATGGGAAAGAATCAAGCTGCTATTCTACTTCAATCAACTAACTTCATCAGATGTGTATCAAAAAGTTTGCACTCTGAATTTCAACACATGTTTAACTTCAACCAGAATATGAAAGTTTCAGTAGCTTTGATACATATGTACATGATCAAAACAGACAAAAAAAGAATTAACAACAGATGTACATGGGCAGAATAAAGTTGATCAAAGAATTATCGGACTTGGAATATCTTAAAGAGGTCATCAAATATAGGATTTATTTGAAAGCTTATGTCCAGAAATAAGAGATGACACTGCCAGAGCAAAGAATGCCAAGAACTCCATGCTAATTGCTGCTACTGAAGAATCTGTGAATATGTTGTCATTATTTTCTCTCATCCTATTTGTCAGTGGCACAGCAGATGATGCAGCTGATAATAACAAGTATGCTACTACCTGCAATTCCCCACAAAAAGTAAGAATTCGATCTATTTCATGCCTCATGATCGATTCTCAATCAAGAACGTGCCTTCAAGGCTTTGGTTTCAGAGGTGAGAATGCAATCAAGAACACTGTTTATTCAATACAAACTTCAGGCTCACTTACAAAATCAAGCTAGTAAGGCCAATATCAGAGCATGGAGACCATTAGCATGAGAATCAAGTAAAGACATAACGCAACCGTGTGAGTTAAGCACATATCACGGACAAAAACCTAGTATTTAA
Source organism: Solanum medicagineum (assembly GCA_026153255.1). NCBI lineage: Eukaryota > Viridiplantae > Streptophyta > Magnoliopsida > Solanales > Solanaceae > Solanum > Solanum medicagineum. Next base: position 13,954,818 of record JAPFFP010000002.1, read on the forward strand.
CTTGAGAAAAATAGAGGGACATACACATTACCCACAGAGATCAGCTGACATCTACAAGAACAATATATCTAATGTAATTCATAAGTGAGGTCTACGAAAGGTGGTGTGTATGCAGCCTTACTCTACCTTATAAAGGTAAAGAGACTTTTCGATAGACCCTCAACTCTGATCATCTGGCATTTCTTGGTTACAAGTAGTTTTCATCAAGCTCTTCCCTTTTTCACAAATCTTGTTTTACTACTCACCATGTCTATTGAATTCAATTGTTCATATCAATGGGGAATCACCAACCTGATCACCAGCGAAGCCAATTAAAGCTAATCTGTGCCGCGAAAAAGATTCCTTGCCAGTTGAAAGTTCATGAATTTGTCTCAGAACTTGCAATCCTGTATATAATGAAGACAGAATTGCAATAGCCAACACATACCTGTTATGGTCACATCCCAAAATTCCAATTCAATTTTCAAGACTAGAACATCTCCAACAAAAACAATAACAACTACTCCCTTAGTCCCAAATAAAAACAAAAAGTACTTGGTGGATATAGGTAAGTGGTAGATATTAGTTGAGGTGCACAAAAACTGACTCGATCATTTTAGAAAAAAAGTAAGACTCAAATTGGTATGCCTATTTATATGGAATTGATGAGTGGATTACCTGTATTCTTCATATCTATCAAAATCTTTCCAGTCACCATGAGTATTGGTGGCCATGACAATGAAAGCAATCAAAGAGAAGATTAAGGCAAGACCGTGCAAAATTAAAGAACCCCTTTTCACCAAATCTTCTCTCTTCCATCTCCTCACTATTTCGGAGACACTGGTGCTCTCCCGATTTCCAGCTGCCGGAGGTGGAGGTGGAGTTGGTTCAGGCAAAGCATCAGGCACCTTATGGGCATTTTCATCACTCATTTTATCCTCAAAATTAATTATTGGGCTGATAAACCAAATAGATTAGGAATTGGGAACTTATAATTAGTGCAAGAAGAAGAAAGAAGGAAAACTTTTAACGAGACAACAAACAACTAGAACTAATCTGTTTTCTTTGCTGTCTATGACAGCTCAGTTTTATTGTCATCTTAAAATTATTTCCAAAGGAGAAATTGAATACTTGTCACCCCATGGGGCCCATTTGACGAATTTTTTCATATCTAAAATTTAACATGTTTTTTTTTTCTTGATTATATTCTCTCTCAATTCAATTTTTACTTGTCTTTTATACTATTTTAAGTCTTTTATATTATTCTGAGATGTCCAACAATGCTTGTTTATTTTATGAAATCAAAAGACAATTTTATGCTAAGTTTCTAATTTACTCTTATCATTAATTATAATCATTTTCCTATTACATTTTTCAAGATATTATATTTGTTATATTCAAAGGGCGATTTAGTAAAATTACCCTTATCTTTTACTACTTATTTCTTAATTCATATACCAAGTTAATAGATGACAAGTAAAGATGAACGAAGAGATTAATTATAAACAAGAATAATTTTATGTGAAAAATCTTAATAGCTTATTTGGTTGACTACTCGAACTCCCACTTTATTGGTGAAAGTTCGATTTTACGTATTGTAATCTCCCTTCCTATTTTTCCTTCCCCGCCCCTAATTTTTTTAAAAACGTAATCTTATGTTTATGCTGCTAAAAAGTTCTTTTTACACCTAAATGTTAGTAAATCCGCCTCATATTTCAATTTTGATTAGATTAAATTAATTTAATATTTAAAAGAATATATTCTTTTCGTCCCATTTTATGCAGCACTCTTTCTTTTTTTTTTTGGTCTGTCCCAAAAGAATGTGACCTTACTAAAATTGGAAACAATTTACCTTTAAAATTTTCTTTTTCCCTTAATGAAATGATTCTCAACCAGACAAATATTTAAGAATGATTTTAGACCACAAGTTTCAAAAGTCTTCCTTTTTACCTTAAACATCATGCCAAGACAAATAGTGCCACATAAAATAGGACAGGGGGATAATTATAATTTTTATTATATTAATAATAAAATTTATATTAAAATACTAATTAAAATTAATTTAATTAGAGTTTTGAAAATGAAAGGTGACAAGTATTTTGAAATGACAAAGGTATGATGTTTGCTTAAATGTTGGTGTTTCTAGATAGTTCGAGTTGTCTGTGTGGGGTCTCCCTGAGTTAACTGAAATTCCAAGTTATCTAATTGAAAGAGAATATTGGTTGAATTTTTTTTTTCTTTATGACAATGATATTTTAGTCGATACACGTCCGTTGCTCATGGATAGGTATTATTTTCGAATATCCAAGATGAAGGGTTTCCTTTAAAGCAAAACCCCTGTCCAAGTCGGGTGAATCATATATATATATATATATATATATATATATAGTCAGTGCTAGTATGGATGTAATATAAATTTATTTTTGTCTTAATTTAATATTTAAGATGATAATTATTAAAATCTATAAAAAGCTAATTAATATTGCACACATAAAATTTTGAGCATATCGTAGATTTATTTAGCAATATACATGAACTTCTTGGTTTAATTATAACGGAAGAACCATTCAAAATTATCGATGTACTCTTAAGCTGTTCAAGCAGGCATGTTGTGCCAGTACGAGGCCAATATAAATTCACTTTTAGTCTCGATTTAATATTTGAAGCTGTTAATTATTGAGACCTATAGAAAAATAATTTACGTTGCACACAAAATTTTGAGAGCACATCGGAAATTTATTTAGCAATATACATGAACTTCTTGGTCTAATTATAACAGAAAAATCATTCCAAATTTCCGATGTACTCTCAAGTTGCTTAAGCAAGCATGTCGAGCAGCTGCCTGCTTGAGCAACTTATACGTGGCAAAAGAGAGGCAGTCGAGGAGCAGGTATGACCATGAGTCAGCCCAAGCTCCTCCCTGTCTCTTATTAGATATAGGAATATTTATATTTGACTATTTTTACTATTTTTAATTAAAAATGAAAAAAATTCTCAAAATGTTCTATTTGAACATTACTATTTAATTATTTTTATATGTTTGACTATTTTGGAATAATTTTAGATATGTGATGTTTAAGTTCAGAATTACCTGAACTTCATTCATATATGTGTGAATTTTAGGCAAAATTGAGCGAATTTAATTTTATATATATATATCATGAAATTGAACTTTAGTTTTTCATGTGAAAAAATTATATGAGCCTAATATTATAAAAAAAAATTAAAATTCAATGATATGTGATTGAAATTCAAAAATAAAAAAATAAAAAAATTGAACTTCATGATTGACCATCAATTATTTCAACCATATGAGACCGCATATCTAAAGTTAATCTAAAGCAAAAGTTGCAAAGCTTTTACACAGCACAAGCCTACGATTATGACTTAATGATGGCCCAGAAATCAAGTACTTATGCATTCCGGTCATTATAAATGATGCTATGGTATATTTACTATTTTCTCCTCCTTAACTTGATTGGCTTCTTTAAAGTGTAACAGAGTTCAATTTAAATTTTATGGTATTAAATTAAAAATTTTTTGGTAGCAAAAAGAGTTAATATATTATATAATAATATGCATGCATCGTTACATAAGAGTTGCAGTATCTGCTACTAGTTCGGGTGGGGAGGGGGGGGGGGGGTAGGGAGGATCCTTTATATTTAGGATTTATAGAGTTAACATCCAAAATACATGCTTTCGAGTTTCTAACAAAAAACGTTCCGCTTTGTCTGCTTGCAGTAGTGATGTAACAAACACCAATAGAACTTTTAACCACAAAAACACGTTGTCTTTGTTGATCTTTGCTCCCTCCTTAACTAATGAGTATGCCATCATGTTGGTTTCCCTGTAGCTATCTGAATGGAAGGATTCCCCAGTTTCCTGAGGAGTTCCTTGCAATAAAAAATTATGTTAGTATGAGAAGGATGATCGTGCAGAATAAAGTCGATGACATCCGTGCAGTCTGTGTTGACTTCGAGTGGTACTAGGTTCTTAGTTGTGGCAATATGGAGTCCCTGTAGGAGGGGCTAAGAGTTCTGTAGAGTATATTTAAATATTTTTTAATTTTGTGATTTAAAAAATATTATGTAAAAAATTGAAACTTGTTAGGGAATATCAGGCGATAGCGGAAGTATGATAAGGATCGAGATTGATATGGAAAAGTATCAATAAATTGGGCAAGATAATAAAATGGAGACACAGATTTAACGTGGTTCACCCAATAAATATTAGGCTACATCCAGATACAACGAGGAGCAAAATATCACTATAATAGAGAAGTGTACAACAAAACCTCACTAGGCCTAAGCACTACGAAGATATAATTTTGTATATCACTCAGTGATATAAAAGAAGTATTACAACACTCACATAATACACAATGTGTATCTCACAGAATTCTTAGACTTTCTACATCTCTGGATTCTGGATGATTAAATGAAGGAGCTAAAGAGCTCCTTTTATAGGCAAAACTTTGCCTATAATTGTTGAAGAAACTCAACAAAGTTGGCAAAGTTGGTGGCCAACTTTGTTGAGAATGGCATGCCCAATTTGAATTAGGCAGCCAATTTTGAACAAATTTGGTAGCCAAACTTGTTGAGAAAACTTGGGCCAAATTTCAACAATCTCCACCTTGGACCAAGTTTTACAAAATGCTCATCATGGTATAAAGCTCTGAAGAGCTATTAGATGTTGATGTTTGATAATTGTATGTGGGAGGAGTTTGTATCTCAACAAACCTCCCCTCAAACTCTGACCACACAATCTCGTGACCTCCCTTCCAGCGATTATCATTTTTGAATCTGCCACCATCTTGTACCGCCGCAACAACCTGCAGGACATGCCGCCCGACCATCTGTTCTTATCGGGAAGACTTTCGACACAAGGCATTACCGCAGACCTCCACATCGCTAGGTTGCACCATCTGATCTGCCAAATCATCATGCAATCAAACTTTTCAATATCAAATTTTGTAACAGAAGGCATCTTGAAAAACTGTCGTACGTATGAATAGTGATCATATGTATGAACAGTAACCATACGTATGAACAGTAACCGTACAGTATTTGTGACTATTATGACCTTGTGCTCTGATACCACTTGTTAGGGAATATCAGGCGATAGCGAAAGCGTGATATTGAAAAGTATAAATAAATTGGGCAAGATAATAAATAGAGACACAGATTTAACGTGGTTCACCCAATAAATAGGCTACGTCCACGGACGACGAGGAGCAAAATATCACTATAATGGAGAAGTGTACAACAAACCTCACTGCGCCTAAGCACTACGAGGATATAATTTTTGTGTATCACTCAGTGATATAAAAGGAGTATTACAGCACTCACAAAATACACAATGTGTATCTCACAGAATTCTGTGGCTCTCTCTACATTTTTCTCTCCTCCTTGTGTCATAAAGAAAAGAGACATTTTGTCAAAAACAAACTAAAAAATGCAAAAATTAATAAATTAAAACAAAGAAAATGTAATTTGAACAATGATTCTACATAAACATGAAAGTTTTGTTTATCGATCTTCTATGAAAACGATCACACAACTAAGTAAATGAACCAGAAAATGGAGGAGTACTCCTTGATCGTATATAATTCCAAGATTGAAAAGGTATACATAATACACACATATATATATATAAAACGATCAACAACTAAGTAAATGAATGGAGGAGTACTACTTGATCGTATATAATTCCAAGATTGAAAAGGTATACATAATACACACATAAATATATATAATACATTGATTTGTAATTAAGGAAAGACTAAAAAAGTAAATTGTGAATTTTCTATGAATTCTTACATATTTGCTAGTGGAACATATATATATATATATATATATATATATATATATATATATATATGACTATGCCTAGCTTATTATAAAGGTAATTAACTCAAATTTCATTTTATATTTTAAACGGATCAATTAGTTGTTATCCTCTTTTTTGCACGTAGCCAGAGGGAAAGTTTTCTAGAATTTATTTACCAGGCAAATCAAGAGATGTAAAGAAATGAGCCTATATTATTTGTATCAAAGTTCGAATAATTCGATAAATTAAAATAATTTTGAAAGAATGCAATTTTCAGCCAATATTGCTTATTTTGAAGTATTTATAGCATTTAAAAAAAAAAAAATTAATCTATCTATTTCCTCATGAACCTTCTATGTGGAAAGGCAGGAAGAAAGAATGTAAACACGAAATACTAAAAATTGGTTCGTGAAAACTTCTCCAATAAGGGAATAGAGATTGTGGAATGGACTTTCTAAATCTATTAGGCAACATAGCGTTTCTATCGCATAATTAGACTTCATATGAACGTCAATTTATTTGTGAGTCGCATTAGGTCTATCATTTAATTGAGAATTGTGAAACAAATTTGCAATAGTTCATAAGTACTCTATCGACGTCTGTTTATCAATTTTTAATAATTATCAAAGTCTGAAATAGTAAAATGCATGTCATCAATTTCCTTATTGAAAAATCGATCATTCAACTTTCTCGATTTTCATCTGTTGATTTATGGCCAGTAGCGACTCTCAAGGTCTAATATCTAGAACGACAAATACGTCCGGAAGATTAATTAGGACACCAATCATATAGAAACTAAGAAAAGAAAACATTAGGTTAACGATGTTTAAATCTTAATTGTTCCTCAAGTATATTTATCTCTTAAATTTAAATTTTTAATTATTGACTATATTTTTTTGACAACTACTTAATAAATATGAATATATCTAAATGATTATGATATATAATAAAGTCTCCAGGAGACTGTCCTACGGCTAAGAGGACAAATTGACTGGTCATATTGTGTAAAAAAGAGAAAAGAGTTAATGACCTTAGTTAGCAAGCTAATTAGATGTGGTGTATTTTTTATGCTAATAATTTACTATACATAATTTCCCCACAAAGCATGAATGTTATCTCATGAGACAACATTCATGATTTGTTCATCACCTTCTTCCTCTTCTTCTTTTTCTGATTTCTTTTTCTGATTTCCCTACAAGGAATCAGACATATTCCATACCCAAATTCTGTCACATTATTACAATTAAGAAGAGGAACATAATTAAGTTACTAAATCACTTTTTCTTTTTCAGAATTAATTACATGTAATTACATGATGAATTTGATCTCCCATCTCTGCATCCCCAATCGATATCTCGATCTTGGCCCCTATTCCTGTCATAGTAACCTCCTCGATTGTTATCTCTAAAAGTGACATCCTTGTTAAAGTTCCGACCTAATCACAAGACAAGATCTAATTGCAAGGGGGGTCTAAATATATATAATTAAAGGCAAGGAATGGGTGCATGTTATACCTGTCAAAGGGGGCAAAAATTGGAAGGCAAGAATCATCATCATCGTCATCATAGTCGTCATCACCGTCATAACGTTCATAATTATTTCGAGGAAAATAATAATAATAATAATGATGATGACGGGGAGCATAAAGAGGGTGAAGATGATTATCAAAGCATAGTAGGAAGAGGAAATTTGGGTGCTAATGTCAGGTTATGTGGATTTTCTAAATTTGTATCAATGTATAGTCAACAAGGTAAAAAGGGGATCAATCAAGATGCCATGACTGTTTGGGAGGTATTCTTCTTTTCCATTTTCTTTACATCATCATCCTATATGTTCCATTAATAAAATAATGCCATAGGATAGCCTGATGGATGAAGCATTCAGTATTTACGGAGCGTAGAGAGAAGGGAGGGACACACCCTAAGGGGGTTAAAAATTCTTATAACCTCTTTCTCCATCAACCTATACACCATTCAAAAAATAATACTTGAATAGTCCCGTGCACAAAGCATCCAGGTTCACGAAGCTGGGAAGGACCGTACCCTAAGGAGCTAAATCTCTTATTCCCCTTTCTCCAGCACTCTATATTCCATTCAATATAATAATTTTCTTTTCTTTAAAATCATGTTTATAAGGAAAAGTAGACATATCATATAATTCAAACCATAGTATGATCCATATTGTTATTGATATTATGTGCTAATTAATAAACCTTTGGGGTAGCTGCTGAATGATTCCTCAAATCATTCAAATAGGAAGTCATTTTTTTTGTACTACTAAAATCTCCTTAGTTGTTCTAGTATTAGTGGTGGAGGTACATTGACCCAAAGATGGTCGATTGATTCCTTCATCAAAAAAATTCACTATGCATATGTCATAAGATTATGCTTTACATTGATAGTTGAATACAGTTAATACAAGGCAAGTTTTTATCATAGTGGGAAAGGGGTTCAAAAAGTATTTTAGTCATGGGCTCGACTCTGAGCTCTAACGTTTTAGCTGATATTGAATCCCTTTGATGCGGCCCTTTGGTCGCATTCATCTTAAAATCCTAATAACATTCAACTTGCATAGAAGTAGTAGTTCTGTTTTTTCTGTTCTAGATGGTCACTGATTGCCTCATCGGACACTGATTTGCTTTTTTCATGTAGAGCTTAAGTTATTATTTATCGTCTGAAAACGGAGGCAGGGGATTGATACTTGTGAGAAATATGAGAGTAAAAATATTATTGAATTGTTGTCTACATTATTACATTGAGACCCTATTTATAGATACTATATTAGGCTCCTTTTCCA
>JAPFFP010000002.1:13970003-13984637 GCA_026153255.1 Solanum medicagineum
TATGTATGTATGTATATAAGTAAGTAATGTAATGTATAGTGCACTAACCTTTACATGGCAGGTGAAAACGTTATTAGTTATTACATGCTTATTCGATTTCTCTTACCTAGTTGGTTGAATCTATTGGGTACATTTAGGTCTACTCACCCCTATTATGTTCCTCCCTGCAGATCGAGCAGAGAGACTCCTCCATGGTAGTTGATCTTATTTTGATAGAGTTCTCCATCTTTTCCCAGATTACAACGTTGAGGCTTAGCTACCGAGTCATTGTTGTGCTGTAATTGAGAGATTTTCTTATTATATTTTGTTTCAGACTTGTATTTTTCCTTTCATCAAACAACTTGTATTTACTCTTTCATATGTTTAGAAGCTCTTATACTCATGAGTGCAAGTTTTGGAATTTTACTTTGTGTTTTTGTCTTACTAATTCTTCATTTAGTTGCTATCTGGTTTTGAATTGTGACATCAAAGTCTGTTTGAATTGGCTTTTGACTTATCACTTATAAGCCAAAAGCCATTAGATAAGATTTTTATCTTATAACTTTTGGCTTATTTTTGTTATTTTCCATTTAAAATAAGTGCTTATAACCACTTTTTAACTTTATCCAAATACTTTAAAATTGCTTAGAAGTTATTTTTGACTTAAAAACACCTGTAACAAATCAATTCAATTTGACACTTAATTATTAATTATTTTACCACTTAATTGCTCTTGTATTATGTCATGTTTATATGGTTACATCATATTTAATGATCATATAGTCAAATACAATATGTTTTCTGTATAAAGGAACCAATAACACACATTTAAATTAGTTGAAGAATCAATAAATTGAGTCACATATCACAAAAACTAAAAGGATAATTAATCAATTACTTCGAGACCATACATATTATTATCTCCTCACATTATGTCAATTTGGACGATTTATTACTTATTCACGTTCTGTCATGGATTGAAAGTCAAATCTTATTAGTGAATGAATTAGATTAGATATGAATAAACTTTCATAAAAAATGTTCTACTTAAAAATTTATCGTCAATCATTAACATTTTTTATTGATAAATCAAATGATCGTCTGAATAAATTCTTAAAAGATTAGATTACTACTTTCTTTTATGAACAAATTCATTTAGCCAGTTCAACTTATGGTGGGTAATTGAATTTTCAAAAGTTCTTTTGTTATGGTATACTGACGTTTCACCATATGGACAAAAGTATATGGTCAAATAGTTTTTAATTTTATAGATGAAAAAGTAGATAAACATCACATAAAATACAGTCTTACCTCTCATATTAGGATGATTACTATTTTATGTAGTCCCTCAATTATAAGAAAATTCAGATTTTAGTCCTTTAGAATTTCACTAACTACATTTTAATCTTCAATGTATAACTGAATTGTGCATATCTTTGATCTCGTTGCTTATGAATATTTACAAATTATTAATTATTCCCCCACTTAATTACTCATTTTTATGTCAAGTTTATTATTTCTATGAGTATACCATATTTAACTATAATATAGTCCATATATAGTCAAATATAACATATTTTCGACATAAAGGACCAATAACATACATTTAACTTGATTGAGAAATAAACATATTGAGCCATAAATTATAAAGATCAAAAAGAGAATTTATCAATTACTTCGGGATCAAAAGTGTTATTATCCTGTCACATTGTGTAAGTTTGGAGTTTATTTAAACAAATAAATCAAAAATTATTTATCGAGAGCCAAATTTTATCAATATATAAATTAGGATCGAAATGTTGAAACGACTGTCAACAGAGTTCTATTGAAAGGTCCACCATTCGCTGGCATCATTCCATCAACAAATCAGAGACTCGCCTGGACAAATTCTTAAAGGTTAGATCTATACTTGCTTTTATAGAAAACATACATCAATCTATGTCAATACTCATGATTAAATTTAAGGTAAATTGCTCCAAAGTAGACATTAAACATAATTGAAGTATCTGGTTAGATTCGCGCCGTATATGAGCCTATTTATAAGGAAGCGCTTCTTATTAAGAATTTTTCCATACCAAGCTCGAATCCAAAACTTTCAATTAAAGGAGAATTAACTTCAGTAACTACACTAGTGCTCCTAGTAAAAAAAAATTCACAATCATGAATTAGGGAAAGAAGAATATAATATCATTTAATAAAACTAGTGGTCAGAATTGATAAAAAAATCATAAATACAAATATCAATTGATTAATAAGTTATCTTTAAAAACTTACAAAGGCAGTCTTTAAATTGCATCTTCAGTTCCATAAATGATTGAAAAGTTAAAAGAAAAATAAAAGGTCAAAAATATCTATTAGAAATGACTCAAAAAATATTTTTTTTAATCTATTGAATTAAATTTTCTCTTTCTTTGACCTATTGAAAAGTTTAGCCCAACATTTCTTTCACCTTAAATTTGGTCCTTCATTAACAACACAATTATATGTCACTTAATTAAATTTTAAATGGTATAACTTACACAAATTCCATACTTTTTGGAGTTAATTTCAATTAATACTATTTTTTTTCAAAATTATCAAAAATTCCTTCTTGGTGATACAAAAAATAAAATCAGTGATACATATCAAAAGGTAGGAGCATTAAGGTATTTTAACTATGATACATGGAGAAGTAGAGATTTTAATTTGTATCAATAGGTGTTGCAGTTTTGTATCATTTAAGAAATTTTATAATTTTTTAAAAGAGTCGGGATTATATGAAATTATGTAAACATAAGTTGTGTATTTCTGTAATTTTTCCTATAATTTATGACTAACCTAGGTACCCCTCTTTCTTGTTCAGCATGTTTATTAACATAGAAAGCGATACATGACCATGGTAATTTAAAAGGTCTTATTAACCCTTTTTGAAGGAGTGTATCAATCTCCTTTTTACATAATTCTAAGTATTCTGAAATTATAGAAATACACAAATTATGTTTATAAAATTTCATATAATCCTGACTCTTTTAAAAAATTACAAAAATTTCTTAAATGATACAAAACTGCAACACTTATTGATACAAATTACAATTCCTACTTCTCCATGTATCATAGTTAAAATTTCATAATGATCCTATCTTTTTGACATGTATCGCTGGTTTCGTTTTTTGTATCAAAATGAAGAGATTTTCGATAATTTTGAAAAAAGTTGGTATTAGCTAGAACTAGCACCAAAAAATATGAGATTTGTATAAGTTATGTGGCCTTTATTTATTGATTATGTAGACTCAACCTACCATGGCTAAGGGTGGACATAAATCACTTAAAATTAGGGTGAGCATAGTTTGAATCAACTCAATTTAAACTTTTTAGGCTATTTGATTTTTTTTGAATTATGGATTGGACTTTGAATTTTATTTTTTAAATTTATAAATTTTGAATTCAATACCAAATTTAGTACTATAGATTTTCAAATATTTGTCTTAATTATATTCATCCCTATTTATCATCGCCAACCATCCCTATTTATCATCGCCAGCCGTAGTGAATAAATCAAGCTATTCTCTCCTCTCCTCTTTTCTCCAAGGAAAATCGTCTTCTTCTTGTTATTCTTTTGATTTTCGACAGGTCACCTTGATTGCTATTGTGCTGATTTTTTCTTCTCTACATTTCAACAATTCTGGAAGTATAATTGAGGAATTGAAATCCGAATTCTCCTTTTGTTTCTCTCCCAGTTATTAATTTTGGTTGCTGACGACGAAGACTCAAGAAATCTTGACGAATTCTATTTCAGTTCTGGACATCAAATTCTACATTTCTTGACAAGACGATTTGGAACAAGTTATAAATCTTGACAAGATTTTTCCGGTGAAGCTACTTCAGTAAAATCTCCGGCATCAACTATATATCTCCAGTGACATTCACTATATATAGGTCAAAATTTTTCACATTAATCTGGTGATATCTTTCAAATTACTTATAATTACTATTCTGTGAATCAACTGCTATATTATTGCCTAAGTATCTTATCTTTTCATATTGTGTTGCTTGAATTTTTTTGGGTTTGTTTGTTTTATTCTATTGAGTTTATTGTTCCCTTGTTTTTGGTGGATTTATTGTGATTCTCCCTCTTGCACTTGCATATTGATTTCATCATTATTCCATTTATTCTTTATACATCATTATTATTATTTGTTGTTGACCTTTTGTATATTATTATATCATTGGGCTGTTGATTCCAAGAGCTTATATCTTCTCGATCTACTATAGTATTTCCAGTTTCTATTCTTAGTCTAGTTGCGTTGGGGGTTGATCGTGGACTAGAGTCATGACATCGATTGGAGTCAGAAGCGAGGGATAATAGTGGTAAGAGGGGGATGGGCTTACTTAAGTTGAGAGTAGGATTGTGGAACATAGAATCACTTAGAGGGAAGTCCATAGAGCTAGTGAAGAGTCTTAAGAGAAGACAAATTAATATAGTGTGTGTTCAGGAGACCATATGGGTAGGTACCAAAGCACGAGCTGTGGATGGATTTAAATTATCGTACTCTGGTGGCTCTAGGAATAAAAATGGAGTAGGTATCCTAGTAGATGAGTACCTTAGGGAGTATGAGGTTACGGTCAGGAGGATAAATGATAAGATGATGTCTATTAAACTTGTTATCAGTAGACATATAGTGAATGTAGTTAGCGCATATGCACCTCAAGTGGGTTTAGATGAGGAAGTCAAAAAGCTCTTTTGGGAAGATTTGGATGAGAAAGTGAGAGGTCTACCAGACATACAAAAGATCTTCATTGGGGCAGACTTTAATGGAAATATCGTTGCAACTTCTAGTGGTTTTGCTGAGATTCATGGAGGCTTTGATTTTGGGGAGAGGAACAAAAATGGGACATCTCTCCTAAATTTTGTTAAACCCTTTGAGTTGGTAATTTCTAACTCATATTTCCCGGAGAGAAAAAATTACTTGATTATTTTTCGTAGTATGATAGTTAAGACTCAAATTAATTACTTACTCCTCCGAAAGGGTGATAGAAGCCTTTCTAAGAGTTGAAGGTTATTTCAAGTGAAAATATTTTCATTCAACATAGGCTTTTGATGATAGATTTAGAGATTAAGAGGGATAAAAAGAAGAAGGATATTTGTGTCCAACCAAGGATTAGATGGGGAGACTTGACTCCTTCCCTTTCTTAGAGATGGGGAAAAGTTGAGTAGTTTGGGGGCTTGGAATAGTAGTGATGTCACGCCTTGAGAAGGTACCCTTGGTGTGGCCGGCAATTGAAGAACCATTGTTGATTCCCCAAGAGGACCACCTGCCTCATCATCACATCATACTCAACAATAAAAAAGATATTCCAATAAAAGACTATGCAGTAACTAAATAACCAAGTCTTTATATAATTAGAAATTTCCAATGAACAATAGTTGGAAAGAAATAAAATCATCATCCTTTACTCAATGCCTATAAAGCCTTTATACTTATCTAGAAGGTGCCAAGACAAGCTCTGGGCTACCTCTTAATGAAGTAATCTTAATACTCACAAGAAAGAAAAAAAAAGGCTCCTTTGAATAGCAAGGAGGGCTCCTCAACTCTAGAAGCAAGAAGCTGGACCTCAACAATATGCTAGCTGAAGTTCCCTATCACCTGTATCTGTATCATTAACCATGTAGACCCAAAAGGATGTCAGTATATGAAATATACTGATTTGTAAATATGGCCAAAGTAAACAAGCAAGCTTGACTCAAGACAATCACTCAACTCGGAACTCAACTCCTCAACTCATAACTCTACTTAGTGAATATGCGAAAGTTAAAGTTTAAAACCATTGTTTGTAAATAGACTCAGTATGATGCAACTTAGTTTAAAACATGATATGCTCAATCAAGTATTGCTTGGAAATTTCTTTTAACCGTCATAACTCCCACTACCATTAGTTTGGTGATGTACGACGAAGGCGACTTCGTTGCCACGTCCTTCCTAACCTTACCAAGGCAAAGGACGATCAAGTCTCTCTTGGATCCAAAATAAATGTCCATATTTTGGGACATGAGTTGCCAGAGTTAACTGCACGACTATCATACGCAGACAACATAGTTTATAAGTCAGAGTAATTATTTACTTGTTCCCATATCGGTGCTCGATACTCCTCTTAAGGCTAAAACATGCTAATGTCAACCAACTCAAAAGAAGGTTATCTCATATCAATTCTAACTCAATCGCTCAACAACTCAACCAATCACTGTCATAATGATACATACAATCTGGAGTCAAACTCAACCTCAAACGATCGTTTAGACTCCACTTAATCATGTTCTTACATAAAACAATTAAGATGGTCATCAAGTATGATGCATACAGATAATATGCTTCTTATGCTCAATTACTACTCAAGTTACTTAACTCAGATATTCAGGTTCATGGTCTCAGTGCTGTCAATATATAAGATCTCATAGAATAATGCAATTTAGGACTCATGTTGTCAAGTAGAAGTCTAGTATCCCTATTTCATATAAATAACCATATAATGCATAAATTTGTTCATATACGCTTATGAGGACTCAAAGTAAATGCAAGAAACTCAAATATTAAGATCATAGGACTTCCAATACTCAATATCTATTTGTAATTTCAACTCAAAAAGATGGAGGGGTGTGTGGATGAACTCAGTCTAATGCTTTTGGTAGCCTTACATACCTAGAATTAGGATGAACGAACAATTCCCGAACGATCTCTGTGCGCGTGCTTAGAACCCTAGCTTTCTCCTCTCCTCGATGCTCTCTTGATTTCTAAGTGTTCAATGGGGAATAATACCCTTAGGGTACTTATAGGGGATCCAAATCAAGTCCAAAACATCATAGGTTCTAATTAAAAAGGATAGGAAAAGATGAAATTACCTTTTAAAAACTACCGAGTGGAACCACGAGACCCCATGGGTTGTAAATAACCCTTCGTAGGTGAAGGCATCCAAAAATTGAGTTACTAAAAATTGGGCGTGGGATTTACGAACAACTTTCTATGGCTCTTAACATGAACCATAGGCTGTTTGGAAACACGTCATTTCAGGGTTCAAAAATCTTAATTTTCTAAGACCTCAGTCTATGAAACACCACTTACGGGCTATAACTAATATTAGGGGCTGTTTGATAACTCATCCTGAAATATCCAAAAAAATTCATTTTTGAATCATCAAGCTACGAGACGTGATCTACGGGTCTTGACCTTATTCTAGGGGTCCAAACTACAATCTGTAGAAGCTTCTACGACTCGTATTTGGATCTGTATGAATTTGGACGAAAAGAACTCTCATTTTTCATGAGTCAATAGGATGGGCCCGTAGATCCATCCACGACCCATAATTCAGGGTCATAGAAACTGACCCAGAAAACTCTTTTTTGATAGTCTCTGGTAAAATAGTCATAACTTTTTACTCCAAATTCAAAATAAGATAAAATTGGTTGTATTGGAAAGAGGTCTCAGGGACCTTTAATTTAATAGGCCATAGGCCTCCCAATTCTTTATATGCTAAGAGATATAATTGTTTGAAATTGACCCTTACATGAACTGATACAAAAAACATAATTGGTAGGAAGGTTTTGAACTCGACTAAGTACTAGCAGTCTCTTATGATTCTAAAATACTTTTAATACACTTTTCACATATAGAAATGTGTCACGACTCAAGCCAAGGGCCTAGTCATAATACGATGAATGAGGAACCCAAAAGCACTTCACCCAAGCCTCTTAGCATATATCAAGCATTTCATGAGAATTGAACATAAATAAAAGCGAAATTTTACTGGGAAGTTGTGTTAAGTGACAATCAACATAAAATCGATGAAGGTAATTTCAAACATAGATTCATTATACATTGTCCAACAATAACTCTAACATAGACTTGGCAGGGGCTAAGACATGTTTAAGCTTACCCTCAAGTAAAATATAGTAAAAGAAATACAACTACATGATCAAAATGTCGTAATACATCAATCTAGAAAAAATAGGATATTGTCTCTGAACTAGAAGACTCACCAATTCCCATCTTCAACAATCCAAAGCTAGCCACGTGAAGGAGAAGTTTGAACCTTGCATTGTTAAAATGTGTAGGCAGGATTATGCGCTAGTACTTTAAATATACTAAATATATAGGTATGTAATACATGATATAAGGACAATGATGTAATGATTATGCTAAGACTCATGTCAAATCAACCATTTAAAGAGAATTATTAAGTCTTAAATTGAGGCCAATACTATGTAAAAACAAAATAATGCATCTTTTAGAAGAACTTAGTAGCATGCATGGATGAATATAATCATAGTAGGAAAATCATATGAGCTTATAAAATACATGAGTAATGTAGATTTTAATCATATACCATAGGAAGAAACATCTTTGAATTTAACAAAATAGGGGCCATCATGAATCATCATAAGGATATACCTTGGGGACATGGGAGAACATGAACATATGTGAGAGTTATCACTAATTAATCTAAATTATGTGAGCTATAATATGGATTCCTGATGTTACCCCTCCATTGAAGGAAAGGGGAAGCCTACTATTCAAAGTAGACTCCATTATGCCTAAGTAGATCCACTAAGCTACATAATGAACAAGCCTCTACTAACGGGTGACCCTTCTAAATGAGCTTCTGTGTTCATCCCAAGATCTACTCAATACTAACTAACTCATCCCTCATTCATCAAACATAATCATGAAATTGCTCCTTAACTTTATAACTTCTTCAAGTGAGAATTATCCTTTCACAAGAGGGTGTCATACAACATCATAATAAGGGCTTCACAAATATTTTCATAACTCTCATGTACTTGCATAGCATATTGTGAAACCCTTCATCATACTTAACATGCTTTATCATGGAACTGGACATAATACTAACATCATACTTGGTAGGTTAAGACATACAAGTATTAAAAATTATGCATATATAGAGAGTCATGCGTAAATTCATGGAACCAATCAAGTTAAAATCTTTTTCAAATAATCCACCATAATGGTCTTAAGGCTCTAGCCATAAGAACATGAAATTCATCTTAATAATCATCATAAATCATAGCTTCTTATGACATTGTGTTAACATACTTCACATAACTACAAACTTATCATAAAATTCATTCCACATGAACTCAAATTCATCATAATCCTTAGATAACATATGAGACTAGACCAATTAGTGGGAACCATACTCACTTCCATAAAACCCTAGGTCATGCCTGTGTGGAATTCTACTCATTCATCATGAAAGCGTCCAAATAATGACTATCTATACATAATAAGACTAATGATCATCGTACAAACTTAGATATACATGTTAAGTGAGAACCATAAAACCCTAGGAATACATATTTGTAAATAATTTGATAAAAAGGGATTCTTAGGACTCCACAAGTGAAATGAACCCTATGGATGAAGTCCACATACCTTAAACGATGATCTATGGAGGAAATCGCAAATTTTGGAGGGAAAATCTCAAAACCCTAACTTTTCCTTCAACGGGAAACATTGAGAGACTTGATAGGATTTAGAACTTAGATTTTTGAGAGAATGATTTGGGAACAGGGGTGAATGGGGTAGAACGAGGCTGATAAGTGCGTATTGGAAGTCAAAACGACATAGCATTAGCTTAGGATGTGAGGAAATAACAAAAAACCCTTCATTAAATTGGCCGGACCAAACAATGAATGTCCATTTACAGGACATAAATAAGAGTATGACCCGTACTTTGGGTCTCATAGAACCCATGTCAATTTTTCTACCTTCTAATCTTCATTCAACGGGCACCTTTTATGGTTTGTAATTCAAACTATGACCCATCTTGTCATTCGTAAACCAAGATCTAAAACCCATTAACTCAGGCCCCAAAATCATGAACACCTTCACGATCCATAAAATGGACCATGAGTCGTAAAAACACCTTGTAATTTCCTCAGGGGCTTAGTAAATTTCCAACTTCCTGGACCTTATTTACGACCTCTTATTACGGGCCATAAACAATACTACAACCCATAAACCAACTTGTAAAATCTCCCTTAACTTAGAAAATTCTTTACTTCACTGCCCATCCATGGCCACACTCATGCGTAAAATACATTAGACCCGTAAAAGGGTCTCATCTTGTCAAAGTAAACCACAGCTTCTCTAAACCTAAGCCACGGCCCCAACCTAGGACTCGTAATATCATCCACGGTCCATAAATTCTCCTTTCGTACTTACCTTTTTAACTTCAAAATTTCTCCCACATCAAAACTCCAATCCACGGGGCCTATCTATGGTCTGTGAACTGAACCACGCTTTGTAAATGGGGCTCGTGGTTCCAGTCTAGCAACCAAATCCCAACTTTTTTCCCTTGATCTCATTTTCAAACTTCTGGGGCATTACATAATGAACCTTAAAATATAAGTACAAATAGGATATCATTCGGTTCAAGTTTATATACTTACGACAAAAGGTTCAGATTCTAGGAATAGAGTTTAGAGGTGTTTTAAGTAGACTAACAATAGTTTCCTTTTAACTTTTTCAGTTCCTTCTTATGTTACTTTCAAGTTGTCCCTCATTTTTTTAGCAATCTCATAACACGATTTCTTTTAATATTCTTCACCACTGGTAACATTATACAACACATATTTTGCTTTAGAGTTTACCTGAATTACATATAATATTAAAATGTAAAATATAAGTTGCTAGAATATTTTAGAACATTTTAAAAATAATTGAAATATAGTAACATAAGATAGTTAAAAAAAAAAGGAGGTACAGGTGGTCAGTTGGTCAGTTGAGTGTGTTTCATCAAGTACTAGAGAGCAATTTCGCGCCTCTTTTTTGTTTTAACTGTTTTCTTCTTCCATTTAAAAGTGAAAATTCTCTCAGGTAATTATTTTGCCTTTCCTTCTTCAATTCTCATTGTAAATTCTTTTCTGATACAATTTGAACCAAGTATTTTTGGTTCAAATAACCGTCTGATCATCGATTTGGTTGCTAAATTACTTTCTTGTTGAGCAAGAGAATTGTTCATTTCGTTTCCATTTTGTCAGTTTTTGCTATTGGGACCTTTGCTGTATTTAGGAATGTTTGCAGACTTCTGATCAAGAATTTGATGTGATTCCTCTGTACTTTTGCAGAGGGATTTTAGTCTCTGTAAAAAATTTCCTTGTTTGATTCGAGGTTTTAGTTTGTCATATCTAAATTGATTTGCTGTATCAAATGCAGCTGTTGGTGTGAATTTGAAGTATATGTGAAGTTTTCTGGGTAGCTGATCGAGTGAACAGGAAATTAGAAACTCTCTGTTTAAGAGTTCCTAATTTTCATCAATCCTTCTGTTAGTTCTCTATGATGTTTTCATGTGAATCTCAAGTGTATGTTGAGATATTGAATGAACAGTACTGTAGATCAACAAATTTGCATGGTGAAAATGGTGTAGTTTTCTGGGTATCTGTTTAAGAGTTCCTAATTTTCTGTAAGTTCTGTTAGTTCTTTATTATGTTTTCATGTCTGAATCTGTCAAATGGGCAGTCAATGCTGTAACAAAAGAGAAGGAGATGATTTTGCATTGAGTCATATTGTGCAATATTTGAGGTCTTAAGTAGACATTTGTAATTGGCTCTGCTTTGTCTAGCTTGATTATAGTTCAGTTTAGTTCTTTTATGGCTCTTTAGTTCTCTTTTTCTTTACAATTCATGATGATTTCGTTTTGTCCATATGGATTTTTTTCAGGATGTGGGAAAAGAAAAGAACATATATGTTCACACAGAGTAATTCAGCACCAGCATCACCATTCCAGGCAAGATATGCTCGAACTTTTAGAAATCTGCCAAGAGATCAACTAGGTGGTGTTATATTTGGCTGCACAAATGCTACAATCAGAGAGTGTCTCGACAAGCAACTATTAGGTCAGTTGTTCGGCCCTAAAAAGAAATCAGTATGATGGGTTGTTGTTACTCAATTATATACATTTTAAAATTTTTGACAGGTTTGCCTGGCCAACACATTTCATATGTGAAAAATGTAAATCCTGGTTTGCCAGTGTTCTTGTTCAACTACAGCGATAAGAAGCTCCATGGAATCTTTGAGGCTGCAAGCTCTGGGCAAATGCAAATCAATCCATATGCTTGGACATCAGATAGTTATGAAAAAACACAATATCCTGCACAGGTTTTATATCATTGTTTTCTTATTGGCTTTATCTGCTTATGTTGCCGCACGTGCGTCCGTGTTATATTCTAATGAAAATTCTTATACTGAAACTTGACTTTTTCTTTTGAAGGTTCGGATACGCGTCCGTCTGTATTGTCAACCACTGTCTGAAGATATCTTTAAACCAATAATCTTGGATAACTATTATACCCAGCATCATTTCTGGTTTGAGCTAGATTTTGTTCAATCTAGCAAATTGATCTCCCAACTCTCAACTCTTGCATATGCTCCGAGTAGCACACCACATTATCCAGCACCCTCGAGAAATATAATCCAAGATTCAACTGCAAATTACAATACAGCACAAAATGTATCTTTTGAAGCACAAGACTTGGAAAATAAGTCATTCAGTTCTATTGATTCTCAAGATTCATCGGAGGAGAAGAATTTTATATGCATGAAACTTAAAGAATTAGCTCTTGAGCGTGAATTGTCAGCTCACCCCACAGATGTGCACGCAGAGAAAAGCACCAATGCAGGGATGAGAAATAATAATGATGTAAGCATCGGTCAAGCAGGTTTTCTGGAACCACAGCCTCCTGGAGAAGAGAAGAATGAAGAAGACACTAGTGACTCGGCTGATTATGCTCCTTTTATAGCTCAGGTTCTTCAGCTACTTGTACTATGTGCCGATTTTTGTTAAACATGACAGCATTTCTGGTCCAGGTATTCTGTTATGACTTCAAAAGTTATTGCAGCTGCTGGAGGAAGTGAAAGAACTGAAAGATTTTAAGGAACAGCACACCCAAAAAATGAGTGGCCTGGAGAAGAAGCTGGTAAACCTTTTCTCAATACAATCTTGTTCTTATGATGACATGTCTATTGGTCTATGGCTGAGACTGTATTAGATAGTTGGAAGAACGGAAATTTTTTTTAAAGATATTCCTCGCCCTTTTATTTATGTTGGAACAAGTGCGGATGGTATAGGGAGAGTGTTAGAATAAGAGCTACAAACAAAAAAAAAATCATTTATTACCAAGAGATTAATAGCCTCTTTAGATGGCATAGTGACAGTGCCTGAATAGCCTAATTCAAAGGTTTGTTAGTGCAAAGAGGTATAGAAGGAAAAGGTTACATGAACATTGCAGTCAGAAAGCGTCTAGCTCATATCGAGATCCATGTTTAAAGACTCTTATTGGTGTTGTGGAAATGGAATCCTCCCAAAAAGTCTGTACAATGACAGAGCCTGAATAGCCTGAAGAGGTTTGTTAGTACAAAGAGGTATAAGTTTGCTTATGCAAATATTGTTTCTTATTGTTTATATCCCACTCGGTAATAGTCTCTGCAACCTATGCACGCCTTCCATGTTTAGGACACTCTTATCGTTGTTTTGGGGGATCAGAAAATGTCTCTTGAGAAGTTTTACAAATCCAATTGCACAGCCTTTTGAAAATGACCAAAAGGGAAATAATTTATGTTCTTGACCCGTAAGGCTTTATCCACGTGGAAAAAGATGTATGCAGCAGTGATAGTTGACAATTCACATGTTTTCTGTCTATCTGATTTAATGATTTTTGTTTTCTCAACGCCTACCTGAATACTTGTGTCTACAGAAGTGAAAATCTCATGTTTGTCCCCTTTGTTATTTCTTTGTCTTCATGGAATTCAGGCTAATGCACAAGAAGAAATTAAACTGTTAAAAAGTAGATGTTTGATGTTGGAGTCCACAAATCCTTCTCGTACACATGATGGTGAAAATGTGGTGAAGTCAGACGATCTAGTGTATAATGAGGGAATCATCCTAGCTGGAGGATATGATGGTAATTCGTGGTTATCGGCTTTGGACTTGTACTCACCTTTAAATGATGTTTTAAAATCACTTAAGCCAATGAGTTCATTTCGATCATATTTCGCAATTGCAAGTCTGAGTAGAGAAGTTTACGTATTTGGTGGACAATTTGGAAATGTGCGCTACAAATCAGGTAACGCCTGTAGTCCCTCCCTTTACATATCCTCCTCCCCCTTTCTCTTAAATTGCTGATACTTACGCTACTCTATTCTTGTGAAGTTGAATCATATAACCCAGCCGATAATAAGTGGACTGTGCATCCTTGTTTGAGTAAGAGAGTTAGTAACTTATCCGGAGCTACTTTGAAGGACAAGATCTTTGCAATGGGTGGTGGAAATGGGACTGAATGCTTTTCAGGAGTTGAAATGTATGATCCTCAAGTAGGTCGATGGATTCCTTCACGATCCATGTGGAAGAAGGTTAATTCTATTCCTTGCTTATATTTAGATGGTGATATTTTGAAGTTGAAAGGGACAAAAAACATGTAAAAAAGAGGTAACTGAAATTGGTGCTCAGTTTTGCCATAGTACAAGTAAATTGCAATACGACAGATATTTTTCGGTTAAAATCTTTGTTATGACAAGAAGGTTCATGTGCATTACCCTTGGATGTTGTTCTCATCTGCTTAATTTTTTTTAGTAAGTCTTTAGTTTGTTCAATCATTTCACAGCAGTT
>JAPFFP010000002.1:13991020-14007878 GCA_026153255.1 Solanum medicagineum
GGGATAGGATAGATGTCGGTTAAGAGAAACTCCCAAGCAACATTGATTGAGCATGAGATTTCTCACAGAGTCTTTCTAGATGATCTTTATGACCCGTACAACACTTACACCAACAACTTTCTATACTTACCTTTTTAACTCCAACTTCAACTTCCGGGATACTGCAAAACATGAATTTTTAATTATTTTGAAAATTAAAATGATATATTTATACCTCATAATAACTAGGCATATCACAAGATTAGATTGTTTATGACCCAACCACTATTTGCATGTATAATGGGTTATTCAATGAAAAAGAAAAAAGGAAATGAACCAAAGTGCAAAAGGTCAATACTTCAGGGGTTGCAAAACACAAAAAAAAACTCAACTTTCTAGAAAGCCCAATCTTCTTTTTTATTTGGTGGAGAAAACACACAGGAATCTGTATTGTGAGAGATTCCAAAATTTTGAGGGTTTTTACAGCGAGTCCTGAGGAAGAAGAGAAAATGCCGTGCCTCAACATTTCTACGAACGTGAACTTGGAAGGAACTGACACTTCCTCTGTTCTTTCTGAAGCTACTTCCACTGTTGCCAAACTCATCGGCAAACCAGAAGCTGTATGTTATACTTCTCCTGTCTTGTTTCTATCGTCAATTTGCACTTATGCATATTACAAATGTTTCATGTATTTGTAAATAAATTTCGTTTGGGTCTCATTATTAAGTGTTTGGACAGTCACCCAGATGCATAAATGTTCAATTATCTCTGTAAGTCTTTGTGAGTTTCGTGCAGTGAGATTTTGGGGTTTTGGTTTTGTTTCATCTGTGTAGTTGCGCGTACGTAGGATTTGATCTTTTTCTGTTCAATTGAGAAGTGACAAAATAGAACCGGAGAATAGTGATGTAGTCAAAGATTGACTAGGTTTATATTGTACCACGAATTAGTTCATGGGGTTTTCAGTCTGAATTCTGATGTTGATTTTTGCTTAAGTTATACTAGTATTTTACCAAAAAGTGGAGAACTTCAACACTAAAATATGGTACTCTTCAAATCACATACAATCATCTATATAAGCTTGGATATTTTTATTTATGTCTTTCCATCCCATTAAAATCTCTGTGTTATGGTATATTGTTTTGCACGACACACATAATAATTAGGAGGTCAGCATCTGGTATCCTACGTATTCTCTTCTTGCTTCTGCACACACAGATATCGGTATGCTTTAATGGTAGTCTTTACTTTTTCCGTTTCACTCCTAGAGTGGGGAAGGAGTGGACTCTAGGTCATCCGCTGCATTCCAAACAAATTCAATACTACCCATCACAATTATGTAGTCACCTGCCAAACAATATGAGGTGATCCACATCTTAGTCTGATTTTTTACTCGTGAAGGACAGGATAACATATGCAATACTCCTTTCCTTTTTAGAACTTAGAATAGTCCCCTTTGTTGCCAACCAAGCTAGAGATACATCTTTTGAGTGACCCTAGGAATCCAACTGATATGTGCAGGAAGCCCAACTTTCCTCACCAACAGCTTGTAGTAGTATGGCTTCATTGAGAGAACTCCATCTCTGCTTGGCCTCCATCTCTGCAGTGCTGACTATTGAGTTAAAAAATATTTATAGCTAGAAGTATCTTAAAGAAGTTCCGAAAAAACACAAATAAAAGAAAAATCTGATTGACTCACAAATGGAGTTGAAAATTTACTTGCTTAAGTTTGACCTAGGTTTCATTCTATATGACATTCTTCTCTTGTTAGTCTGCCAAAAGAATGAGACCATTTTATATTTGAAAGCTCTTTTAACTTTAACCTTTCCGTTTTACCATTAAATGAGGCTTTATAGTCATAGAAATGTCATGTCATGTTTAAGACTACAAGTTCTAAGGGTACTTTTGGTTTGTGCCAATAATCATTCTTTCTTAAACTTAGTCGACAATTGAACATTGCCGTCATATAGATTGAAACAGGGAGTATTATAAATCACAATATTTCTGGTTAAAAATAAAAACATTTAGTAGCGAAAAATGCATTTGACTTCCCTTCTTCTCAAAAATGTATTTGATTTCCAAACCATTTTTTCGAGATAGCTGAGTGGAAAGGATTATAATCAAGTTCATGAGGAAAATGAAGTATGAGGAGGCTCTCTTTTTTCCTGTGAACTTGCGAGTGTTTTATTTTTGAATCTACTTTTTATTTGTGAATCTATAAGTTTGAGAGTGCTTTCTTTTCGTAGTGGTTGCTAGGAAATAGGTCGGGTAAGACTTCTTGATGAGTCATGAGTCATAACATGGTGGAGTTAGCAATGCTCGTTGCTTGAGTTGAGATTGTGTATCATGTTGTAGTGAAGCTATGGAAAAGTTGAATGTGTTCATACTCATAAATTTCTGTTTCCAAGTGATTAAGGAATAGGATTTGTCTAATTCGCAAACTATAAAATTTGCATATGTTGATAATGATTAATTGCTCTCCTTTAGTTTGGGATAATGAAGTTTTTCTTTAACTTCAGGTCTCACCTTCTTTCTTAATAGCACTCTGGGTCTTTATTTATTAGCCTCAATGAACCAACAGAAGCTGTATCTTTTATGGCTAATTGCTGCTTACTCTTATTAAGACCTCATGTTTTGACACAATGCGTTTCTGGTAGCTGCTTGAGATCATTTACCAAACATTTGACTCCACTTTCACGACTCTTACTCCTGCTAAGCTGCGACATTGTGTTCATTTTCACATCTGTCTTATTGAATGAAAATCGGGATCACTAAGGGAGACATCAAATCAAGAACAAGGAAAATACATCTCCACTGAGTTTTGACCTGTCTGCCAACTTGGCCTCCGGGATTTATCTGCTTGAGAAAAAGAAGTAAATATTTACAATGTGCTGAATATTCCTATCCTTGGATCCATCATTTGGGATAGGAAGGAATAGATTGAACGGAAACGTGAGTAGCATAGAATAGTTTGACTTTGAAATGCAAATTTCTTTCTTGAAGTTTATTGTCGGTATTTGACTTTGAAATGCCCATTTCTTTCTTGAAGTTTATCGTCGGTCAATATTATTATTATTATCTTGTTGATCAGTTTGACGGAGTAATGTGTAAAAGAAAGAATAGAAGAAAGGCACTGAAGGTGTCGGGTTCAAATCCGAGCCGAGACAAATTACACTAGGTGATTTTTCCCATTCATCGTATCCTTGGCGATTTTGTCAAAAAAAAAAAAAACACAAAGAAGTGCACATTTCTTTCTTCTCTATTCATTTCCTTTCCGTATTGTTCTGCTGAACCGATTAACCCAAGAATGAAATTGACCAACAATAAACTTCAAGAGCCCCAAAAATCAGATTGTGGAGATAAGAGAAGTTGATATTACAGTAAACGGGCCAGCAAATTTTTGGTCTAGAGATGAGGCCAAGGACAAGGATTGGAATATATGAGCTATTGAGCAAGGAGGACAAAAGAGTTGTTTTGCTGCTGTTAGTCAAACCTGTAGAAGTTCTGTTGGATAGGAGAGATTTTGCTAGGGTTGCTGGTTGCTTTAGGTGGCAGGGGAGGTTTTAGAATTATTTGTTTTTAAAGAAAAAAAGATAAAGAAAGGAATGGTGAAGGGGAGTGGCAAATGCTGGTTAAGAGGAACTGATATTGGCCACAATTGGTCCCAAGTAATCAAAGTTGGTGTCTAGTTCTTTGAACCCTTCAAAATTTGTGATGACACTGATTATAAGCTGACCTCTTTTGGTCTTTCCACCTTATTTGTCAACGTCTTCTTGAACTTTATCTACTATAACTTCTCCTCATAAAATAAACATTTCAACTTATGTGGACAAAATGGTCTGTATTGCGCTTTGTTCAAAATCTTGTTGCTAATTGTCTATATACATATATATGTATGTATGTATGTAATTCTGCCAATGATTTTTTTTAAGGTAATGAGCAATGATTCTTTTAAGGTAATTCTGCCCCTGAAGAATTGGCTCTAGAAATTCTGCAGGGTTAAGACTTTGCATTTAAGGTTCTGAAAGCAATTAACTTCGCATGATAATTAGTCACTGGCTTTTGATGACTTTGGAAGTCTCACCAAGTAGCAAATAATTTCCTATTTGTAGAAGATGCTTTAGCTTATGAACAGTTTAGCAATTCACTCAACACGTTATGCCTTTCGTCTCTCTTGAGAAGCTCAATTGACATGTTTTATTGTCCCTTTTTTTGGTTGGCTTCTCTGTAGTACATTAAGTTTGCTTTTGTTGTGCAGTATGTCATGATTGTGTTGAAGGGATCTGTTCCCATGTCTTTTGGGGGTACAGAACAGCCTGCTGCCTATGGTGAGTTGGTCTCCATCGGAGGCTTAAATGCTGATGTTAACAAGAAACTCAGTGCTGCAATTGCTGACATACTTGAGACCAAATTGTCTATCCCCAAATCTCGATTTTTCCTGAAATTCTATGACACTAAGGTATGTACCTGGCTTCTTAATCTATCAAGGATGAGTGAATTCCCTGCATATCTCTCATTGCATTCTTCCTGTTTGTTTAGGCCCATCAAAGTCAAGAATATGCACAGTGTCTGCATGCTTTACACCAGTACTAGATCATGTAAATGAACTTTCAACTGTCTAAGAACACTAGAAGTTTTTGTACTTCCCGATTCCTCAAGTATTTGTGGACATAATGTTCTACTTTAGGAGCGTCAGTCATATAAGGATTTTGTCCTTTTAAATCTGAGGGAACTGATGACTGGTGCTCTATTTTGCAGGGTTCCTTCTTTGGCTGGAATGGATCTACCTTCTGAATTTCTATTTCATTTCACAAATTGGCCGTCTTTGAGCGACTTATGAACTGTATGTATGTGGTTGGATCTGTATCAGCCAAGTCACTTTTTATTACATCTTTCTTGGTAATACTTGGAATGATGAATGTCTGGTCCTTGTGAATGTCAGGATTATCCTGCTCGTAAACCTTTGATGATCTGATCATCCAAACGTTGTCTTGAATAGGAGGTCTGAGCTATCAGCACTCTTACGCGTTCATGTCGATGTTTCATCCTTATTCTCTCTCGCGCCCTGGCCCTCTGTCTCTGTGTGTGTGTGTGTGTGTTTTCTCAATATTTGTTGCATGCCTATCTGAAAATTACCAATGGTTTTGCTCATTAGCAGAATCACTTCACATATTTTATGATCTTAGTATGTCAAATACAATATGCTTTTAATGCATCTCTTCTATTATGCTATTGACTTTTATCAATTGAATTGAATCAATAGTCAACCAAGGCTTTTCATGTAATCTTCAATTTTAAATAAAGTATCCATTTTTCGTCCTTAAAATATGCTTCTACAGTGCCCATTGTTCTATAAATAAAAACTATCAATACTTTGCTATCTTCTACAAATAAAAAGTAAATGTACATTATTCATCACAATTCACAGTCCTCCTTTTACTGTATTTTATTCTGAAGGATAATATGCCAACTGTATATTCTGTCATTTATACTTAGCATATATACACACTCTGCTCATCTCCAAAAATTAGTAAACGAAAATAATACTACTAGCTTTGCTTTATTTTTACGCAACAAGTGTTTGACAATTTAAAGTAGCTTTTTCCTTTTAATATTATCTAGACTAGATGTTTTCGAATAGAAAAAGTATATTTTGTGATATTTCAATGGAATTAATTAAGTGATCAAATGATAGTGAGTAAATGTGAACTACAAAAACTACAAAAATTGTTTTTGTCCTCTTATGGGTTCCGTAGCCTTTTATAAATAAAAACTAACGTTTGTGACAACATTTTTTTTCTTTAATTTTGAGAAACTATTTGAGAGTGATGTAGGGATCATGCGTATCTAGATTTCAAACCCGCATTAGTATGATATTGTCCGCTTTGGATCAAGCCCTCACGGATTTATTTTTGGATATCTCCCAAAAGATCTCATACTAATGGGGTTGTGTTCAACCTTATAAGTTGGTCATTTGCTCTTTCCACAAACGATGTGGGAGAAGTTTGCATCCGAACAAACCTTTCCTCAAACTCTGACCACACAACCTCGTGACCTTCCCTCCAGCGATTATCATTTTCACATTTGCCACCATCTTGTACCGTAGCAACAAATCGCGGGACACATCGCCCTTTTTCTTATCGGGAAGACTTTCGACACAAGGTATTACCGCAGACCTCCACATTGCTAGGTTACACTATCTGATCTGCCAATTCATTTTGCACCGCCGTTATCACCGAACGGGACACGCCGCCTGTACCACTACTTGACAAGAAAACTTTCGATACAACGCCCCTTGCAAATCTTTGGTCTTGTCACAACCGAGAATTCCGCACGCGTTGGGTCCTCCAAACCTAGGCTCTAATACCATTTGTAGGGACCGCGCATACCCACACCCTAACCTCGCATTAGTATGATATTGTCCGCTTTTGACCAAGCCCTTACGAATTTGTTTTGGGGTACCTCCCAAAAAGCCTTATACTAATGGGATTGTGTTCAACCTTATAAGTTGGTCATTTGCTCTTTTCACAACTAATGTGAGAAGAATTTGCATCCCAACAGGAAGGACAATGATATTAGGGCATTGAGAAGAAGAATAAGGAGATGAGAATGGTAAGCAGATCGAAGGAAAAGGTGAAATGAGAAGAAGAAATTCGGTTGGGTTGGGCTGGGTTAGGGAGGGGCCTGAAGGCTTTGAATGAGATGATTTTTTTTCTTTCTTTTTTTGTGCATTTTTATTAGAGTATATTCTTAAATTTGTTAAAAAAAATTTAATGTAAATTATTGACACACTCACTTTGAAATACGTGAACATATTCTTTCAAGTCATCAATATTAATGTCATATATACTTGATCAATGATTAAATATAAAATTAAGGATTCAATCAGGTCTACCTTACTAACGGAGCCAAATACGAAGATTTGTAGGTCATTCCGCGTTTTTTAATAAGTGAATGAAAGGAGCTTCGGGTGAAGCTGCTTATTCATTTCCCCGATAAAAAATAATATATTACATACCTTAACATATAAACGAGATTACTGGTGAAGCTTAGATCCACCGACAAAAACTGGATCCCCCTTCTCCATCAGTCAACTGCCCCGATTAACCGTATAAATCAAGCAAAATCCCCTTTTTCTCTGCCATAAATCATTCACCAAACTTCTCTGCATTTCACGGGAGAAATTCTTAACAATGGCAGTCGCTTCATCACCACCGGTTCTTCCTATTTCCAACAACCAAACCGCCACCACCGTCGCCGCCGCTGGTTCCACCGACACCCAAC
The DNA here is from genome assembly GCA_026153255.1 of Solanum medicagineum. NCBI lineage: Eukaryota > Viridiplantae > Streptophyta > Magnoliopsida > Solanales > Solanaceae > Solanum > Solanum medicagineum. The sequence continues at coordinate 13,998,281 of JAPFFP010000002.1, forward strand.
AAACCCTCACCGCTGTGGGTCCTACCCCTGCTTTCCGTTCATTCATCAATCGCATCTACGACACCGTCCAAGGTGGTCTTGCCAATCGCCGTCCTTGGGGTGAACTCGTTGATCGTTCCGCCTTCTCAAAACCCGAATCCGTTTCCGATGCTACCCTCCGTATCCGTAAAAACTACTCCTATTTCCGTACCAATTACCTTACCCTTCTCGCTGCTGTCCTCGCTTTCTCTCTCATCACAAACCCATTTTCCCTTATTCTTCTTACCGGTCTCCTAGCTGCTTGGCTTTTTCTTTACCTTTTCCGTCCATCAGATCCGCCTTTGGTTATATTTGGTCGGCAGTTTTCTGAAAGGGAGACGCTTGGGATTCTCCTTGTTTCGACCGTTGTTGTGATTTTCCTCACAAGTGTTGGAACGGTTCTTGTTTCTGCTCTGATGATTGGTCTCGCAATCGTGTGTACTCATGCTGCTTTTAGGGTTCCGGAAGATCTTTTCCTTGACGAGCAGGATTCTCCGGCAACTGGGTTTCTCTCTTTCTTGACCGGCGGCGCCCCCACTTCCGGCCCAGCCGCTGTTTCCGCTAGGGTTTGAAGCTTACGACGCCGTATTGGTGTCCAAGGTAATTGAAAATTATTAGTTGATAAAGAAAACAATCAAAAATATATTACGCTGGATTAATTGTTTTTCTTCTCTTTTTTTTTTTTTTAATATGGAAATGTATAATCAGGATCTGCTGGTGATTTTGTTTCTGTAATTTGCCATTGTAACAAAGGCATGTCTAATCATTGCTTAATTCATTTCTTAGTTGTTGATAATAATAAATGTGTATGTATTTTTACCAAATGTCTCAGATAAAAGTATACATATACTCATAGATCATGAGCAAAGAGATTACTCCTAATGTTTATACATGAACCAAAGAAAATGGTCAAATGGAGATTTTTAGTGTTAGGTGGGATGTACAGTACTTCATCATTAATTAGAGGTTCCAATTGGAGTGAAATGAAATTGCTTTTGGGGAACGCTTTACTCAAACATCAAGTTGTAAACCAAAAGATTGCAGATTTTTGGTAAAGACAATTTACATCGGTTTATTTTTCATATGATAACAACAACTCGGAATTCTGAGGACGGTAAAATGTACGCAAATCTTACCACTTACTCGAGGTTGTTCCCGAGAAATCCTCGTCACAAAAATCTAGCCCCATAAACAGAAAATACTAGGTATGGAGAAAAGGGAAAGGAAAAAAAAAAGTACGAATAATTTTGAAAAGTATATAAATACGATAAATTAACAAATATAAGATGGATAATGACAACATAGGAAATAAAGATACGACATGTCCCACTAACCTAGTACATTACAGGGTTAATATCCGTACTAGCCTATTAACCTGCTATCTTGATATGTGACTTTCACTCCTTTCTCTATTTAAGGCCATGATATGAAATTTCGCCGTATCTTGTTTGATTACTTTCTCCAATATTTCTTCGATCTATGAGAATGGGTGAAAGCCAACACTGTAACGAGTTTGTTAGAAGCTTAAACCTTGGTATGTATGCGTTAAAAAGATTTGTTTAAACTAAAAATTCTTAACTTCACCTCTATAGTTAGTGATGAGGGAAAAGAATTCCAATACATATTTAAACGCGGAATATAGCACTCTAGAAGATTATATAAGAAATTAGAGAGCAGATTAGTCTTCCATAGCCAATCTTTTTTTATTTATAACATCCTAATTAGTGAGTGTCCAACTGAAGTGTGAGAGCAATTAAGATGGATTATTCAACCAAAACAAGAGGTTGATCAAACTATAATATGTATGCACCTCAAAGAATGATTTCACATGCAGTCGAAGATCAAGCATTCAACTTAGGAGTATATGTGAGTCTAAATAATAAGGACTCGATATCCAATAACACCCTCCATTTGACAAGTTAATGGTAATTACATCTCTTTTATCTAAATTTTAATCCTAACGCTATACCCACAGACCTATATATTCATGATTATGTTAGGTACATGTGTGTCTAACCACAATCTACAAGCGTAAATCAAAGTTTTTCTCTTAAGAATAGTCTTAGGTATTCTTTTCAGGAGACAACAAAGGGTAAAATTCGTAGGGGGCACTGTTGGATACCACACTATAAATGTTCAGCCTAATGTCATGACCCGTCACGAGAAAATTGACAAGTGCCGCATGGGAGTCTTACCAAGAGTTTTAAGTCCATGACACTAAGGACTTGATACAGTGGTCCAAACCAGCCCCTTCCAAATTTCTCTACATAATAGAAAATTTTGTTCCGCCAAGATGAAACGGATCACAACTTAATTCAATTAGATATACCAATTTTAAAATTTGAATCTATTATCATGGATATTTTTAATAATAATGGGACAAATTATTACACAATCACAATTTTATCCTCAATTAAGGTTAAGACGATTCGATAAATGTTGCCCTTCCTACCATTGTAAGAGACAAAGATATATGTACACATTATTATATAAACTCCCTAGCAATTGTTCCCTAAATTAGCCCCAATTAATCCACAAGAATTATTCTCTCTTCTTCTCTTGGTTGTCATTATTACGTTATCTTCTGTATCTTTACACTATTAAGGAGTCATTTGGCGTGAGATATAAGTTATGATAATTTCGGAGGTAAAAGGCAATCTTTGGACTATTTATCCAATTATATTTGCTTTTGTGATGGATAAATTAACTTATCCTGAGATACTATGCTGCCAACCAAACGACCCAGATTAGCTAAAATAGAAAATGATAAAAAAAAATTAATAATAACGTATGTAATACTTTTTCTTTAATTATTGATCTAAAAATATCCCTAACTTGTTCTTTTTTAACTTGTGACGTTATAAATTTACTTATTCTCGACAGTGCAAGTAAATTACACATTTTTTGGTGACCTTTCGTTGTTGCCTTACAATACTAATCTTTCTTTAATTTGCAATATTGGCCAAGTAAAATAAATATTTTACTTATTTTCAACAGTGCATATATATTACACATTTTTTGTTGACCTCTTGGCATTATCTTACTGTATTAATCGTTCAAATTGACGCAAAATTGTGGTGTGGAAACTGAAAGATCTTTAGAGGACTACAAAGAGTCGAGAAAACACAAAATTCGTGGTCACCAAGAAAATAGACAGTACAACCCACCAAACCATCAAAGGATAATATCTTCTTTTTTTTTTACCTGTTATTTAAAAATATATCTCATTTTAATTTATGTGATAGTGTTAATTTGACAGATAGTTAAAAGACTTTTGACATTTATTTAAAACAAACCTTATGTATTTGAGTACCCATAAACACGATATCATGCATAATTTTATGATACTTGATAAAAACTTTCTACATATTTTAACTATTTAAAAGATGGTGAATTAAATAGAAAACATGAAAGACAACAACAATAGAGCTACATCATAATAGTATGTGAAGTTGAGCCTTGGAGTGCTAATCATATGCTGACCTATGGTTATTTCCATCACCAAACCTAATACAAATATTATACTTTCCCCGTCACAATTTAGCTGTCATAATTTTTATTTTTTAAAAATTTAAATCATATAAATTTTAATTAATATTTTAAGATATAATTTTTTATATCATATTGATAAAAACAAACTCGCAATTGATAGTACTTTTCTTATAATTTTTGAATATCTAAATTTTTATAAATCTAATATAACTTTAAAAATTAATCAAATTGGCTTTCGAATGCGTAATATGACAACTAAAATGGGACGAAGAGAATAGTGTTCATCATTTTTAACATACTAGTTAAGTGTGCGTGTTTTGCACGTGTCATCTAAAAATTATATATAAATATATAGTACTTGTCATTAAAATAATAAAATATTCATATAAACAAAATTAAATAGATACTATTAATTGACACAATAGTTTAATCTACTAAGAATATTCAAAAATGAAAAAATCAATTCAATTACTTATAATATAGAGATATGTTAATATTTTATGAATAAATAAAGAAAAATTTTGGTGTTTGAATAGTTAGGAGTTAAATAATTAATTGATTAAAATTTAATTTAAAAAAGATTTGTACGTTTAAAAAGAGTAGTGGAGAATCTTAGTAGCTCAGTTGGTTGGCTACCTGAACTCCTATTTTATTAGTGAGGGTTCGATTCCCCAATCTCCTCCCCATTCTAATTTTTTTAAAAAAAAAATGAAAAAGAAAGATTAGTTTAATGTGTCCAATTAGGTACTCTCTTCTTCAAAATTTTAGTTGATTTCAAAATCTTGAATATTAGAAAAATAATAATATTTTTCCTTAATTATTTAAATAGAATATTCCTAAATTAAGTGTGAATTCTAAATATGAAGAGATTCTAAACCAAAAAGAATATTGAAACTAAATAAATAAAAGATAAAATAATAAATAAAAGAAAATAGTGAAAAAATGATTTTATCTAAAGCAGAGTATTCTAACAAAAGACAAAAAGTTTAAACAATATTTCTAAAGGCTTCACGCATTGAATATAGTGTAGATATAGATAAATTTGTTCATGTATATAATTTGATATTTTTTCCATTTATTTTTATCAAATTTAAAATCAACCTAAATATGAGTTCGTTACAATCAATTCATTCGATTAATCAAGTCAATTTCCACGAGGCATTGACACTACTAAACTTGGCACGACATCTCCTTATTAATACTTACTTAGTCCCCAAGGAAAAACCCTAAATTAAATTCATTACTTAACGAGAAGTAAATGCCCGCACACGCTACTACCAAAAAAAACAAAGAAGAAAAACACGTTATTTGTATTTATTATTATGAATCCCAATTCGACTAGGAAACGGATTTGAAAAAAAAACATATAAATATACCTCAGAAGAAAGAATCTTGATAAAAATTAGTCTATAATTTATTGGCCAAAGACAAAACACAAAAGATCTATTTATATTCTTATAAATTGTGTATATGTCTTCTCACATTCCCCAAAGGTGATTTTCTTGTTTTATACTTGTCTCGTCTTTTGGCCAACTTTGTAGTAGTATTTCATGTTGTTTTTTCATGAAATTTTTTTAAACAGGAAACGGAGGCGTAATGGATGTGATTCGATAGAGGAGATTTTGTTAAGATGGAAAAATTTTAACGAGGAGGTTCATTGTACAGCGAAAGCGAAGAAGAGAAGACTGGGTGGCAATGGATCACAAAAACGTTGTATGCAAGGCAAAGGCGGTCCTGAGAATTCGAGTTGTAAATACAGAGGAGTTAGGCAGAGGACCTGGGGTAAATGGGTCGCTGAAATTCGCGAGCCTAGTGACAAGTATAGGAGCAATGGCAAGCGTCTTTGGCTCGGTACTTTCTCCACTGCTGATGAGGCTGCTGTTGCTTATGATGAAGCTGCTAAGGCTATGTATGGATCCAATGCCCTACTCAACTTCCCTCATTGTTGTGACTCGTCCATTACGCCAACGTCTTCACTCGAATCGAGTGTTGAGCATGAAATTGAATCGGATTTGAAAACATCAGATGGTGTGGTTGTAAATACAGATTTAAGTTATTATTGCACTAATCAAGATTCTTTTCAAAGTTCTTGTGTTAGAGTTGAGACGCCTATAACGGAAGAAGAAATTGATTTGGAAACCTTCAACTTCAATGATATAGAGGTGAAGCCAACCGTCATGAGGCCTGACGATCAAATTGTGTTACAGGACATGGATTACTCCAACAACATATTGCAACAACATTTCAGGTGTTCTGAAAACCTGAATCAAGATATTCGTATGCGTCTACAATACATAGAGCATTGTCTAATGGAAGACGATTGGTCAATGGAAGCAACAAATATATCAGACGCCTTTCCTTTGGCAGAGAACCATGATGAAGCTTACAATTTTCTCAAGTGTTTAGAGGAACCGTTTGATTTCAAGCCAATGAAAGAACCTCAAGAGACAAATTCAGAGAAAAACTTGAATGTTTCTGGATTTGATGACTTTGGAGCAGGCAAACTGCATTCTTTGCAGCCATCAAGTTCTGTAATTAGTAGGCAACCAAAGGATAATATCCAAGATTTGTCCGATTTTGATGTATTATCATATATTAATGATATTAATTAGGAAAATATAACGTTCCAATTCATTATCCTTCTGGTATATTTTGTAATTGTAATCGGCTATAATAGGGATTACAAAGTTTATATTGGCCATACATGGTCTTTTGTGTCTTTTTTTTTTTTCCCACTCAGCGTCCGATACCTGTATTAGAGCTGATTAATTTGGATTTATGCCGCATATGACCTATTTAGAGATTTTTCCATATTCAGATTTGAAACATGGTTGGTCTTTTTGTCTCTTAATAGAATTTAAAGGGAAGAAAACAAACAGGGAACACTTTCCAATTGTGATGAGACTTCGCCATAGATCAATTCTTTGCTCATTTTTCTTGTGGGGGGTGGGGGGATTGGGGGGGGGGAATCCATGATGTATGATGACATAGTTCTTATAACCTTAAGATGAAGGTTTGAAGACAGATCTTATGGTCTAAAGATTAGAGCTGAGTAAGACTAAAATAGAATATTTGACTGATCTGAAAGTAATGCTTGGTACCCAAGTTATCCAAATCATAAAGAGAAAGTCAAATTGGGAGATTGATAATGATATCACGAGAAGATCACCATTTAACAAACTCAACATAAAGCAAGAGAGGATCTTGATGACTAAAAGGAATACCAACCCTAGGATATAGCAGACAAGTCATAAATGGCCCTACGTATAGGTTAGATCAGTCCGAAAAGGAAATCATTATCCTTTTATTATTAACTCTTAGCCGAAAAAAATAGAGGAAATCTGAACTCCCACCTTGTTGGTGAGGGTTCGATTCTCCGCATTATAATTCTCCCAACCCATTTTCCCTCTCCTACCCCCAATTTCTTTTTTTAAAAAAAAAAGACCTAATACATTTGCTTTTAACCCTATTTTACAAATTTTAACTTAATTTGCACTTGCACGATTTTTTAAATAAACATGTGCAGGATGGATGAAATAAAGATTTGCATCTAGAGTAGTGTGTGATAAGACGATGCAATCAAAACTTAAAGGTAAGTTATACAGATCTAAGGTGGTAAGATAAACTATGTTGTACGGGGCGGGTTGTTGGCTGGTTAAGAACTTTCATGTTGAGAAGATGAAAGTCGTTGAGATAAGGATGATACGGTGAATGTGTGGCGACTAGGGGAGATAAGATTAGAAATGGAGATATCCAGAACAAGATGTAGAAACAGGATTAAGTAGTTACGTGATGAGGAGATGCATGGACACCTTAGTGCCAAGGTGTGAGATGTTATATATATGAATAACTTCATGAGACATAAAGGTAAGTCAAAAAAGAATTGGGAAGACGTAATTAGACAAGACACAATTGCATTCTGCTGTGGAGGATACAACTAGGTATAAAGTTAGTAGGTAGTAGAGCGTTCTCTTATGTATCCTTCCTTACTAGTTACTAGTAGTTGTAATATTTCTCCTATTGTTTCTTTTCCTCCAACTTATGTTAGATTTTCCTATCTCGCTCTTGCACTTCGAGTATCACACTATTTTGTTGAGTTTATGTTCTTTTTTTTAGAATGATTTATCATGCTTTACTTAATATTTGCTTTGATATGTTTTTCCTTGAACCATGGACATATTGTAAACAACCTCTTTACCTTCCAAGTAAAGATAAAATCTGTACACTCTACCTTTCATATACACACTCTACTTCCGAAATTATGTTGAGTATATTAAAAAAAATGTTCATAATAAATATTTTCTTAAGCACACTCTATAGTGTAAAAAGAAATGTAGTACTCTACTTTTGTTTTGGTTTTCAGTTTCATCAAGCTCTAAATAAGGCCCTGGCTTTGTCATCAAATTGTCTAAACAACAAACAATTGCAATCAGTTTGTAAATGAGTTTTGTATGAAGTACTAGTAGATATTCTATATATATTTAATTTCTGTACTTAGCTCATATAAACTACACATTTTTTATGTGAACATTTGACATTGCCTAACTAGTATATTAATCTTTCTTTGCCCATAAGAAACAAATAGTCACCAAGAAATTGGACGGACAGCCTACCAAAGAATCAAAGGACCATAACATTTAAATTACTGCTCAACTTTTGAATTAGTACAAAACGATCTTTTATCTACTTTTTTAACTCTTAAATATCCATAATATCAATTTTTTAATTTAAAAATATCCTCAATATTAACTTATTCACTCATATTTACCCTTATTTTTAATAATTATCCTAAATTAAAATTATTAAATATCTACTTATTTTATTATTTAATTTGATTGATTCAAATTTATATCCTTCTTATATAAATGATAAAAATAACATGTGACTCATATTTTAACCGGACATGCTTAAAATAATATTTAAAAATGTATTACTTTCGTAATAATTTTCTATTGGCATATATTAAATCAACCCTCAATTTATTAATCCGACTCATAACTATGAATCCAACTAAAATACATACTCGCTCCATCTGATTGTCTTTCTAAAAAAAGATTATTATATTTTATTAATATAAAGTTTTCTATCAATTATCCAATTGTCTTGTTTTTTTCTTCTTTTTATTTTTTTTTTAATCTCTTATTCTTAATTAGGATATCAGGGAGTTCAAACTTGAAAAGAACTTTCATGTTCATATTCTTTTTAATTTTGTATTATTATTATGGTAGAGTGGGAATGAGAATACGAGAAAAGGTTCTTTTAATTCTTTTATTTTGAATTTTGGATACATAAAAAAGAAAAATATTGACACTTGTATAATTGCTTAATTAGATCACCATCAATTGAACTAATTATTCCTATATGAATTCATTATTATTTTTCTCCTTTTTTCTTCCTTGTTTAAGTTTAAAAAAATAATAAACAAGATTCAAGAAGGAAAAAAGTGGAAGCGAGAGAAGGTGGGGTGGTATGGGGCTAAGGGTAGAAAGAAGAGAACTAACTTTTATATTTGGCAAAAGTATTAAAAACGCCCTCTAACTTGTTTAAAATTATTGGTTTCTTCCCTAAATTATTGATAGGCCTAAGAACACCCTCCAACTTGATAAAACAGACTCAATTACATCCCTCCCATTTGGTGTGTTGTGCACTCGCCATATTAGCGCGTGGAAGGATGAAAAATAGGTCACATCAATTTTTTTAAAATTTTTTCAAAGAAAACTTTTCCCTTTAATTTTTTACCAAAAATATTATTATTATTTAAAAATAAAATGAGATTAAAAGTTTATTTTTTGAAAAAAATTCATACTTTGAAATTTTTAACCCAAACGCTCCAACCTCATGCAAAAAAAAAAATTAAAATTAAAATTTTATTTTTACAAAATTTTGAAATTTTTATTTTTACTTCATTCCATGACCCCAGCCTCTCAGCCCCAGCCCCCCAACCATTCACTCCATATAAAAAAAAGTTAAAAGCTACTTCTAAAAAATTTAAATTTTAAAAATTTTATTTTATTACTCCATGCGGCCCTCCACCCCCAACCCCAACCCCCCCCCCCCCCCCCCCCCCCCCCCCCCCCCAAAAAAAAAA
>JAPFFP010000002.1:14007978-14018624 GCA_026153255.1 Solanum medicagineum
ACCTATTGATCCCTTTGGTCCCCGAACTTTTCTATTTTAATCCAATCGAGGACTTCCAACTCCAATTTAATTATGCATGCCAAATTCACTTGATACTCTAATCATGCACCAAAAATCTACTTAAGTTCATACTACACAACATCCGCAACAAAATTTCCCGATTGAATAATTATCCTTAATTTAACGAACTACAGGGGCTAACACCAAAATAGTAGCAAATCTGCGCCCCTGGCACGACGCGGAAGGGACGCGGAGATGCACTTGTTTTCTTTTAGAAATTTCGATAGGAATTATGATTTACGAAAAATTACACATAAAACGCATTTCCTGAATGCGATTTATGTGGAATTTCCTGAAAAATAGTTTTCATCGCGTTTTAAATTTTTCAGTCAAAAAATTTATAGGTGCGCGCCAGTCTGCAACTATTCCGAGGTGAATTTTGTTATTTTATTGTGAAAAGGGCATTTTGGTCCTTTTCAACCTATTTTTAAGTCCTAAAACGAGTATTTAAGCCTAGATATGTACGAAAGGGTTTTAAAACCCCATTTTTCTAAGTCTAAATTACGTTCTGAGAGAAGGAGAAGAAGAAGAGAGGAGGGTTTCGAGTCAAGCGCCAAATTCGTGAAGAAAGTTGAGGATTCTTCAATCCCATATATGTAAGGCTAAACTAAAAACATGAGATTGTTCTCCCATGTGTCCCATAGATGGTCTTAGAAGTGAATTGAAAGTTCTTGAGTCTACATGCATGATTCTTGATTATTTTCTTGAGAAATTATATTTATTATATGTATCTTTATATACTTTGCTGATCATCATACACTTGCTTTCTTGAATTAAATAGTTTCATGAGATATTGCATAAACCCTACTTATTATTTTATTTAAAGATTTCATGAATGAAGATGGAGATTGAGTCTAGAGCCTTGATTGAGAATATTGACAGAGATGGTGATTGTGAATATAAGAATGATGATAGATTAATAGGACGTGATAGCCTCTTGAGTCTCCATAAATAAACTCTAATGATCCGTCTATTCAATTGTTCCCTACTGATAGTATCCAAGTCCTAGATGAGTGTATTGATGACTGAAGTAGATGGAATTTGTGTTATTTAGATTAATCGAGGATTGAACCTTAGCTTGAAAAATAGTTCTGCTCTTTGAGTTGATAGAATGATAGATGAGATGAGGACTCCGCTTGAGGGGGGAGGGGTTGGTTGTGTAACAGTCCAACCTTGACACTATGAGCTTTCTTGAGTCTTGGGAGGAGCATTAGCACCGAAATGGGTAAGAGTGAGTCTCACTCGTACTCATTGACTACGTGGCCAGCGTAGGAGAGGATTGGACCGTGAAACCGAATGTTTCCTTTGTCCCTCAGAGGACTTGATAGACTCCTTTGGGATCCCTGACAGGCTCGTCCTTTACCACGACAAGGTACTGGATGGATGTGGCAATGACATCTCTTCGTTGTATCATTTCTGGCTCATTAGGGGTGATTGTTGGTTATAGAAACTCCCATATAGGACCCCTCTTGATAGTACTCTAATGTTAATGTAATGGTGTAAGGTGATGGATTGTGATGGGTCATTTGTCTATTCTTTATTCTTTCTTTAGATAGACATTTGGCATGTTGATTGATTTCTATATAGAGTTGGTTATTATTTTCATATTATTCTACCTGTTTTGGTTTCACTCAGCTATTTTACATACTAGTACATTCCACGTACTGACATTTTCCTCTGAGACTGCATCATTTCATGATGTAGATACATGATTTAGAGATCGTTAACAGGCGTATCATTGATGATTGGAGACGTTCAGCTGATTTGGTGATCCTCCCTTACTTCGGAGGATCCCTTATATTTATTTTCATCTTGCCTTAGAGTTAGATTGATTAGCCTTATTTTGATTGAGGTAGCAATGGGTCTGTCATTGGCACCACTTGATAGTGATAGAGGCTTCATAGAGTAGAGTCGAATGTTGATGTAAAGACTTGTTGAGCTAGTTTCTTTCTACTAGCCTTTTATGATATTTTTATGTCGAGACTAGAATAGATGATGATAAGCCTATTTATTTTCCTTACGTCTTACGCTGATATTAGATTGTACGAATGAATGGATATGATGAGGCCAAGTGGTTCACCGGGTAATAGCAATAGTCTCTGACTGCCGGATACGTCTAGGGTATCCTCTCGGGGCGTGACAGAAATAATAGTTAGTTGATAGAACCGTGTTTTGGTCCCGAATTGAAGACACCCCTTTATGGTTACTTATAAGTTTTCACGTGAAAACCCTGCAGGTGGATTTTAATATCCGTCATATGAAATAATTTAAGTAGAGTGGTAAAGGATTGACTTAGTCGATAAATTAAATTATTTTCAGAAAATTTGATTTATTGATTGGTGTCGGTAATTCTAACACGGGGAGTTAAAATAAGATGTGATGATGGATTTTAAAGCTAAGTTAATTTAGTGGAATAGTTTGTAATTTATTGTGATATGGTAATTCTTTCAATTACAAATTATTATCATGATAGGAAGCCTTTATTAGTAAGTCCACGATCCCTACTATGACTGGTTTATTGATTAATTCTCAAGAATATTTAAATGTTCTGGAAGGAGTTTAAAAGACTAACCTTCATATATTTCGTTTTAATAATAAATATATTATTTATTTAAAACGGAATTAAAACAGAATATGAACTCTTAATAGGGATAAAAACGTTTATAGGGCTTATTATAACTATTAATTACAATAGTCATTAGTGGGCATAATAACAAGAAAGGTTTTGACCCTTTCCTCTTCTTCTCCAAGCCCTGAATATCTAAGAATAAATAGGGAAGAAGTCTGTAGAGTTGAGAGATAGTTCTTGAGGAAAAATCTTGCCCACACAAGATAATATTGAGTGTATAAACGAGATAACAGTAGAAGTTCGTGGTCCTTGATGGTCCTGGATTCTGCTACAGAGAACGAATTGTCACAAAACTTCCAGAGGTATGTTTTTCTTGACTTTGTTTTACAATTAACATAATCTTATGTAAGTGTTGATCCAGTAATTGTGCTTGCACTGTGTGAATATTGATTTCCCTTTAAAATATCTTACCACTAACTTAGAGGGTTGTTTTTTTTTTTTTTTTTTTTGAAATTGGGGATAAGGGAAGGAGACTATAATGTGGGGAATCAAACCCTTACTAAGAAGGTGAAAGTTTAGATAGCGAACCAACTATGCTATTAAAATTCCCCAATCACTATCTTAGAGGTAGAAACATTGATTTTAATAGATTCTCTAATCGGTTCAAGCTATAGATAAAACAGTCCAAAGTGGTATAAAAAAATAATTAATGAAAATAAAAATAATCATGACAGAATATTATAGACGACCTAATAAGTCATCCTAAATAACTGTCATAACAAGATACAATGATAATCAAAGTGTAAGAGAATCATAATAAATAATAGGAAAAAGGTCAAAGTGTAAGAAAATCATAATAAATAATACGAAAAAGGTAAAAAAATTGCCCTTTGAATTATGCAAAATAGACCACTTATACCCTCGTTACATATTGAGATTAAAAATACTCTCGCTATCCCAAGAGACTTTGATCAAATACCCTCAAAAACTAACAACATAAATATTTTGTGATATTGCAAGCCACGTGAGACTAATCCCTCCACATAAGTAAACTAGGATTAACTGCAAAAAATTATAATTTTTAGCGACTACTAAAGTCACCACAAAATTCCAAAATATTGTCACTAAAGGTTTTGGCTAATTTTTATCTAACAATAACTGCAGACTTTTAATGGCGACTAAAAGTCTCCACTAAAATCTTTTTTTTTTAATTAAATAAATGATAATTAATTTTTGGTTACAACCTAATTTTTTAAAATCAATATTAAAAGTATCAAATATTATTATAAAACCAAAACTACTTCTCAATTCGAATTTTCGACTTCACAATGTATTATTATTATTATTATTATTATTATTATTATTATTATTATTATTATTATATATTTTATGCATTTACAGATGACATAAAAATAAAAATACATTATATATAGTGTCTTCAAACTTCTCCTTCGCCAACATCATTTTTGGTTATAGCACGTCAAAAGAATTCCAAAAGTAATACAACGTTCAACTAACTAATCAACCTCCTACTCTAATAGTTGTCCTTCACTGGCTTTATTATTATTAAAAAAAACCTCTACCATAACTAATCACTCCTTTCATCTCAATATATACGACATTTTATACTTTTTAATTTTCAAAATTCAAACTATTAATAATTATTGTGATTTGTAATACTGGAACAAGAAATGATAATTGTATTTCACACTTGTCAATTATGTTGCTGAGAATTCTTGAAAGACTAATTAACTGAACTTGTTTACCCATATATAAATGTTTGTATAAAATATTTTGAAATTAAGAAAAGAGGACATATCACATAAGTAGTGAACATAGTACTCGCTCACACCAAACTGCATGCAGGAATATATGCTGTACACGTCAGTGTACTCTAATTTGTCTCTACATTGTCTATTGCTACTATAAATTACCCCTAGCTATGACCATAGAACAAGACCAAAAAATTAAATAAACTAAAAGGGGAAGCAGAACTCAATACTATGGTGGAAGATAAGAAAATTAGAGGTGTTAGAGGATGCATAAAAACTAGCAGAGGGCCATGGCTGGTTCACAGGACTGCCAAAGATGGCAGTGTAATGACTAGGTTCCGTTATCCTTCTGATAGGGAGCGCCAGAAGAATAAGCAAAGGGAGCAAAAACGCCGATCAATAGCACACAAAATCTTTACTGGACTCCGAGCTCACGGAAACTACAAACTTCCAAAGCATGCGGACACCAATGATCTTCTCATGGCTCTCTGTAAGGAAGCTGGATGGTATGTTGAGGAAGATGGCACCATTTACAGGAAGGTGAGGATGAACACCTTGCTATCATGAATTTTTGGTGTCAATGTAATTTATGTATATGAAGATTATGACAATATATATATGATGAGTATTTTGTCATATATATGATGCCCTTTTTTGTGATAGGATCTTTACAACTTTGTATTTTAAACCTTATAGGATCTCGTCAAAGAGATGTCAAGATTGATTGATGTAGACTCCGCTTACGTTTCTATGGATGATCAAACTAAAGATGGAGAGTACTGCAAATGTGAGGATCAAATTAAAGATGGAGAGCACTATTGTGAATGTGAGTTTAACATGAACAAGGTTGAAACAGAGAAAGGTCCGCCAGAAGAATCACTTACACCATCTGCTGAAGTGTGTGATGTCAATTTGACTTTGACACTCTCATGCTGACTATTTTATCATGGTAAAAATAGTATTTTAAGATCGACAATATAATCTTAGTTCTAGTATATAATATATCTATCTATCATATAGTTGAGCTGATCCATCCTATAGTTTAGATTAAAAGAATAAATAATTAACTACTTATTATAGAAATGGTATGTCAACTAAAATATGTTAATCTATATCAAGTGACTTCAAACAAAGTTTAATCAAATGAAAGTGTCATTATTAGAAATTAATTTTGTCAAACATTTACCGATATGTACAATGGTCTTGTTGTCATAGTCGTATTCATCTGTTACTATGCTATTTCTTGTTAGAGAGAACATGACAACTCAAATAACATATTGCTCCATAGCAAATTTAATGTATGATCTACTAAGCTTATGTTTAAGACCAAAACCAGCCATTTATCTTAACTTGTATTATCTCAACTCACACTGCTCAGTAACTCAACAAATTAATTTTACTGATAAAATAAATAGTCAACCTTTAGAACTACATCATTTTAGTGTGAAGATGGTGGCTTGAATTTGATCTGCATTGTTGATTTTCCCAAGTACTTAATTTTTTCTATTAGTTTGAACTCAAATCATTTCTTTGTGCAACTGGTTCAAGAATTTTCTGACTATACGTGAACAACAAAAATCATATTCTTTTAAGATGGATACTGTGTTCTAAACATAACCTTTCCAGTTGAAGGATTAGTTAAAAAGAGTCTTTGTCACAGGCATATTACTAGTCACACTCACTGTCTTCGACTTGTACTATATATATCCAGTTGAGTAATTTGTATATGTACTAACTTAGCATCATGCCACTTGTGAGATTTAACTGGGTATGTTGTTGTTGTTGTACTAACTTAGCATCATAGTAAGTGCAATAGTATTGTTTGTCCGCTGGCTTTGGTATAAACTTAATCGGCCAATACCTTGTCACAAAAATTGAAACAAGAGTTCATTCCATACATCAGGCAATTCGAGTTAGCTTGCATGATTTGCTAATTAATTTCTCGAGGAGAATGCTAGGATGGACAACTCACAACAGGACAAGTCGAAGTAACCCTAAGTTTCCTCTTTTTACTGCTTCTCATTTTTGTACCCTGAATATACAGAGTAGCAAAATGATATATGTAGCATGATTTCACACGGTATTTTCATTTGAATGATATTGCATGACAAGTTTCTCTAAGAAAAATATTATTTACGGTCGTAATTTCAAATATACTATCTCCTTGTATATACTGCTTCAATGTTGGAGATTTATATTATTGGATACATCTTTTTGAAAGCTTTCCAGCAATATATTATTTGTAAAATTTCGATATTGGATGAAGGAGATATAATTGTCAGAAGTTGGCTTTCCAAAACAGAAAAAATTATAGGATTTCAGCTTCAACATCTGTCTTGTGAATTCTTGCAAAAGTATAGAGAACTTACCCTCTTTTGGCATAAGTTCATAGGAATAAGTTATGCGTTGTAAGGCTCGACTCAACTCAATTCTTAGTCAAGTGTTAAGGGGATCTACAAGACCCCTATCTATGGTACGTAAATTGATCTACGATAGATGCCCATCTGGTGCAGAACCAGGCTTAATCCTTGGGCTTCCTGGACTTCTCTAAGTTGAAATAATTTAGAGGGTGTTATTGTTTCTTAGGACAATGTCTAGCACAACTCAAGCATTAATTCTGGATTAATTATAATAGTAGTATCTATTTAATTTTTCAATATTCTATGTTTTGCTAAATGTTAAGTTATATTATTATTGTGATATTTTTCATTGTTTCCCAACATAGACCATAAAAGAAAAAACAACAGTTACATCTAAATCCCAAATAAGAGACAAAAGTTACCTCTTGAAATTGCAGGTATGAGGCTGCCATCTCCAATAATACTGGTAATCCAAGTCAGGTGTTCCATACTTTTGGCAAGCAACTTGAGCTGGACAATCAGATTCAGTATACAGCAGGCGTGAAGCGCAAGTGCAATCACATATCTCCAACTTGCCTATTCAAATTAGGTGAAAACGAAAAAGATGTAATTTTGGTGATCACAAAAGTTTGTGACACTGACCTGGAGATTTCTGCGATGGTGAGATTTTCAGTTTGATTATATTCGAATGAAGATTCTTACTTGGATGAAGATGTATTGCCATTGAATAACGATCTTTGAACATTATATAAGATGGACAAGACTACGAAGAAAAAAAACGAGTCGGGCTACTAGTGTTCTATCCCTTCAATCATCTCTACCTTGTGTAATTATGTAAAAATAATATGAAGGAGGGATGAAAATTCCCAGTTGATAATGTTGTTTACATCGAAGCACGTCTAGAAGTGATTCCGGCTTGTTGTCTATGATCAAACTATGTGAATGGTTTCAGACCCCGCTGGTGAGATTCCACTAGGTATGTTGTTGTAAGTTGAAACATAAACTATTTCACAAATAATGTAAATCTTATTGCACTACTTCAAGGCATCTATGCACAAAGAAAAACAAATATCAGTATTATTTTTTTCACATCTCTATTTGTATAATTCTCTTGAGGAATCCATGATATGGGCATAAAGAATCTGATTCCAAACATCAGGCACACCAGGAAGGCACCAATGTACGCAATCTGAATTTTTGCTTGGACTTGACAGTTGTTCTTTTGTCGGAGCAACCCAATTCCTCTTGTAAACCGATGGATGTGCATCTTTTCTATACTCCGCGAGCTGTGTTACATTGAGATATTGTATGTCTAATCCCTTTCTCTTCAGCCCATTAACAGAGTTCTCTGCTATTTCCATCATTTTTCTATCACTTTCATTCCCCCAATACTCTCTTCTTGATATTGGTTCTGTTTCACCATAGCAATTTTGATCATTTCCTGTGCCCCAATCTGAACCGCTGCATGTAACAAAAAGGATTAATCTTTCGTTGTTTGTACAAAAACATAGATTTATGTATTTTGTCCTACTTTTTGTGAGACGAAGAGAGGCTCATGAAGAACAATCTTGTCCTTTTTCTATCAATTTGAAATTCCAACCAATCTGACCATGTTCTAAAGGCCATCTCATAGCGCCGCAGCTTCATCCCAACCTTGTTGTAGATTGCATCAGAGCTATTAAAAGATCCCCACCTATGGAAATATGAGATAAGTAATCATGTTACTACGAGATCTTTATACTTAATTCCAAATATGAAATGCTTGTGTGAATAGACTTACAGAAGTGTCATATGGGATTCAAGCCACCAGGTGAATGAATCAAAGATGAGAATGTCTGCATCCATCCAGTTCCTACCATGTTTTTCAATGGCCTCAATTCTGATAATTCGATCACGGACACGGTGGTGTATTGGATCATCACAATTGGATTCTACCAGCAACGGTGACCAGTAGAAATCAATGGTTGAATTGTATTCCTTCATCATATATAGAAAATGAAAAATGTTAGAGCAATACTTGTGTTGAAAGAAGAAAGTGTGTGTACTTACCTTGACCTCAAAGGTGATTAAGTTGCCTTTCCATATAGGTGGCTTGAGAGATGGAATTCCAGAGGATTCAATTAGGCATACCATGGAAGCCCATTGGTTTTTGTTCAATGAATCCCCAACAAACAACACTCTCTTCCCTTTTAGCTTCTCCAATAATCCCTTGGCATTAAACCTACACACACATTCAAAAATAAACATGTCTAGTATGTTACCCCTAACTGACAAACTGTTTTCAAATAAGTGGAGTACGAGGACGACAGACCCTACCCCTGCCTTAGAACAAAACAAAACAAAAAAGGAGGAAAGCAAAGAGAATCTTTTCAGTTTTGTACCTTGGAAGATCACAATCATAAGGTTGCCATCTCCAATAATGATATTTTGAATCTTTTCTTCCAAATTTGTGACAAGCAAAGTCATCAGGCATGAAAGAACAATTTTCTTCTTTGTACAGAGGATATGATACATTATCAAAAGTCCATCTTCCAGAAAACAAATCACACTTTGGGGATGATGAAATTTTTCTTGTAGGCTTATTTGCTAGAAAATTAGCACCATCACTCTCATCCCCTATGAAATAAAAAGACACAAAAATAAAGACCACTAAGAGGATGCCTAAAATAGAATGCAAATTGTACTGAATTATCCATGATTTATGCACTATTTTTTCTGCCATATTCTTCTCTCAATTGACCTCTGTGATTATCTTCTTATAAGTATATAGCTACTTATATAATACTAAGGAAAGAAGCAGCACAAGGAATTGAAGTTGTTGAATTTGAAAGATATTTGAGTTGGTAACTAAACTTGCCAAAAGGCGAGATTTTTGATAGAATTCAGTAACTTTTAGCTCACATTATATATTTATATTAAGAATTCACTCCAACAGATATATTTAGAACTTTAAATTCAGAATCCGTAAAATTGAAATCCTAATTCCACTTCCAACTATTATATTACTTAAATAAACAAAAGAACAAACAGAGGATTAATATTAAATAAAGCAAACAGAAGCTGGTCAAAAACTAGTAACACTATAGCTGTGATTTAGTTGATTTTATTTGACCTTCTTTAATGAATAATGAAAACTACTTCTCTAACTAATTTAATATATGATTAAGTTCACCTAATCAATGAGCCCAGTTAATCTGATTATGAGACTGTTTTAAGTCCTAATTAATTGTGGCATCTAAAAAGCAAATCGTTGGTGTTTCTTTAATTAATTTCTAAATATCTGCAAATCTATTATATTTAGTTTCTGTTTCAGAGATACGCTATCTTTTTTTCTGTTGCTATGTTCTGCAAGATTCTTGCTAGGTCTGGCAATAAATGTGCTGAAATATTTACGAATGTTTGTTAATAATACATACACATGCATCCACCTCGTAAAATGTACAACCTATTATTTGGAACTTTATATATAAATAGTAATAGTAACACAAAAAGAAAAAAGTACTAACTTTTTAAATACAAGCACTTTTTAGAATTCTTGTCAAATATAAATGCTACCCTAATATCGACAGAATTATTTCTCAAATTGATTGCATAATCATAAATTACTGTTCTCTAAAAGTATTTCCGTAAAAAAAATACTTCTAAATAAGAAAAATAATTTAAAATAAGATGATCCGAAAGTTTGACAAAACAAACTACAAGAAAGTAATTATTCCCCATGCAAAGTAAAAATTATCATTCGAATAGTTATTTTTCGTGTAATTGTAACTTTTATGTTAGTAGGATGGAAGTTTTGTGCATTTTCCTTTTGTTAGAAACATAGTTATGACTTTGGTGGAAAAAATCTAGAGTTATGTGACCATTAATAAATTTACCCAGTAAGTA
>JAPFFP010000002.1:14026901-14039689 GCA_026153255.1 Solanum medicagineum
TGCCTTCTAGGAAAACACTTCCGAAACAGTTTTCCATTAGAGGCTTCTAGTAGAGCAAAGAAACCTCTAGAACTCATTTACACAAATGTGTGTGGACCCATCCATCCACCATCGTTTGGTAAGAATATATATTTTCTTCTATTCATTGACGATTTTAATAGAAAGACATAGGTCTATTTCCTAAAAGAGAAGTCGAAAGTCTTTGGAATGTTCAAGAAGTTCAAAGCGTTTGTGGAGAATCAAAGTGGTCTTACTATAAAGGCGATGAGATCCGATAGAGTAGGAGAATTCACTTCAAATGAATTCAAGGAGTATTGTGAGGCAAATGGCCTTCATCGTCCTCTAACGCTTTCGTATTCACCACAACAAAATGGCATGGCGGAAAGAAAGAATCGGACGATTCTAGACATGGCTAGAAATATGTTGAAGAGCAAGAGAATGCCTAAGGAGTTTTGGGCTGAAGCCGTTGATTGTACGGTTTCTCTACTAAACCGTTATCCCACAAGGAGTGTTCGAGATAAGACACCCATTGAAGCTTGGAATGGAAGAAAATTGGGCATCTCACATCTACGAGTATTTGGAAGCGTGGCGTATACACATGATGCCGGATCAAAAGAGGACAAAATTAGATGACAAAAGCGAGAAATTAATATTTGTGGGATATGACTCAAGTTCAAAGGGATATAAGCTTTACAATCCTCAAACTCGTAAAGTCATCTCAAGTAGAGACGTGGTGTTCGATGAAGAAGCAACTTGGATTGGAATGTTCCAGAAGAAGAAAATTATAATTTTCTTCCTTATACATATGGAAATATCTCAAGGAGTGAAGAAAACTTGGAAACTCTAGAACCTTCTACACCACCATCATCACCGACACGCGGAGGACAAGAAACACCACCTTCAGAAGGAGAGTCAAGTAGTCTACAACATCGCACAAGAAGCATTGAGGAGTTGTACGAGGTAACTCAATCTATGGAGGACCTTACATTATTCTGCCTTCTAGCTGATTGTGAGCCTATAAGCTATGAGGATGCGGCACAAAGCGAGAAGTGGAGATGTGCCATGGATGAAGAGATTGGAGCCATCAAGAAGAACAATAGGTGGGAGGTCGCTACTCTACCAAAAGGGCACAAAGCTATTGTCATAAAATGGGTGTACAAGGCCAATAAGAATTCCAAAGGAGAAGTGGAAAGATACAAGGCAAGATTGGTGGAATAGGGATATAGCCAACTAGCCGGCATAGACTACGACGAGGTATTTGCTCCTGTCGCCCGTTTAGAAACTATAAGGCTGATCATCTCATTTGTGGCTCAAAATAATTGGAAGATCTATCAAATGGATATTAACTCCGCCTTCCTAAATGGCCACGTTGAGGAAGAAGTGTACGTCGAACAACCTTTGGGATATATCGTGAAAGGCCAAGAGAATAAGGAGCTGAAATTGAAGAAGGCCTTATACGGCTTAAAGCAAGAGTCGCGAGCATGGAATAGCCAGATAGACAAGTACTTTCAAAAGAATGGGTTTACAAAATGCCCCCATGAGCATGCCCTCTACACCAAAGTAAGCAAATATGGAGATGTGATGCTCGTGTGCTTGTACGTGGATGACCTGATATTCACAGGTAGCAATCCAGTAATGTTTGAGGAGTTCAAGAAAGCCATGGTTCGAGAGTTTGAGATGACAAACATTGGGCTCATGTCATACTATCTTGGGATCGAGGCGAAACAAACAAAGCATAGAATATTCATATGCCAAGAAAGTTATGCGAAGGATGTGCTCAAGAAGTTCAAAATGAGTGATTGCAAGCCGGTGAACACACCGGTGGATTGCAACATCAAACTATCAAAGATGATGAAGGATACTTAGTAGATCTTACACAATACAAGAGCTTGGTTGGGAGTTTGAGGTATCTAACTTGCACGAGGCCCGATATTCTCTATGGAGTTGGTATGGTGAGTCGATAGGTTGAGTCTCCAACCATAAACCACATGAAGGCAGCCAAGCGAATTCTTCGCTACATCAAAGCTACGATCGACTTTGGCTTATTCTATTTACCTTCTAATCACTTCAAGCTAATTGGATATAGCGATAGCGATTGGGGCAGAGATGTTGATGATCGTAAGAGTACAAGTGGGTTCGTGTTCTACATAGGAGATAAAACGTTTACATGGAGTTCAAAGAAGTAACCCATTATAACTCTATCAACTTGTGAAGCGGAGTACGTAACAGCTACATCATGTGTCTATCATGCGATATGGCTAAGGAAAATCCTAGATGAGCTCAAGTTCTCACAAAAGGAGGCAACAGAGATACATGTGGACAACAAGTCCGCGATTGTTCTTGCAAGAAATCTAGTCTTCCATGATCAAAGTAAGCACATCGATATGAGATATCATTACATCAGGGAAAGCATTGAAAATAAGGAGGTGTAGCTAAAGTACACGAAGACATTTGATCAAGTTGTGAACATCTTCACAAAGCCTCTAAAGCACGAAACATTTTAGAGATTGCGTGATATGCTCAGAATGACCAAATCAAGTTTAAGGGGGGATGTTGAAAACTAAACTTGATTTGGGCTTTGGTTTTTTGATATTGGACTTGCAAGTGTTGATCCAATAAATAGTCTGGAAGGTTCTAAAGATGTGTAGAATTCTCTAGAGAAGTCTAGAAGGTTATAGAGACGTGTGGAGTTCTCTAGAATAGTTTGGAAGGTTCTAAAGACGTGTGGAGTTTTCTAAAACAGTCTGGAAGACTCCGGAATTCTCTAGAATTCCCTAGATACTTATAGATCTTGCAAGAAGGCCCTGGGAGCTTGTAGAAGACTCTAGGAAAGTGTAGAGAAATCTTACCTTGTAAATATCTTAAATATTTTTGTAGGAAGATGCTAGAGTACAATTTGTAGCCGTTGGATCAAATTGATCCTAGCCATTCATTTAGGAAGGGGACTACTATATATACCCTCTTAGGCTTCTCATTTTCACAATCAAGCAAAAAAAATAAAAATTTCAAGATCAATATAATATAAGTTCTCTCCACTCTTCTCAATAGCCTTTCCACCTATATAAGCTCTTCTCTAATATATAGCCTCTTATTTCCAACAAATATGTTATCATTCATGACTAAGAAACTCAGATTCTAGGCAAAATTCAGCAGAAACAGAAGCAGGTGACCTCATTAGCATGTTGGGTAAGTCATGTTCGCAAGAAAACAAACTTACAGCATCTTAAAGAAACAGAATCATCATCAAAGTGAAATGTAACAAAGTAATGTATTTGAGAAGCAAAATCATTTCGACATTAGTTTTGATTCTTAACAATTTGTCAGTGAGACGACAGCAATAACACGCTCAATCAAATATGCAGTAATACGCGAGCATGTTTCTGGATCTAAACTCAATAGGGCATTTACCACACTGAATTAAGATGTGAAAATGAAGGCAGAGAACTAATAAGAGCAATAAAATGAGGACATTCAGCAGTTATGAACTCAGAACTAACATTTATTGTGAACTACAACAACCACAACTACCGTAGGATTAAGACAGGCACCAAATAGAGACAACCTTTGAGCGAAAGCTCATCATTTTGATATCATTTCAGCACAAATTTAAACTCACATCAAGGAGGGGATGGATTATTTTAAAATACCACAACAGTCTTTTGAAGTAAAACAGAGGAAAAGACATAAGTGACTCATGGACTCGAGATTATTTTCATCAGAAACTTAAACTAGTATTGAGATATGACTGGTAAGGTATAAGCCATGAAAAGCTAATGTCTTGAAACCGACCAGAGCACAAACGCACATAGAACACAAACAGCGTCTAATTCAAGATAATATCACAACACGGTTCCAGAAATGTCTTAATGACCACTAAGAACAGCGTCTCGATTTGATTCATCACAACATAACAGGTTCAGTTACGAAAAGGCAAACACAAAAGAAAAAAAAAGGATGACGTTTTGATATAACATCAGGATTTATTCCTACAACTAAAGGAACATACAACCATCATCAAGGAAAAACTGTGAACGGTCTGAACATTGAAACGTTTTTGAACAGAACAGTGAGCAAAATGATAACGACGCTCCGAACGACTTAACAACGAACAAACTAGATATGAACAAGAAATTCAACCAAACGACAGTCACCTCAGGGTGTATCAAACTCGAAGGTCGCCGTTTACAGCTAACAGCAACCTAAACTATTTACACGTCATTTACAGAGAGGAGTTGAGACTCAAGACGAGGGTATTACCTATATCGGAGCAGTGAAGCTGTGACGACGACCTTTGGACGAACTCTTCACCACAGCAAGATCCCTGTGCGAACTCCTTGACTCCGAAACTCAGAGGTTCTAGTTTCAAACACTTTGGGGACTGGCGGACTTTCTTTCTTTTTCGAAAAAAAAATCGAGGCCACGCATCCAGACCCCTTCTTAGGTTTTCCTTGCTTCTTTTTGGAGTCGAAATTGATTGTGGTTAGCTAGGGTTTTCGAGATGATCAGCGGCCCCTTCAAATTTGGGCAAAGAGCATATATATATATATATATATATATATATATATATATATAGGAACTTCTAGGGTTCAAAAAATAGGGTAGAAATTAAGGCTATTTCCCACTTAATCCCCAAATTCTATCCTATTTTTGAATCCAAAAAATCCCAAAGGAAATCTGCAAGCCGTTGGGACCAGGGGAGGTGGACGACTGAGCTTGGGCAAGGACGAGCTGTAGCACGAGATTAGGACACGTATGCACCAATTGGGGAGGGAATCATTGAGGGGAATATTGGTTTATTTGGCATTTTCTGGGTTTGATTCGCTGATTTGCTCCCTGATTTGCTGTTGTGTGTTGTCAAAGAAGAAGAAGGTCGGGGAGAGGGGATTGCACACGTGAGAGAAGAGGAAAGGATTGAAGAAGAAAGAGAAAATAAGGGATTGGGGGAATGTGGCCCCCACGCACTACACACACACACACACACACATATATATATATTATGTTGGCTAAAAAAATAAAAGGGGAAGTGGGCCGCGTTAGGGGATTTGGGCTGGGGCTTGACTTGATTTGGGCCAAAATTTGGTCCAAGAAGAAAGCTGAAAATGGGTTCAAGGGTAGGGGTATTTTGATTTAAAACTTAGCCACTTGATTGTAAGTTCAACCAATTACGATGAATTAATACAAATTAACTTAAGAGCTTTTAATATTATCAATTTGAAATAATTAAATAAATTCTGAAACAACACTTTTTTTAAAAAAAATAAAAGGCATTTATTTAAAATATTTCTCATATTTTGAAAACCACTTATTTTAAATTTGTCAAAATTAAAAGCTCTATAATTAATTCGTATTGAGGAGGGTAAAAATTGGGTGTCAACAATCCTAATTTATGTGACATTAATAGAATTTTGAGAGTAAATTAGATTTTTTTTTATATTTTTAAAAATATTTAAAGTTGTTAATTATCTTGATTTAATAAATAAAAAACTAAAAGAAATAAGATAAACTAATTAAAATTGAATAAGTACAAAAATTCCATAAATAACAGTAGTATGCTTCTCGCCTCTTCTATATAGTACCAAACTAACACACTTATATGACTAGGTGATAAAACTTGGACAAAAGATACTTATACAAAAGATATGCATGTTATGTTTTTTAATTTCTCGTTCGGTATTCAAAGTTTTACAGGATGGCGGTTAGGCGATCATTATTATATGGAGTAGAGTGTTGGTCAATCAAAAATTCACAAATCCAGAAGGTGCAAGTTGCGGAGATAAGGATGCTGAGATGAATGTGTGAACATACCAGGAGTGATAAAATTAGGAATGAGACCATTCAGGAGAAGTTAGGAGTGACCTCTATAGCAGATAAGATGAGAGAAGCGAAATTGCGATGATTTGAAAATGTGTAAAGAAAAAGTGTCGACGCTCCTGTTAGGAGGTGCAAGAGGTTAGATTTAAGAGTTACACATAGAGGTAGAGGCAGATCGAAAAAATATTGGGGAAGATGATTAGACAGGATATATATGGCACAACTCCATATCACCGAGGACATGACCTTAGATAGAAAGGAGCGGGTGTCGCGCATTAGGGTGGAAGGCTAATAGTTTGGTAGGGATAGGAGGATGCCTAGCTATGTGATATAGTGGGTTAGTAGGTTTAGTCGTGCATACGTGTCTTTATATCTTATGTTGATTGTTGTATGTCCCATGTTTGTTTTTTCTATTATATTTATATAGTATCATTTACTTTCCAATTTAGTTATTTCTCTTTCATATCTAGTATCTTCTACTTATGGGGCCCGACACTTTTGAGCTGAGGATCTTCCGGAAACAACCTCTCTATCTCTATGAGGTAGTGGTAAGGTCTGCGTACATTTTACCCTCCCTGGATCTCACTTATGGGATTCCACCGGGTATATATGTTGTTGTTGTTGTTGTTGGTGGTATTCAAAGTCCGTATTAAAGTCTTGACTAAATTTGAATTGCAAAGTAGTCCCATATGTACCACAATTCATGTTGGTACGTATGTTGTATTTCTTATTCATTAGTGAAAACATATTCGTGCTTCTTGCAATTAGAAAGGAATTACTGAATCTTCCAAATGATTAATAATTTAATAGTAAATTAAGATACATTTTTTATGAAAAAATAAATTCTCATAACAACATAATTTGATTTAATTATGAATTAATCCAATTGTTTGCTCCTTTTTCTACTCACCCATCAACCTAAGTCTTGTATGATTCTTCAACCAAAAACATTGAAGATATGTCTTCTCAATTTTTGTTCATACATATATATGGAGTCATTGTCCAAGACTTTTTATAACCAAAGGTGTCATATGTGGGCCTCAACCAAACCAATTTTCTGATTTTATTATGACGTCCTTGATGGTACTTTTTACTCAATTTTGTTTAGATTGGTCTCTATGAAGATTACCATTTACCAACATGCTTAACAAGTTGTTATCTGATGACCTAAGGTCCAAAAGTTTCATTGGAAGACATTATGTAGATTGTATATCATCAATCAAGTTAATATTCAGGGCTCTCAGTGTTTAAGGGAGCTAATCATATACAAAAACTATTTGGCTTAGAGTGCGACTTATTTAAACATGTAAACATATGACATCTCAGCGTAAATTTAACCCCATAAGCTAGCTAATAAGGGGAGGATTGTCCAAATCTATACAGCAAACCGTCAGTCTATTCCTAAACTAATGTGAGACTTTAACCTGTTCTTATATCACCCTTCACTCCAAAAGTACAATTTGAATTTGGATTGGGGGTCCAAACCGGATGGACCTGATTCTGATATCACATAAAAATATGATATTTGTATCTAACTCAACCCTAAAAATTAGTTCATGGGGAAGATTGCCCAAGTTCGTATAAGCAGATCGTCAATCTATTCCTCAACCCATGTGGGGCTTTGACCTACTCTATACAAAACAAAAGTATTATCTACCAAGCTTTACAAGAAAAATGTAAATTTACATATAAAATAACTTCTGGGAAATCACTTTAATTTAGACTTTTAAACTTTGTTGAAGAATTCATAATGGTTGACAGGAGTTCCATGAAGAACTGTCTCATTTTTTTCAAGGGGTGCAAAGATTGGGTCAATGAGTTTTAAACTAGCAATAACCATTTTGTACCAAGTTCATTATTAGATGCAAAACTGGCTGAATTATTTTATATTCTCTCGTATAAATTACTTTGAATAAATTAACTATGTTTGCTAGAGTATTTTAGAGATCATGATGCAAACTTGGTAATGGGTTACATCCAACCCCTGGCCTATACAACTCCCACAGAGGCTAAATGTCGGGGGGGTTAGAACTTCGCTAAAACTTCCGTGTGCAAGTGACGGGTGTCACACTGGATTTGGAGCTTTGAAGAGGGGTCTGCAAATAGCCATAAACCACTAATTGACCTTGCTGGAAATCAACACAAATGCAAGCGAGGTACTTCGAGTGCTGCACTCAAGTAGTTTAAAATATGATGCTTTAATTTGTGATTGCAGGTGCTTGATGAACAAACGAAGCATAGTGGAGTTGGGACACGTTTTTAGAGAACAATACAAAGTGGCAGATGAGCTTGCAAAGAAGGAGCAAGAAGGTTAAGCTATGTGTTACTGCTTTTTTTTGTCGCACCTCTAGTGTTTGTAATTAAGCAACTGCAAGCAGACACCATTGGTATTAGTTATATTCCTAATATAAACTCTAATATATATGTTGATTTCCCTAGGTCGGGATGTGGCCCAAACTAATCAGGAGATGGCACACGCTAGTGGCCAAAATTCCTTCTCTTTTTGGGATAAGTTTACCAAATCATCCTTTGAATATAATAAATACAATGTCTTGAAAAATTTAGTAAGAAAATAATTATAATTAATGATAAGGGTAAACTAAAAACTTAGTGGGAATTTATCTTTTGATTTCATAAAGTGGACAAGTATTGTTGGACATCTCAAAATAGTATAGTGAACAAGTAAAGATGGACGAAGGGAGTAATAGTAACACTAAATACTATGTAATATTATCCTGTTGCTAGTTATTTTAATATTTTTAAATTATAATTTAGTTTAAAAATTTATAAAAAAAATATATGAATAAAAATGTGGGTTGACTCGGCAAGGCCCGCGACCCAAGTACAAATTGACTGGGCTAGCTATTTTCTAGCCCATAAAAAAAAGGGACCAAACAGGCCTAGCCTGTCAAATTCCAAAGCTTACAAGGGAGAGTCTGGATGAGATGGGCCGACCCGTATTAACAACTAGACAATAAGTATACACTCCTATAATTTAGACTATCATCAAATTGTTTTCTAAAACTAATTAATATTCCCTCCGTCTCATTTTATGTTGTACCATTTGACTTGACACAGTGTTTAAGAAAAAAGAAAAGACTTTAAAACTTGTGCTCTAAAATCATCCATAAATATTTATGTGGTTGAGAATCATTTTATTAAGGTTAAAAGTGGAATTTAACTTAAAATTATTTTTAATTTAAGTAAGGTGATATTCCTTTTAGATCGACTAAAAAATATGCTATGTAAAATGGGACGAAGAGAGTAATAGTTTAGATTATTAAATATGCACTCCAATAATTTAGACTCTCATTAAACTTTTACTTAAGTCTTAAGAAAACAATAATGGGTTTATTTTTGAAAGAAATCAGCGATAAGAACAATTGTATAGGTAGCGAAAGGGATTGCTCATATTGGGAAAGACGAAAACCCAAATCCACTTTTATCTCTCTTTGAATTGGAGTGAGAGAGAAAGGAGGAAGAAGCTTTTGGAGTTTTCATCGGTATGGATCAGATATTGAACAAAGTGGGTTCTTACTGGATTGGTAAGAGAGCCAATAAGGAAATCAATTCCGTCGGAGACGACATTAATGTATGCCTTTTCTCCCTCTTATTCCGTTTGCTTATCAAATCTATCATCCTTACGAATTTTCATCATCTATTTTTGGGATTCTCCTGTATGTTTGTCTAAGCAATAAATTGCAGCTTCAGTTGCACAATTTAACATGAAGTTTGACCTCAATTGTTTGAATTTTGTTAAATTGGCTGGTTTCTATAGTGGGTGTGACCACAATTTTAATTTCTCAGAGTTACCGGTTATGAATCAAGTTTAGTGTTTGCTACATTCCTTATTATTTGAGCTTTTCCTGTTGTCTAATTTTGGGGAATTCTTAATTATGTTTGTAGAAGCATTAAACTTGTACAGCTTTGACTGCAAAATTTACCTTAACGACTAGGATGTTTGTCCTTCGTGGTCTAAATTTGCTGAAAAAGCTCTTCCTTGCTAGAAGTGGTCCAAGTGTTTCTGTTCAACGATTAAGGTATTACAATGCAGGGCGTGTGATGAATGCGCATCCTGACAGATGAACCAAGTGTTGTACTTGAGTGTGGAAGGGTTGAGGTGTGGGTCCATTTGAGTTCCAAAGTTGGAAACAACGGATATCTTGGTTATTTGAATAAGGGGAGAAGTCGAAATATACCCTTGACAATTTTTATTTGTCTTCCATTATATCAACCAAATTAGATCAACTTTTCCATCGTAGAAAACCGTTTAGTGAAAGGAGCATATTTGAGATGAAAGATAGACATGTGAGGTATGTTTGGACCTTTTCAACTGTTCAGGGCATACTTCAAACTTTTACAAGGGGTATACATAAACCAATTTGATGGTTTAGGGTAAATTTGATATATTGTTGTGGCTGTACTGTGGCAAATGGTAAGTCAAGTTAGACAACCTTAACAAAGAAGTACATATTTGAGACGAAAGATGACCATGTGGCCTTTCATGGATGAAATAAGCTAATAGAGAGGGAAATGGACAAATTGAATGCTTCAGGGGTAAATTTGAACGTTTTCTCTTTAAATTAAAGTGGATCCATAATTTTATGTTAGCGAGTCCCAAGTAGAATTTGAAGTTCATGCATACTCAGTACAAATATATACAACTTATTGATTAACTATATAGTGGTAAGATCACAAGTTGCTAATTTTCTTTTTGTTGTGGAAATATCGTGGATTAGCTAGCACATAATCATAAACAAAGAAAATAGAGAAGAAAAAATAACACAGAGATTTAATGAAGTTTGGCTAGGCCTACTCCTCCAAGCAAAAGTAGAGAGTGTTTTCTATTATGAAAGAAAAGAAATGAGAATACTTTCAAGCCCTTAGGGCTTACATTGTGGATCCTCTACATCGTATAGTATCCAAACAGTATCCCCCCTATATATAGATCCTAATTAGTCCCAGACCTATAAGGAAAAAGTTCTCCGAATCTTGAAAGGACAATATATTTCTTTTTCAAATCTATTAGGACAAAGGGTCTCCTAAACCAATAGGGGATTATGATTTTTCTAAAATATACAAAGGTAAAATTTAAGACATAATTAACACCGTTTAAAGGTGTCGCTTATGGTGAGAGCCCTACACTTCCATCCAAGAAACTGGCAGTTATAGACTTCTAATTATGAAGGGCAGAAAGTGGGAATTACTACTTCTCGTCTGTGAGGGCGGGGGTTTGGGTGTTAGGGTTTACCAAATCAAAAGAAACAGCTCTGTGTCATCCCTTGTATCAAGTGAGTTAATTTTGTGGAAGTTGTCTTAACTACGTATTCATTTTGTTTTAGAGAGAGTATGGGAAGCGATATAAAGATTTCAGAAATTAATGGAAAATGATGTGGTAAATTGAGGTTCTGGACTTCAAGGATTTTTTTAAAGACAAGGGGAACCTGCCGCCGCTATCCTTTTGGGTGAGCACAGGGTAAACCCCCACTTCTATGAAATAGCTCGTAAACCACATAGGAGAGGTAACCCACACTAGGCAAGCCCGGTGTGACGAGCTTGATCCAGAAGACAAATCCCTTGATTTTGCTAGTAAGGGGTTTCAAACTTGAGACCTCTAACATGGAAGCCCCCAGTCCAAACGAGTATTTTTAAATTGTATTCTTTTTAACTTTGCGGCGTCAGTTATGGAGTACTCCCTCTGTCCAATTTATGTGACAATGTTTGACTGGGCATAAAGTTAAGAATAAAGATAAGACGTTCGAAACTTGTGGTAAAAAATAATCAACAGGCATTTCTGAGGCTATAAATCTTCTCATTAAGGGTAAAATGAGAAGTTTCAAAGTCAAGTTGTTATTATATATAGAAAAGTTCCATTCTTTTGGTATCCATCAAAAAAGAAAGACAGTCACATCAATCGGGATGGGAGAAGTATAAAGTAGTGCATATGAAGATTCCAATTTGCTGATCCCTTTGCTGCCTAGTTATCAACTGTTACCGCTATATGGTACTTTGATCTATGTTGTCGCTGTTCAGAATGACTATGACATGGCATAAATATGACTCTTGTGACATGATGGAAGCCAATTTAATAGGTTTGGAGGTTATTTCCGTTGGCATTTTTGAGGATTATTCACAGAGTGATGACGTGTGAAAATTGGTTCTCAGTACATATTTTAGATGTACTGCATTTTCATCTGTACCTTGGTATTCAACTTAGATGTATTGTGAAATGGTTCTTTGGTTGTAACTGGGAATTCGGAACCCTTCTAATTGTAAAATGGATTGATAACCAGGAAATGCATTGGATTTAATTTTTTTGAATAAGACTTCCACATACAAGAAGCTTTAGTGACGGCATGGTACAACTAGATTTTATCACTGATGTGCTAAAAGTCACAACTTTTTGGATGAGCAGTATCTTCTCTCTGGTGCTCTTGTTCTTCCAGTTTCTTCGTATTTCCTATATTGTTCTTGGACTGTAGACAAATTTTGATTTGCCATTGCTGGTCTAAGGCTCATGGACTTATTTGTGTGCTTGGCCTTCAATTTTGATTAAGTGCATCTCATGTTGCATTTATTATGTCCGGTTAGGAATTATGAGGTTTTTTTTTTCTTTTTCTCGAAAAATATTTTCATTGAATATTGTTTTTTGGTTATAGATTAGAATGATTTTTTGGTTAGTTTCTGAAGGTGAAATTTTCAAATTTGACGAAGTGAAATTTTTTCTCACTCCCTCACAAAACTTCAACGTTGTTTTCAATGAAATGCATGTCCAAATGCAACTTCAATTTCCAATACAATTTTTCAACTTCAATACTATTGTTTTTTTCAAATATCACTCTGTTAAATGTCCAAATGCCTACTTGCTTGTTTTAAAGAACAGTATAATTCTATATATCCTGTAGAGATAAAGGAACCTTCTACACATTTTTCTCGACCTGTATTATTTAACTTCAGCATAGACTCTTCGTTGATTG
>JAPFFP010000002.1:14051014-14076809 GCA_026153255.1 Solanum medicagineum
ATTTTTTACTAGTTTATTGATCCTTTATTCGGGTACTAATTTGTTACTCCTCGTTTGTTGCATAAAATCCTTGTCTAAGGATCGACGTATCCTTCCATGCATTTCCATTGGGCCATGGAAGCCCAAACTCCCTCTTCTTCGAGTCAGCTCAATTCCCAGGAGAAAAAAGCTGCTGCACCAATATCGGAAGGCAAAAGTTGCAATAGAAGTTTAAATGGGATAAAGGCCCTGAGTTACTTCAACTCTTTTCTTTATTATTATTATTATTATTATTATTATTATTATTATTATTATATCTATATGTGCTTGTATGCTAACATTTTTATTCTATTGGTTGCAATCTGATTAGATTCCTCGGCCAGTCGAAAACATTAATGTTATGTTATTTCATTTTGAAAAAGTATGTGTAATCGATGAAAAAAAAAAGAAAGAAAGAAAGAAAATTAAAACAAAAATGTGATTTTACATTTCTAGTTAAAATTTTAGATCTAGTCAAACCTCTTTTAAGTTTATCCAACTTTTTAAGTCTAATCAATGTTTTCAAAATTAATAAACTTAAAAAAATCAATCTTTTCAACTCAATAATAATAAAAAAAAAATCAAAAGTTAGTCAAAAATTTTTTAATCGTCGGATAACCGCATTTAGCGGCCGTTTCGAGTGCGTAAAACCTTCTCGAAGTGGAAATGTGAACCCGAACCCTTTCTTTGGATTTTAAAAGATTTTTCTGTTAGGTCTTTTAAAATATTTAATGGTTTCCTAATTATCCGTAAAATTAGGTGGCGACTCTGTGTCTTTTCGAATCTCGAGAATTGGTTTTACTCAAATTAATTGAGTTTTAAATCAATTTTTGATTTTCAAATAATTTTTCATTTTTCTTTAAAAGCCTGTCATTTTTCGACATAACAGTTAACAGTGTTGATACCTCTATGTGTTTGTTAAATATTTATCTCCCCTTTATTTTCATTAAGCAACACATGGATGTCATTTTCTACTACCTTCGAAAGAAGTAAAAGAATCAATTCAGTAATGAATACTGATACACCACATCAAACTGCATAATCAGGCACTACATTTTAGCAGCACATACAAGGTATTATAACATGCCCGATGATGCCAATTTAAGCAGTCAGGAACCCCTTGCACATGGAGCTGATGTATCTAAGCTGGAGAGGTCCTTCACACATAGTATAAATAGCTATTGCATTCCTGCTGGTACTCCTTGGTACCTGGGAGATGAAGTTTACATACCAATAAATTGTTTTGGAAGTTTTCATTGAATTTTGATTATTGTTGCGTTAAAGGAAAGAAAGTTACGCGTCTATGATTCCATGCTGGGAAGAAGGCATAGGAATCCTTTTGAGGAAATTCAGAAAATCATTGTCATGTTGCCGACGTATTTACAGGAAAGTAATTTCTTCGACAAAACACATAGGACTAACTGGTCAATTTCGACACATACAAAGACAAGGTCACTGGTGAGATGATTGGCCAAGAAGTTCCTTTTCAAAGTCGAGTTTATTCAAGGAATTGCTCAACAATGGAGCGACATTGTGTAAGTATATTTCATGGCTCGAACCAATTTTTTTTATTAATATTTTTTTTTTTTGCTATCAGTTTAAATTCTTTTAAAACATTATATTCATAGAGATTGTGGAGTGTTGGTTGCGGCATACGCCGAATACTTGAGTGACGGGATTTCAATCTCAACACACATGATAGATGCTGAGTATCTTCGAAAGAGATATATTGCGTTGCTGTGAAAATATGGAACTGACAAGGCGTGTGATGGATATGTTAACGAAAATGACGATCCACCCAAGCTTAAGGACCAGTTAGTTACTCCTGATAGTGATAGGCTTGTCGATATTTCTTAATTTCAGTTTAAATGATTTTCTTATTTATCTTTCTTAGAAACATCTTCCTGCACAATTAATGCAAACCAGCACTATTTTTATTTTTTTTGGATGTTGCATAGTAACGTAAAATGTTTTGGTACTTATACAGTTAGTTTTTTTGATATTTGAAATGCTATGTTAACATTTTCACGTTATCCTGCTAGTAAACAGGTCTTAGCAGTTAGCATTATCTACTTTATGATTATTCTATAAATTCTATGCACATTTTATATTTACATTATTGATACCCACAAGATAAACTGTCACTAGGTATCTTTTTTTTTTTTTTTTTTGTGATACCAGGTTTATATGTACATATATTAAATATATCCATATATATAGTAACAAAATTGCCTTCAATCAGACCTTCGATACTTTATTACAATTTTTATTGATATCAGGCAATATGTGAAATTTATTTTATTTTATTTTAAGAACAAATAATTTAACTCCTACCATTTCATGTATTAACCAATATAAATGATTTTATTTGTTGGTAAGTGAACATAGATATTTTTTCAGTAATAGACAACTATCAATATTTTTTTACACACCAACCTTTACGCATGTATTTTACAATTTAAACATTTGTTACATATCCATAACCTTTATTATATGTAATTATAACTGTTACTGATAAAACTACAAAAGCTTATTATTTATCTTAAAGCGATACGAACCAAATAATAAATAAAAAATATAAGAAAAATTTTGAAAATAGTAAAAACGAAAAATTATTTTTTCATTGAAGTGTTAAAAATCAATTGCACTTCAAACTACCACAATTTATTCAGCAAGTTCATATCAACATATCACTTATCTTTTGGATAAAAAGTACACGTTATTCTGTTGTGGCCTTCATGACCATAATGCCCACAATAATTTGTGCTTGTGCTTGTCTTTTCTCCTACACTTTTCTTCCTCCCTTTTTTGGGTCTTCATGGCAACCTTTTGTACCTTGGTGAATTGACAGCTTCAGCTACAACATCTTTGGGGGCATATCAATCAACCTTATCGGACATTGAAACCATTAGGACCTCATAAGTATTCGTCAAAGCTTCCAATTTATAATAGTCACTGCAATATGAATGCATGTTGGATACATTTTTGCTCTTCAAAATAGCAACAACGTGCGAGCATGGTATCTCATCAAGTTAGAACCTCCCACAATTGCAGGTTTTTCTTTCAAGGCAGACGACGTAACGTCTCCCAGAATCATAAACCAAAGAGATACTCAGATGAAGGAACAACCTGTTAATGAAAAATACTTATTAAATTTATTAATATTTTTAACTTTTTTTAAAAGATTCATACAGTGCCTGATACTTAACTTTATCCGCTCGCATTTAATTGTATTCTCAATTAGAATGTCCTCAAATTTCTTCCCCAATGTTTCTTTCATATACGAAGCATTCTCTCTATTTTTGCAATTCCAAGAGCCAATTAGAATTTTGGCCTCCTCCAAGAAATCCAGAATAGGTATCTATTTTACAGCTACCAAACAACCATTTATGCATTCAGCAATGTTGGAAGTCATCATTCTCCCCCTATTAACGATTGCATGTACTCGAGCCTACTTCTGATACCTCACATTTTCTAGATACTTCTTCACCCTGTAATCAATTTTTTCAACCTTTGTCATCAACTTATTAAACTCTTCTATCCGGTAACCTTTAACCATTGTGTAGTAAAGTCGGTTAATGTGTTTTTGCTTCTTCTATAGTTTGTGCAAATATTTTTTCAAACATATCATATACATGCATAATGAGGGACGTTTGGAAAAACAATGTTTACGCTCTTCATGATACTTTCATTCCCATCTAATACCACACACATCTTTTCCGTCTCTCCAAATGCATTTTTATATTGCTGAAAGAACCACAACCATGAAGTATCATTCTCCGTGTCAACCACCCCATACGCTAATGGTAATATGCATCCAAATTGGAGATCACAATATAAAAAAAATGAAAATAATCAAGTCTCCAATATTAACAAAAAAACACTCATTAATTTACCAACAATGGAACAAAAAAATGTATCTACCCCATCAAGTGTGCTAGCTGACAGGAAAGTCTTTTTATAAGGTCCATCGACATGC
Source organism: Solanum medicagineum (assembly GCA_026153255.1). Lineage (NCBI taxonomy): Eukaryota > Viridiplantae > Streptophyta > Magnoliopsida > Solanales > Solanaceae > Solanum > Solanum medicagineum. The sequence continues at coordinate 14,055,012 of JAPFFP010000002.1, forward strand.
ACACCATCAACAATGACTGTTGGCCTACAAAACCAAAACCCTCTCATAAGTGGCCTCAATGTGATGAAAAGACACGTGAACTTGTTATCATCGCCCTTGTGCATCCTTATATACGAATTTGGAAACACAGTATTCAGCATATATATATCTGCCCCTTCAAGTGTGCTAGCTGACAGGAAAGTCTCTTTATAAGGTCCATCGAGATGCGCACCATCAACAATGACCGTTGGCCTACAAAACTAAAACCCTCTCATAAATGGCCTCAACGTGATGAAAAGATACATGAACTTGTTATCATCGTCCTTGTGCATCCTTACACACACACACACACACATACACAGAGCCAGTTGCCGATAACCTTGCAGGCTTGCCCCTCAACATCTCCAACACTCGCTTTTTTGCATGCCATGCTTTTTGATACGTAATATCAATCCCAAAAGCAGTTTTGAAATCATTGACTATATCATTTGGTGTGTGAGTTCTTTTGTAATTAATCAACTTTGGTGCTGTCTCACCACTCACAAATGACAACGTCGCTTCTATTTTGTTTAGTACCCGTTCTCCCATTAGTACTTTTATGAACATCATTGAAGTATCTAATCTTAAATATTTCAGTGTTTTTCCTGCATGATGCCTTCATTCTCCAGCCACACTCATCCGAAAACATACTGACACGTAGCTATAAAATTAATGAAATTACGTCATTCAAACTGAAAACAAAATATTCAGTTATATGGTGTTATTTTTTTTCCAGGCAGAATGAATATAGCTAAATATTTGTCTAGTTATCAAAATAAATAACATCCTACCTTTTAATACATTTTGGTACCTGAATAGATAAGTGTTCCACCAAGTTTCAATTTATGGTTAAATAAATTTATTCAACTATCTAAAAATTTTTCAAGGTGAAACACAACCAGATATCACATCACTCTTTAAATTACTTCAAACTTGAGTTTCTATTAACTATATAAATCAGGTATCAGTTGGCGTACAAAATCCAAAAAACTATCAAGTATCAACTATAACAAAACTTAAACCACTCGAATTCATACCTTTTGTTGTCGGATCTTTTTACTTTGAAATTACACCCCTTTTCGACCTTATACTTCGCCATTATTGATACCAGGATCGCTTTATCCTTATACAATTGTTTCTCTCTTACATCAACACTTTTTGGCATAGTGATCCTGTTTGATACCTCTATTCCATTTTCAAAATAATTTTCACCATTCTCGATTTCTACTGACCCAATCAAATCTGCTTCATGTTGTGTTACTTCGGCACAAACAATCGATCCATTGACACCATCAAACGTCGCAGTATCAACCACATCCAAATTCATAGTATCCACGCATAAGGATACTTACCAAACCCAAGTTCAGTTTTTTTTATCTCAATGTACAGCTTCACCCCCATATCATTCTTAATAGTTATAGCAGAAGCATTATCATCGACGACGTATCTAACAATAGTTTTTTTTCTTTTGTTAATGCCCAGTTCAGCCACAATTGCGTCAATCAAGTTTACAACCGAAATATTTTCCCCTACGACTATACCATCGCTTTTGTACCCATGATAATCAACATCAAGTTTCCACTTTTCAGAATGTCGAAGTAATATAGACACGTTCATTGTTTCTCCACCTCGATCTGCTTTAGCAATTGAAACTAATGTCTGCTAATTTGATTCGTTGCACCTCAATTTTGCAGAGAATTTTTTTTTAAAATTTTGAAAATGAAATCTGTTTTGGATAGATACCATCTAAATGTTATATCAATAACGGCTTACCGTAATTAATGATAGGCATAATTTGAATTTTCATTTAATTCCTTTTTTTCGTAATTGTCAGGTTGTTTCCTTTTAGTTCGCGAAGTATCAACGCTGAAAAAAAGGTATCACACGTGCATTAGTTTAGGGGATTTTCCGTAATTTCATAAAAAAGTTGGTAAAAAAGAAAATTATGTGTTTATAGTATGAGATTTGTATAATTTTTACTTAAATATTATTAACAAAATTTTACAACAAGTTGTAGATATAGTTGAATACATTAATATAAAATAAATAATAAGATATTAATACATTGATACAAATGTATAATTAGCAGCAGATACAGATAAATACATTTGATACACAAAAGTATAATAAGGAACATTAACATTTAAAATGTATAATTTTTACTTAAATATTATTAACAAAATTTTATAACAAGTTGTAGATATAGTTGAATACATTAATATAAAATAAATAATAAGATATTGATACATTGATACAAATGTATAATTAGCCGCAGATACAGATAAATACATTTGATACACAAAAGTATAATAAGGAACATTAACATTTAAAATGTAAATATACAATAGAACATGATCATTTTGAATTCATCTACTCTAACTAATCTTGAACTCGCCTCACGGTACACATACATAACAATAATAATAACAATAATAAGACGTTCAATATCATTACATAATGGAAGTCTGAGAATGGTACTGTCAAGTATATATGTATGCAAATCAGACCTCAACTTAAAATTGATAGAGAGATTGTTATTAATAGGTTCTCAGCTCAAGAAAAAACTTAAAAAAAATTATTTTGAAGAAGAAATACGAAAATGAAGAAGCCACGACAAAATACTAAATGTAGCATGAAAAAAGATTTTGAGAAAAGAACAATAATTACAATAAATAATAATATAATCAAACTACAAGATACAATAGATAATAACAGAAATCGAAGATCAAGAAACTACTATGACTACTAATACGAAAAGATATGTGAGACAATTCTCAACTATCTATTAGCCTTGTAACATAATCGATGTCCTCCATAACCTGTTATCTAAAGTAATGTCCTTGGTAAGCTATGTAACATAATCGATGTCCTCCATAACCTCTTACCTAAGGTCACGTCCTTGGTGAGCTGAACGTACACATTACATACACGCGTTATTAAAATTTTGGATCTGCATCTGATGCATGCTTGTCTCTGTTGCTCCATTGAGTTCTCACTCTTGGAGATGCTGCCACTACACTATTCTTCACACAACATGGCTTGGGTTTTATCCTCCATGGAATAAGCATGTCAAGGCCACATGATGCTGCTGCCTTGGGAGAAAAATTACATGGTCTTCTTCCAATTTGCTCATCCTCCAGTAATTTCTTCCTATTATTTTCCAAGGCAGATGAAATAGCTAGCTCCTTTGCATCCTTGAGAAATCTCTGAATAATGAAATTTGGTACAGCCGGCTTATTGGTACTCCAATGGCAACATTCCTCAGCCACTTCGTTATTCGATTTTCTATGTTCTGCTTCGTCAACAATGTCATCTATCGACTCATCCCCTAACGAAAAAACATCAAGTGCATCTGAGAAAACATCATGGTTGTCAATATTTCTAACGTCATGATCTTCACAATCATTGTCGATATCGCCATCATAGACCTCATCGTAGGATTTGGTAGTTGTACTACTTGTAGCTAGTAATTCTTTTCTTGTATGCCACATACATGGTGGCAATTTTGGAGGGGGTACAATTTCAATGGTTGTAGTCAAGCCCATTATTTCCTTTGGTTTTCCAGGCCTTTGCTCCCAAGAAAATGGCACTCTATTAAAAATATCTATTGAAAGTTGAGGTGGGATATTTGAATAAGAAAATGATTTTTCACTAGATTTCCTAGTTGACAAGAGAGGAGCACTAAAATCTAATTTTCTTGTGCATTTTTCTTTTTTCTCTTCTTCTTGTTTTTCCATGGTTTTGAAGATATTGGATCAACAACAAATCTTGAGAAAATAAGAAGAGTTGAACACTTGTGTGAAAAAGTTTAGTCATAATTATCAATAGTTGGAACTATGGGCTTCTCGTGGAGTTGAGCTAAAAAAAGTGCAACTTTTATTTGGTCACGTCACAGGTTACTCACATTTTTATGCCACATGGCTTCTACATGTACTTTTGTGCTAGCTAGAGCCAGAATATCTTGGAATGATTACCAATTTCTTGTTGCAGTTGTTTCGCGATAAGTTTAATCAAACCCAATACTTTTTGTTAAAAAAAATATATTTTTTATGTAAAATTTTACCAGAATGTCAACAAACTTTAGATTCCAAATCAATAATTCCAATGGTTTGAGATTGTCAAATTTTAGAGCTCTAACACATCAATTTAAATTCCAAGCCACTAATTTCCCAAAATTATCCTTTATTTAGTGTCTAAATCTAATCACAAAACACTATCCAGGTGTCTTGTTATAGCATTTGTCTGCTTCACCACAACACTATGCTCAGTGTGATCCCACAAGTGAGGCTTGAGAGGGTGTAACGTAAGCAAACCTTACCACTACCTTGTAGAGATTGAAAAGCTGTTTTCAGGAAACCCTCATCTCAAGAATCAAGCCCCATAAGCAGAAAATACTAGATATGAAATTTGTCTACTTCACTAATCATGGTAATTATTGGTGACTTGATTGTGTAATTACAACAACACTGCATAGAAAGTGATGTTGGAAAAATGAAAACAAAAAGAGAAACGAGACCATTACATTTTCTTTTGAATCCTTTTCATATTTGATCCTCTCTTGTGAGAATCCAAAAGAACATCATTTCACATAAAGCTTGTGCATACTTTTAAAAAAGTGTAGAAAACAGTCTCTCAGCACATAAATGAAGTTTGCAATAGGCCCAAAACAAGTATAAGGAGAATTCTGCTCGATGAAAATTCACAAATATTTTCACTATGATTGACCAAAAAAGCTATGTACATTAGATTTCTAATTTCTTGCTCTTTGTTGCTATTGAGCATGCATAATGGCCATTGCACATCTAGTTTGAATTTTTCTCTCTGTCATGAAAATTTTCGAGAGCTCCATACATGATCATGTATTGGCCCTGTGTGCATCATAAAAAATTAGGCACCCACTTCCATACAACAATCACCAAGAAGCAGCTCAATATACATCTATTGCTAGTTCCTTCACGTCAGTGGTTGTTCTTTAACTCCTTGCTGTACTCTGTGATACAGATCAAGTGTATCTGCATGGCTGGAGTCAAGACACAGGGCTGCCTCACAATCTCGAATTGCGGATTTAAAGTCACCCATCGACTCATGAAACGCTGCTCGAAGATGGAGCAGTTGTAAGTCCGGCTTGAAAGAAATGACTTTTGTTAGCTCTGCAATAGCCTCGCCTTCCTTGTGATCATCCATCAGAACTGAACATACATTTTCCAGTATTACTTTCTCATTCAAACACTTGTAGCATAGTAGAGTACATTAATACACATTAAGACATAATGTCTCCTGCAATAAGCGAAACACAAAGTCGGGGTGGGGGAGCCAGAGAAAAATATTTGTACTAATCCATGTGCAGTTAACACTACTCTGCACTTCTAGGTCAGTTCACTCAACTGAATGGTCTAAAGTTTAGGTGTTTGGGAACATTGGACAATCTAGGGGCAGAATAACGACGAGAAGGACAAAAGAGGAACTGATTCCAAACTTCCTAACCTCACACAAGTAACTCTAGGAAATGTGAAAACTTATTTTTCCATATTGCATTTTCCATACTTCTGTGAATCTTGATCAGATGATGTTGCAGTCTTAAGGCCATTGAATTCAAAAATCTCAAAGATATATGAATGCATAAATTTCCAACTTGCTAAGAATGATACTCACTAATCACCCAAAATATTCCACCAACCAAATAGATAGGTTTTGTTCGAGAAATTAAATTCCCACATAGTGATGCCAAAAGAAGAACAGGAAATCAAAAGGGACCATTTTAAGACATTAGTCAGATATTCAAGCAAAAGACTCTAGGGACTGCAAACACCACTAGCTCCTTCAAGGAGAAACTGACAGATGAAATATGTTGTGCGTCCTTATGAAAGTAACTACTCAATTGGATTACAAGACTGTTGGAAAAATGATTCTAGTATCTCAAAAAGAAGTAATTCATATTATTATCTAGATTCATTACTTAATAACTTATTAATGAACATTCAATATGTTAATTTCTATCATATTTCTAATTGACTACTAAATGTCCTTATTAATAGTCTTGTTTGACCACTGCCTTTAATATCACCCTAAACTAAGTTGCTCGGACTCTTCAATTTTGATGTTGCACCCGTGTCGACACAACGTGGGTGTGCGTGTGGATCTGTATTCGATTTGGTCAACCAATTTTGGATACTTTGACCAAATCCGAGAGAGAAATTCTAGACAGATTCAATGATTTTTGTAATCAAAACAAAAACTAAAGTGAAGTTGAAGAAACTGAAATGCCTTGTATGTACAAATTCCTATTGTCACTCCCATTCCTTTTTTCTCCTTCAAGATTCTCGTCTTGATCAATATTTTTTCTCAAGTTCTCCACATAATATCCCATAGATCTTATAATTTTGTTTTAGATATTTGAATTACTTTTAGCCGAATCCTCGCAGGCGTATTCATATACGGATTCATATCCATGAATCTTACAATTTAAATCATAGAGGATCTGGCCTCTAGATCCGCACCCATATCGGACATCCGTACCTTAGTCTGAGCAACTTAGACCCTAAATACCTTTCAAAAATTCCTTTTCTTTTTATTGATATAAAATCTAATTAATCCATTTCAATCATGAGAGAAGGTAAATTCTCTTTTGGCTGTTACCTCTTATTAACATGGGAGATGTTTTGGATCACTATGGAGGTGTATATGTATATGGGTATTAATACCCTTTTTTTGGGAGTGAAGAGAGAAACAAAAATTCTTCCTTCTAATTCTTTTGTCTGTACTTTGGGGTGCTGGTTTTTCTCTGATTAATCTTTTTTAGTTTCTGTACTCCTAGTTTTATACTTAAAAAACTGTTGAATCCTGGGGGATACACCTATATCCGAATGAAACATCCTCAAGGACAATGTCTTTTGACACATCTCAAGTGTTATGATGGAGTATTTTCCGTAAGATCTCCATCAATCTTAAGGATATTACACTAGCCTTATGGAAAGTACTAATTACAAAGAAGACCAAAATGACTCGATATAGAGATAAACGAATAATTCTTGACTTTTTGAAGATGATATCATTGTGTTAATATAATCTTCAAAAGTTCGTATAGTTACAGGAAAGGAAAAGTAATATTCTTTCTTAAAATTCTTTTTGGTTTGATTTTTTTCTAATTTTACTTTGGGTCACAATTTTAATACTGCTGACATCTAACTTCTTCGTAGTATGATGGAATTTGTCAACAGATGAGAATGCTTTGTGGTCCAATAGTGCTCCAAACCCTAAACTCTAAGCCGTTCTGTTGATACCTTTGAGAATTCTAATTTACAGGAGGTGTTACAGATTTAGAAGACAAAAGGCAAAAGCAGTTTGTCTGGAGAGAATATACTAGGAAAGTTATTATTGTGAAAGATAACTGGATATTTGTATTTGTGTTAACAAGGTATGTGACAAACCTATATGTCTATATTGAAATGGATTTGTGTGTGGTGGATTAAGTATACATACCCCTCAATGAAATAGAAGATCCGGTGAAATGATAATCCCGCTAAGTTAAATTTGATTGAGCGGACGATATAAATTATTGTCGTTATTTCTCAAGCGAATCTTTTGGCCAATGTGAGTAATTGAGTGTTAGACTTTGGTGTTGTTGAACATATTTGTGCTAAATAAATTTGTTGTGTCCTACACCGAAATTGGAGAAGAAGAAAAATTCATATACGTTGGTGATTCTATAACTGCTAAAGTTCTTTATGAGAAGTTCTTATTAAATTTTACATCTGTTGGCATTATCTAAGGTGCCATATGATTTAAATATTTGTACTAGATTGAAATATTTTACAACAGCAAGTTCCCTTACAAACAAAAAGCCCTGATCCCCTCGTACCACTTCCCAGCGGCCACTCCGCTGCCATATCTCCGCCCGCCATTTTTCCCGAAAAATCAACTAATTGCTCAGTTCCTCTCACTCTTCGACTTCGCAGGATCTTGAAAAAACCCAATCTTGAACTAGGTTTTTCTGCTTCTTTTGGGATCCCATATTGCTTAAGAGTTCTACTCATCAAAGTTTCTTACTTCATTGCCATATCCTTGGATTATTTTTTTCGCAGAAATCTCCGATCAAATTCCGATTGCCAGAAAGATCGACTTTCCTTTCTCATCGCCGGGAACATTAGGCGTGAAAATTCTTTTCAAATTGGAAACTATCTGTCATCAATCGAAGTGGTTTCAGCCCATCAGGGCGGAATCGATTTGCTACAGCTAACTGTCTCTTTCCGGCGGTTCTCTTCCATCAGAATCTCTTTCCTTTCTTGCTTTTTCCATTTTCCGGTAGCATTTAGAAGAACGATTCATCTGAAAAAAGGGATCATCGCTTGATTGCCCAAGAATCCAAGATTCGTTCAGTTTTGGGTCTTTGCTTCAGATCGACAATCTCCAGCGTGGCTCCATGTCCAGTGAACAACAAGTAAGAAGCTTTGAAATTCCGATGACATCCAGTTTTCAACACAAAACCAACCCAGGTTCAATCGTTCCTCTTCATCTCTTTACTTCTTGAGTTTTGGGTAGTCACTTGCATAAATTTGTGTGGGTTGTTACCTTTCTTGTTATATCGAAAATTCTTGTGCTGATTATTGTTATAATTCGTGTTTTGACCTGCCTTGATTGGATTGTAGCATCTAGGTTTGTCATTTGAATTGGAATTTGAGTTTTTGATAGGTTTGACAATTGGATTTGTCATATTTCCATTGGAATTTAAGTCCTTTTTTGGCAAAAACCTTCTTAATTTGTTCAGCGATTTTATTTTTAGGGAGTTTATTAAATTGCTCACTGTTATTATTTCTTGAGTTCTTACTGTTGCATATTGATTATTGTGCATTAATCCTATCGTTTTTTTACTGTTCCATATACTATTGTATCGTTGCGCTGTTGATTTTGTGAGATTGTATTTTCTTGATCTTCTGTAGTTCCTTTGAGTTATTAGTTTAGAGTTTAGTGGCGTTAGTGACTGATAGTGGATTTGGGTCATGTCGTCGGTTGGGATCGGAGGCGAGGGGTAGTAGGAGTAAGAAGGAAATAGATTTACTTAAATTGAGAGTAGGGTGATGAAACATAGGATCACTTACAGGGAAGTCCATAGAGCTAGTTTAAAGTCTTAAGAAGAGACAAATTAATATTGCGTGTGTTTAGGAGACCAGATGGGTAGGCACCAATGCACGTGATGTGGTTTAAATTATGGTATTATGGTGGATCTAGGGATAGAAATGGAGTAGCTATCCTAGTAGATGCGGACCTTAGGGAGTACACTATCGAGGTCAAAAGGATAAATGATAGGATGATATCTATTAAACTCATTATCAGTAGACATATAGTGAATGTACTTAATGCCTATGAGCCTCACGTGGGCCTAGATGAGGAAGTCAAGAAGCTCTTTTGGGAGGTTTTGAAAGAGGTTATGAGAGGTCTATTGGACACAAAAGATCTTCATAGGGGGAGATTTTAATGGGCATATCGGTACAACTTCTAATGGGTTTGATGGTGTCTATGGAGGCTTTGGTTTTGGGGAGAGGAATGGAGGTGGGTCATCTCTCTTGGATTTTGCTAAAGACTTTGAGTTGGTTATTGCTAATTCAAGTTTTCCAAAAAGGGAAAATCACTTAATTACGTTTCGTAGCACGGTTGTTAAGACCCAGATTGATTACTCACTCTTCCAGAAGGGTGATATCAGTTTTTGCAAGAATTGCAACGTTTATTTGAGTGAAAATATTTCCACTCAACATAGGCTTTTAGTGATGGATTTAGAGATTAAAAGGGATAAGAGGAAGAAGACTATTTATGTCTAACCGAGGATTAGATAGGGAGGCCCGACTCCTGCCCTTTCTCGGGAGATGGGGGGGAAAGTTGAGTAGTTTGGGGGCTTGGAGTAGTAGTGGGGATGTGAACATGTGGGACACTATTGTTGGTTGTATTAGAAAAGTAGTTACCGAGGTACTAGGGGTATCGAAAGGATCCTCTGGTGGACGTAAAGGAAACTGTGGTGGGATGGAGAAATTCAAGGCAAAGTGAGAGCTAAGAAAGTTGCCTATATGAAGTGGTTGGAGAGTACGGACGAAGATGAAAAACAAAGCATTAAGGATATCTATAAGACGGCGATGACAGAAGCAAAGAAAGCAATCACTAGTGCTAAGACATCAGCATTTGAACGTTTGTATGTCGAGCTAGGAGAAAAAGTCAAGGAAAAGAGATTGTGTAGGCTCGCGAAAGAGAGAATAGAGAGATAATCGCTCGTGACTTGGATCAAGTGAAATGCATCAAGGATGAGGATAGTGAAGTGATGGTGGATGAGACTTCCATTAAGCAAATGTGGCAAGCTTACTTTCACAAAAAAAAAGGATAGAGATATTGAGCTGGGTTATTTGGCACACAGTGATAGTTATCGAGCCTTTGGCTATTGTAGGCGTTTCAGAGCTGAAGAGGTTAGACGCGCTGTTAATAGGATGAGTAGAGGAAGAGCAATCAAACCCGTTGTTATTCCAGTGAATTTTTGGAAGAGCATGGATAAGGATGGTACAGAGTGGTTGACTAGGTTGTTTAATGTTACTCTAAAGACTGCTAAGATGCCCGATGAGTGGAGGAGAAGTACAATGGTTCCATTGTACAAGAACAAGGGTGATATTCAAAAATGTAACAATTACAGGGGTATCAAATTGCTAAGCCACACTATGAAGGTTTGGGAGAGAATGGTGGAGGTGAGGGTGAGAAGAGGAGTGTCTATTTCAGAGAATCAGTTCGGATTCATGCCAGTGCAATCGACTACTAAAATAATTCATCTTGTTCGGAAACTGGTGGAGAAACAGAGGGAAAGAAAGAAGGACCTTTATATGATATTCATTGATCTTACGAAGGTCTATGAAAAAGTTTCAAGGGACGTCCTATGGAAGTGTCTAGAGGCGAAAGGTGTTCTAATGGTATATATTAGAGTGATAAAGGACCTGTACGACAGAGCCATAACTCGGGTAAGGACGGTGGGAGTAGACTCGAAGTATTTTCCTATTGAGATGGGACTTCATCAAAGATCTCTGCTGAGCTCTTTTCTTTTTTGCCTCAGTGATGGATGAGCTGATATGGTCTATCCAAGATGAGGTTCCATCGTGTATGCTATTTGCGGATGACATAGTACTGATTGATGAGACCAGGGATAAAAGTTAATGATAGGTTGGAGGTTTAAAGACATACTTTGGAAAGGGTTCAAATTGAGCAGGATCAAGACAGAATGCCTGGAGTGCAAATTTAGTGTTACGAGGGATGAAGCAAACATTGAAGTGAGGTTTGCCACTCAATCTATTACTAAGAGAGAAAGCTTTAAATATCTCAGGTCCATCATCCAAAGTAGTGTGATATCTAAAGATGTCACACATTGTATTGGGGCAGCATGGATGAAATGGAGGCTTGCCTCTGGAGTATTACGTGATAAAAAGATACCACTTAAACTTAAATGAAAGTTGTACAGAATTGAGATTAGACCGTATTTGCTATATGGAGTGGAGTGTTGGCCAGTAAAAAACTCACATGTTCAAAAGATGCAGATTGCAGAGATAAGGATGTTGAGATGGATGTGTGGACATACCAAGGGTGACAAGATTAGGAATGAGACCATTAAAGGGAAGTTAGAGGTGGCCTCTGTGGCAGAAAAGATGAGAGAAACGAGACTATGATGGTTCGGACATGTGCACAGAAGAAGTGTTGACGCTCCTGTCAAGAGGTGCGTGAGGTTAGAGTTAGAGGTTATACGAAGGAGTAGAGGTAGCCGAAAAAGTATTGGGAGGAGGTGATTAAACAGGATATGGTGCAACTTCATATTACTGAGGACATGACCTTAGACAGAAAATAATGGAGGTCGTGTATTACAGTAGAAGACTAGTAGGCTAGTAGGGGTAAGTTGATGTCTTGCCTTGTGATATAGTAGACTTGTAGGATTAGTCGTGTTATTATATATTGTGTTGTTATTGACCGTCATTTATTTTGCTATTTGTATTGTATTTATGAGTTTCCAATTGCTTTCCACCATAGTCGTTTTTGTATCTAGTATTTTTTGCTTTTGGGATTGATATATTTGAGTTGAGGTTCTTCTAGAAACAACTTCTCTATCTCTATGAGGTAGTGGTAAGATTTGCATACATTTTACCCTCTCCAGACCCCACTTGTAGGATTTTACTGAGTATGTTATTGTTGTTGTACTAGATTGATGCTTGTGAATTTGATGAGGTGCCACTTATATTTTTATGACAAGTATTGCGACCATACCAACAAAACATCTCTAAACTATGGACTTTTTCATGTGAAACTTAGAGGAAAGAAATGAAAAGCATCTTTGCTTCTTAAATCACTATCTTAGCGTGGTCATGTATATAAACATATTGTACTATTAGCCTTCTTTCTATAACCATTGTGGTGCTTTTGCTTATGTATGGTTTGGTTGTTGTGGATCTCTTGGCTATTTGGAGTACTAGATTTGTACATTTTAGTTCTGTTTTATCTTAAGAGTACACAAGATATTATTTTTATAGATTATTTAAGTTTTTCTTTCAACTGTGAGAGTTGTGTTGGAATTGAGCATACTACAAAATTATATGCTTGTGTTTTTGAGTATCTAAATTGTTAGAATTAAATCTTACTGATTTTTTGAGACTCCAAACAAATAACTAGATGTGAAAAATTCTACTGTTATCATTTAAAATGATTTCTCTTGATATGCAAAAGTATTTTTATTGAGAAACAAAGGTGAGGGGTTTGATGTATTCTTTATATGTCAATATAACTTATATGTTTTGATAACTTTATAAATTGTGAAAAAGTTCTCCCTCTATTATGAAATATTTGAAAGTGTAGGGGTGACTTATTATGATTATGTTTTTGATTGTATGCTAATAAATATAGCATATACAGATTTGTGGTAGCCAGTTCTAATGTGACTAAATGCAATGCTAGAATTGAAAATATAAATAAAGTATATTGAGTTTTGGAAGTGATAATACTTCTCATGTTCTTATTGTTGAAAATAATGTTGTTTCTTGATTCATTGTTTTGGAAAGAAATCATTGGTGATACATGAGAGGTACACCGATTATGGTACCAAATAAATTGAACAATTTGTTGTACCGGAGGAGTACAATATATGATGTAAATTGGATTCAAAATTCACTAGTGGTTATGTGTTTATCCTTAAAAGAGGATCATATATGAAAATTTTTTTGATGACAAGGGGAACCTGCAGCCGCTACCCTTTGGGAGCGCATAAAGTAAATCCACGCTCTTATGCAATAGCTTGTAAACCACATAGGAGAGGTAACTTGCACTAGGCAAGCTCGGTGCGACGAGCTCGACCCAGAAGGCAAAACTTGTTTTCACTGGCAAGGGGTTTTGAACTTGAAACCTCCAACATGTCTCAAGCTCAAACCACTGCGCCACTCCGAAGGGTTCACAACAGGAAAATCAGTTAAACAAAATCGTTGGGTTGGAGTTAGTGACATTGAGGCTAGGCAGGTAAGAGATCTCTCAATGAGTATTCCAAGTGGAATAAAATCAGAATATTAATTTTGTGTCTATGTGGCTGCCTTGACTGAATGGCAAAAATTCCATTTGAGACATAACATGATAAAACAACAGTTTTGAGATGAAATTAATCGGTGTAGTCAAAGGTGAATTTGATCGATTCACTGACTAAATAAAACATCAAGGGGAGTGAGCCTTTTGTCATTTTGAAAAGATCAACAATGATGGTAGTCCAACCTATGTGACTGGATGGGATCTAATTAGGTTCATATGGTAATAAAACAAATCATTAGTTGATCAAGTGAGCACTATAAAATTATGTTCCTCATATGATGTGTGAAAATATAGTGCAATAACCTGCAAGGTAAAGTGAGGATGAGATACTCTCTTAATCCAACTCATATCCTTTATATGTGGTGTATTGCTCTACAAAACACACTTGATGATTGGACCTATATGAGTGTGAGGTAGTGCACCTTCTATGAAATTGTGACAAATTGCTAGAGCACTCATGAATACTAGGACACGTTCATGACCTCTTAGCGCAAAACCACGATAACGACAAAGATTGTGCAAGTGTGATGTGATAGAATAAGACTTTGAGCTTACAAAAGAATTTTTGGTTTATAGAAGTTCTAAATTTCACCAATTGTTCTGTAAGTTTATATCTTATTTTTTCTAGGTTAAGTTCAAAGTCTACGAGCACCAGATTCAATGAATTGTACTCATGTGAAAACCCAACAAACTTCTTATTTCATTCTATTTCTTAATATTCTTTTTGAGATATATAGGGGATTGTTGGAAAAATGATTCTAGTATCTCAAAAATATTATTGTCTAGATTCATTACTTAATACCTTGTTAATGAATATTCAATATGTTAATTATTCTAACATATTTCTAATTGACTATTAAATGTCCTTAATAGTCTTGTTTGAACATTGTCTTTAATATCAACCGAAATACCTTTCCAAAATCCAACGCCACTTTTCTTGTATTGATATTACCTAATTAATCCATTTCAATAATGAGAGGTGGTAAAATCTCTTTTGGACGATAACTCTTATTAATATGGAAGACGCTTGGACCATTATGGAGGTGTGTATATGAGTATTACTGCCCTTCTTTTGGGAGTGAAGAGATATGGACAAAAATCCTTCATTCTAATTCTTCCATCTATACTTTGTGGTGTTGGGTTCCTCTAATTAATCTATGTTAGTTTTTGTGCTCTTAGTTTTATACTACAAGAGCTTGTTGAATCCTAGGAGATACACCTATGCTGGATGAAATATCCTTAAGGACAGTGTCTTTTGACACATCTCAAGCTATGAAAATTCCATAGAAGTGTTATAATGGAGTACTTTACATAAAATTTCCAACAAGGACTTCACAAGCACAAGTATAATTGACCCAGTTTTTGAAATTAAGGGGCACAAATGAAGAGATGTTCCGCTAATTTGCCTTGCACAATTGTACCATTCTAGATCAGCAAAACTGCAGAGCTACTTTAATCCTGACTGTCATTATGCAGCTTTACACTTTACGTTCATATATGCCAGTAGTTTACAAACAAAATCAAGTTATGAATGCTTGGATGCAAGTGTGAGTCCTCCAATTGGAAGACATTCTTTCCAAGAAAAAATCTTCTTCCATATTGGTCTCAAGTAAGAATTGTGAATACAAGTAGAAATGCCACAATTCACTAATTTCCTGGAATAATTTTTCGACTGTCACCACTAATGTCCATTCTCTGGGTGTTCGGACTTGGTTGGACAGGAAAAGCTCATGTGAATCCAAAAAACAATCAGATAATGCCCATATAATCATGAGCATACATGATATGAAACCATGTTTAATTAACCATTGCATGATCTTTCTGTCATTATAAACATGTCGAAGTACAGGACTCATTTGGGCTTTATTGAAACCTCATTTTCACATATGCACTACCAACCTATAGCTTATCGAAGGAAAATCTTATAATCAGCAGGCAAACACAATTTCCCACTGCTACATGTAAGAAAGCAATCACAAACCCGACAGAACACAAAGATTACTCGGTATTCAAACAAGATGGTGCAAAAATAAGCCAACAGTAACTTACCAGCTGCCTTGTATCTGTATGGATATGTCCGTAGGGGATCTAATTTTGTCGCCATATTAAGATCACTTTTTGCCATTTCACGATCACAATATTCAGAACGCTTCTCATAAGCAGATGCATTATATTTTGCTTTCTCAATCAGCTTTGTCATCTCATCATAAGCTAATTTTCTCTGATCTTTTAGATGGTAAACACGTGCCAGACCCTGATGGGCTCGTGTATGCTTAATATTCAGAGCATTTGTGTAGCAATCAATTGCATTATCTAGCTTATCAACATCTACATAGACACTTGCCAGATTACTGAGAGCCTGCAGTGCAATGTACGTTTAAAGCAAATCTTTTGATTCCTAGAATTCATGAATTAGTATCTGACTGAAAGGAACACTCACCTGGCCTTTCCGAAGACCATCTGAAGGACACCTTAGAGCTTCTTCAAGCAGTTGTATAACATACAACGAAGATTCAGAGTCAGGACTTGTTTCTGATAACACATATGCTTTCAGGAAAAAGGCTTCAAATGATCTCTGGATTGAGATAGATTCTTCAGCTTTAGCGATTGCTTCTTCACGATAACCTGTGTCATATAATATCCATCCTTCATAGACTAGCCTTTCATGCTCAGAGGTAGCTTGGTTTCTTGCTTCTCTCAAACTACGCATTGCTGCCTTGTGGCTATTTAATCTATAAAGAAGTGCAGATCAGTCCCAAGCAGCGCAAAAAATAAATAAATAAATAAATAAAACAACTCCATACACCTCCCAAATATTCATATTTCAGCTTCTCAAGCATGAGCAAGCAATTTTTATATGTACGGATGGGCATAAAATACCCAAAAAAAAAACCCGATGAACCAAACTGAACCAGAATTCTTAGTAATTTAATATTCTGTAATTCGGTATTTGGTATAGTACTCAAGAGTAAAATTTTAGAATTATGATATTGGGGTTTGGGATTGGTATGAGACACTAATACTATTTGGAATTCGTTATTTGTCAAACACCGAATTATTTACTTAATGAAGTCCATACATCAACATGTTCATTACTCTTTAGTACTCTAAGTTGCTAGGACTCGGGTGCAGGTGTCCGATATGTGTGCGGATCCTTCATGATCTCATTTTTAAGATTCGGGGATATGGATCCATGTATAGATACGGATGCGGGGATTCGCCTAAAAATAATCAAAAGATCTAAAAGTAGAGTGATAAAACCTAATTTATGAGATATTCTATGGAGAACTTGAAGAGAATCCTGGGAGGAGATTAAAGGTACGTGTGACAGAGAAATTTCTATATAAAAGGTATTCCATTTTCTTCAATTTTACCTTAGCTTTTGTATTGATTACACAAATCATTAAAATCATCCAAACTTTCCCTATCAATTTTGGTCAAAGCACCCGAAACCGGTTGACCAAATCGGACACGGATTCCACACCCACACCCACACCCATGTCATGTCAACACGGGTGCGGCACCAAAGTGAAGAGTCTGAGCAACTTAGTTAGTACTAGTCCAAAAAGAAATTTAAAGATTAAATATAAATAATTCAAATATATGTCTTTTAATTATGTCAATTTGCTTTTCTTGAAGTCTTCTTGCCTGTTGATCTTCTATTAAATCAAGCCTTCACATAGAAATAATTAGAGCAATAGTATTAATTTTGTAATAGAATCGGCTACAACTTCAATAAGTATCACCAAATACTGTACCGCATCGAAGTTTGATTTACCGATTACCGAATTATCGACCCGACACTTAAGAATTCAGTATCTGGTATCTACCATTAACTACCAATTACCGAATTAGCGAACCCGTGAAAATTCCAAACCAAATACGGACCGCCCACGCCTAAGTGTATGTAAGTTTTTGTTGTGCGCTAAGTGCACAGTAAACCAAAATATTCCTAGTGTAGTTTCAGTCGACTTTATATGACACAAGGAGGTAAGCATCATAGATTTCCATATTACAAAAGTATCTTTCCCAGAAAATATAGATAATATAGAAGTATATGTACCTAATTTAAGGTTATAAACCAGTAGAGCTTAAAATTTTTTACAGCGGCTGGAAGGAAACAGACAGCACAGAAAGATAAAAATAAACCCAGGATTATTATAGTATAACTTAAATGTCTGCATACCGTAAAAGCAGGAGAGATTGCCTGAACCTTAAGAGACTCTTCCCTGGATCATTAGATAACATATGGTGGACAACAGCTAAGGAGCCAATATCATCTACGGAGGACCATCGGTCATATAGTTGCATCCAGCAATCAGCCTGACTGCACGGCTGAACATTATGACTTAGAAGCTCCACCAAGTGTTCACCTTGCAACTTCCCATGGAACATCATGTAATGGGGATCTAAAGTCAAGAGTGCCCTAACATCCCTTAAAGCTCCTTCATATTCCTCCAGTACAATTAAAAACCAAGCACGAAGCTCAAGGCAGTCAGGAGAAATCTTGAAGCCAAGTATTTTGTTGATCTCAGATATAGCTGGTCCAAGTCTATTTTCCTCCGCCTTTGAAACAGCTCTGTACTTGTACGGATATGAAAGAGTTGGATCCAGTTCACTAGCTGCACTTAAATCCATAGTCTTTTCTTTTCCTTGACAATACATCGATCGCTCCTGATACATCCACCCAGAAGGTGTATAATCAGAAATGAGGGAGTCCATCAACTTATATGCCTTGTACATATGACCATGCTTGTATTTGGATCTGGCAATGCCTACTAAGGAATATACATGACCAGCTTCCACAGATGCCTCAAACCATTTCTGTGCATCCTTGTACTCTTTTCTTTCAAGCATCACACAACCTAATTGGTGGAATGCTAGTTGCTTCTGCCAGCCTTCACTTGCACATTCTCCCATCCTTTCCAACAGCATTACTGTTGTGTTTGATTTCAGGTCATCCTCCATAGCTGCTTGGCTCAGAAAATAGTAGAGCAAAAAGGAAGCATGTCCTACGTATGATAATCGGTCCTTACCTTCTGAACTGCAGAAGAGCCTCGACACGTTTGGATTGTGCATTGAATTTGGAAGTTCCCTTAAAAATACCTGCAAACATGCCGCCACTAGAAGATATGCATTCTCCTGTAGTCCATATTCAAGAAGCAACATAGCACTATCCATGTCAAAGACCAATGATGCTAAATACGCATCACAAACAGACTTCATCTCATCACAGCAGAATTTGTTTGCTAATGACAGGAGCTCTAGGACTATGTCTGGGTCGAAAGAGTCAACACTTTTTGTTCTGCTAAACATCTCAGCTGCTTTCATCCCCTTTGCAGATATCCCATTGTTTGAAAAATTTATTTTCTCCCTTCGTGAGTCCGTGAAGCTACCATAGAGCAGGACTTTAAATGGCCTAGAAAGTGATGCTATATTAAATCTCCTACACCTGATTTCATCATCCCCAATGCAAAATGACATGTCAAAATCCTCTTCCTCATCATTGCCACGACTCGATGAAGTGGAACATTCTTCATCCACGTAAATTTCGGTATCCTGATCCCGGTGGCACATACAAGGATCAGTAGCCGAGTCAGGATTATACCCCGCTACCAGAGCACTTCCAGGGCATTCCATGCTTCGGCCACAACAATCCATGGCAGATACACCAAGCAACTCATCCTCCCTTCGCTCAAATCTCAACCAGGCAGAAAGAACAACCTTTGAATGCACATCAACAGCGTGCAGCCTAGCTGACATAAGGCACCTCCTAAACAATTTAGGATCTGGTAAGCCCCTAAATATGGCACATTGCTCAAGATACATCCTTGACTTGCCAAACTGATCACAACCCTCCGTCCTATAATAAACATCAGCTAATGTCTCCACAAAATTCATAGGTTTGAGACAAAACTCAATGTGGGGCTCAAGTTGATCAGCTTTTGGCAGGCCATAACTAGCAAGGGCTTCAGCTAAAACGGCCGAATTAACCTCATCTTTGGATTGAACAGTTTGAAAATTACGATCGGATCTAGACCTAGCAGAATTAGACAACAAATTCTGTATAAACTTGTCACCTACACCACCACCACCACCAGCAAGCCCGTTGGTGGTTGTTGTTCCGGACGGATTAAGGGCATACACTTGCGTTCCCTTACATCCCTCCATCATGTTCCAACTACGCATCGTTGAAAATATGTTATGTTGCATATTCCCTCAAATTCAACATCACCCACCATAAAAACAATCGTTACACACGAAAAAGAAAGAATCTCTTGTTAGGTAAACAAGAAATAAATACAAAACAACGGTGCTGCAGGCTATTTTGGACGATTAACAATAATGGGTCTTTATTATTATTTCTATTCTTTTCAAAAACCTCACCTTTCTTGGGAAAAAAACAAAAAGCAGAAAAAAAAACCCGGAAAAGTTGAATCTTGGGTGGGTTTTATATGAATTTCTTTGGCTGAAGAAGAGATAATGATGGAAGAAAGGTGGCGATTCGAATGGTCAGAAAAACCTCTGCATAATCATGTGTAGATGTTACAGAGAAATTGTAAAAATCCGTTAAAATTGGGGAGCCGCTCAAAGAGGACAATCTTGTATTTCACCGCGCCATCTTTTCCGACAATACCCGTTTTCCTCGACCCGTACCCGATCCCCTTGTCGGATGACTTCATTTATTGGATAAGAAAGAATCTTTTAAGTTGGCGCTTCATCACGTTTCCTGTGGTGAAATTAGAACTGAAAAATAATTTTTGAAAATTAAAATTAAATTTGATCAACAGTACTTATAGTAGTTGTTTTTGATTTTTTTATAAATAATTTAGAGTAACAACAACAACAACATTACCACAATGCCTCAAAGGCTCCCGCCCATTGCGGGGTAAGAGGGGTCGGATGTACGCAGTCGGACTCCTATGTTTAAAAACATAGCGCGACTGTTTCCGGTTGACTCATGATGAGCGTCGAAAGTTGCATTGACTAAATAAAAATATATATTAGAATTTTTTACAATTTTAAAATTCAATTTTATAGTCTAATATATTTTTTGAGGTTAAACTCCAAAAGAAAAAGTAAAAAAAATTCACCAAACACATCAAAATGATCATCAATTTCTTTGAAAAGATATTGAAATGATCTCTTAACCAATCTCAAGGAACTATTCATACGTTGTTGAATAGACATAAGTAATGTCAGTCTGTAACGGCCTCGATTTTTTTTTAATTTTTGTACTGGATTTGGAATAGTGCAAAGGGATTTAAATATATTAATATTTTAACATTTAATTGGCGCACTGCAGCAATTGCGTGCAACATCATTCCCCATTTTTCATTTTTATAAGACAGCACTTCTGCTACTTTCAATTGATTATTGGAACATTACAGCACTTTCTTTTAATAATGGAATAGGACATTATTGGCACTTTCATTTTAATAAATAAAATAATAATAATAATAATGCATTTCTTTTCTTTTCGTTTAAGTGCTATCAGCACTTAGCACTTATAGTGCTTATCTTTTATGGTGGAATGCATTTGCTTGTTTTCTTTATAAAGTGCTACAGGCACTTGTCTATTAAGTGCTTCAAGCACTTGTAATTGGACAGAGAAAAAGTCGTGCTTGAATCCTATATAAAGAGCATACAAATGCTCATTTGGAAATCATCAAATAGGAGAATAACTTAAAGGGTTGTAAAAAAAATTATCATAAGAATTTTGTTAAGTTGAAGGGAGGTGGTTTATTGCGGAGAGTTTCGACAATTTTATTGTAAGTTACTCCTATTTTCTAAATCTTTCATAATAAGATTTTTTATAAATAAATTATTTTATTACTTCATTATGAAAATATTATTATGATGAAATTTTCTGGATGGATTAAAGTTAAGTTGAAGTGTAATAATATATGTGACTAGATTGTGGTGCTTCGGATTCCACTCAAAAAGGGAAGGCCAAAGTGTTAAGTTGACCGTGACTCGACTAAGGCAAGTGGATTTCTCCTGTGGTAGGGCGCTCCTTGTCCCGCAGATAAGGGACACTGTCGCATCACGTGATTAAGATCTCCACACTCATAACAAAACCTCTGATTCTGGGACTGACGTGCGGGTCCTGTCGTACTACCATAGTTGTCTTGCCCTGTAGACTCACGATGGGTCTGACCACCCTCAGAAGCAGGTAGCGACGCATGTACTGGTCCTTGACGC
>JAPFFP010000002.1:14076909-14104316 GCA_026153255.1 Solanum medicagineum
TGCAGCTCTGTGGCTGTTCAACCTGTAATAAAACTGCAAATAGTCTTACAGAATTCATGGAGCACAAAAAGGACATTATTCGTAACTCCAGCCAGGTATTCAACTTGAGCTACTCATGCATGAGAAGACAACTTCCTGATGCAAAGTTGTTATGATGAACTGAGAGTTATAATTAAGAAAATTGGTTATTAAGCATCATATTTTGATATCATTTACAGATTTTTCAAATACCAACACAAAATAAAAAGACTCAATAAATTTTCTGGTAATCAATTGATGTAAATATTCAGAGCTTCAAGTTTCTTAAAGTGCCTCAATGGAGACAGCTAGCAATGTAACATGCAGCTGATTGGGAACGATTTCCAATGACAAATAAAAAAGCTAAACATATACTTAAATCATACCGTAAAAGCAGGAGTGATTGCCTGAACAGTAACAGACTCTTCCCAGGGTCATTGGCCAACATGTGGTGAACAACACCTAAGGAGCCAATATCATCTACACAGGACCATCTCTCATATAGTTGCATCCAGCAATCAGCCTGATTGTGCTGCTGAACAGTATGACGTAGCAGCTCCAC
This sequence comes from Solanum medicagineum, assembly GCA_026153255.1. Taxonomy (NCBI): domain Eukaryota; kingdom Viridiplantae; phylum Streptophyta; class Magnoliopsida; order Solanales; family Solanaceae; genus Solanum; species Solanum medicagineum. The sequence continues at coordinate 14,077,490 of JAPFFP010000002.1, forward strand.
CAATTTATCACCTTGCAATTTACCATGGAACATCACGTACTTGGGATCCAAAGTCAACAGTGCTCTGACATCCCTAAGAGCCCCTTCATAGTCCTCCAGGGCAATTAAGAACCAAGCACGCAGCTCAAGGCAATCAGGAGAGACCTTGAAACCAATTATTTTGTTGATCTCAGAAATGGCTGCCTGAGTTCTATTATCCTGAACCATTGAAATAGCTCTATATTTATATGGATAAGAAAGGGTTGGATCCAATTCAGTAGCGGTACTCAAGTCCATCGTCTTTTCCTTGCCATTACAATAAAGGGATCGCTCCTGATACATCCACCCGGAAGGTGTACAGTCAGATATGAGGGAGTTCATCAACTTATACGCCTTGTACATATGGCCACGCTTGTACTTGGCTCTGGCAATGCCAGCTAAGGAATAAACATGACCAGCTTCAACAGCTACCTCAAACCATTTCTGAGCATCTTTATACTCTTTTCTTTCAAGCATTACACAACCTAGCTGGTGGAATGCAAGCTGTTTCTGCCAGCTTAAGTTTGAAAGTTCTCCCAACCTTTCCAACAGCATTACAGTTGTGTTTGATTTCATATCCTCCTCCATAGCTGCTCGGGTAAGAAAATAATACAGCAAAAAAGAAGCATGCCCTGCAGAAGCTAATCTGTCCTTGCCTTCTGAACTGCAGAAGAGCCTCGATACGTTGGGGTTGTGCATTGAATTTGGAAGTTCCCTTAATAGCACCTGCAAACAAGCTGCCACGAGAATATATGCGGTCTCCTCCAGCCCATATTCAATAAGTAACATAGCACTATCCATATCAAAAACCAGTGACGCTAAATAAGCATCACAAGCAGACTTCATTTCATCGCAACAGAACTTGTTGGCCAATGATAGGAGCTCTAAGACAGTATCTGGATCAAAAGATTCCACACTTTTTGTTCTGCTGAACATCTCAGCAGCTTTCATCCCCTTTGCAGAAATCCCATTCTGTGAAAAATTTATTTTCTGCCTTCTCGACTCCATAAAGCCATCATACAACATAGCTTCAAATGGCCTTGAAAGTGAAGCCATATTAAATCTCCTACACCTGATCTCTTCTTCCCCGATGCAAAATGACATATCATAATCCTCATCATCATCACCATAACTAACTGATGTCGAGCATCTCTCATCTCCAATGGAAATCTCGGTATCCTCATCTCGTATAGGTCTCTGCTGACATATACAAGGATCAGTTACTGATTCAGGATTATACCCTGTCACTAAAGAACTCCTCGGACATTCAATGCTTCGCCCACAACAATCCATGGCCGATACACCAATAAGCTCATCCTCTCTTCTATCAAACCTCAACCACGCGGAAAGCACAACCTTAGAATGCACATCAACAGCATGTTCTCTGCCTGATTTTAGGCACTTTCTAAATAATTTAGGATCAGATAACCCCTTAAATATTGCACATTGTTCAAGATACATCCCTGATATCTCCAACTTTGGACAACTCTCCATCCTACGATAAACATCCGCTAATGCCTCCACAAAATTGACAGATTTCAGATAACATTCAATCTGGGGTTCAATAAAATCAGGTTGGGGAAGGCCATAACTAGCTAGGGCTTCAGCTGAAACAGCAGATTTCACATTATCTTTGAGTTGCAAAGCTTGGTAATTCCTATTGGACTTTGACCTAACAGAAGTTACCCTCTCTTGGAGATGTTGTAAAAATTTCTCACCAACCCCACCACCATAACCATTTCTTGTGGTTTTCCCAGATGGATTAAAAGCATAAACTTGTGTTCCCTTACATCCTTCCATCATATTCAAACTACGCATCGTTGCAAAAATATTATGTTGCATATTCCCTAACAAAACATCTAACAGTATCAATCACCCAGAAATTAAACAAAAAATAAACCAATGGGTTACTCAAAAAACAAAAAAATTAAAAATACCCGCAAACACCACCGTTGAAACAAAGGGGAAAAATGGAGAAAACAATGGTGTTGCAGGTTGTTTTATGCTATTAACAGTCCTAGGTGTTTAATTTTTTTTTTTTTTTTACTTTTTTCTGACGCCAGTTCTATTACATTTTCTCTTGGAAGAAGAAGAAAGAGAGGAAGAAAAGAAAAGGAAAAAAGGGGACATTGATGGGTTGAGTTTTCTCTTTGTTTACGCGAAGAACAAATGTAGATTGATTATGAAGGGAGAATGGTAGCCATTGAAAGTGTAATCCATTCCTTATAGATATACAAAATACACTCTGCTTTGCCAACAGAAAATGTAATGGCTCTCTCTTCAAATCCGTTAAAGGTGGAGAGACCATGAAAGAGGAACAACCGCCTTCTTCCTGCACGACCCGACCCGAATCCATTGGACTATCCGTAACTTTTAAACAAAATCTCTATTGCTTAAGGACTCAAGTGGGGTGTCGAAAAGTCTCACCACAAATGTAAGAAAGAATGAGTGATCTTTATGAAGCCAAATCGTACTAAACACTATGAAAAAATTTGAAAATTATCAGATTTTCAAAAGAATAAGAAAGTCAATCATAAGAAATGATAGTAGCTTGTTGCATGATCTCTTTCAATCAATATTAATCCATATCTTGGGGATCGTACGCCTTAGTTTGTCATGTCATCAATTACTTTCTAATTGATCTCACCATATCTTTCATCAGGAGTCCAAGTTATTGAATTCAAAATCACCAAAAAATTTATTTTCACACTTGAGCTGTAGACTTATTTTTCAAATCTTACCCAATAATTTTTAATCCACTTGATGCACATGTAACCCTATTATCATTTTGTTCCTATTATGTCATATACTATATTATATATCATACTTATTCTAAAAATAAAAAACTTTTCAAATAAAAGTTGAATTGCCAAATCACTTATTAAAAGTTAAACAATCATTTTAACCTTCAAGCAATTATTATTTTAAAAAGTTTATAACACAAAAATATAAATAATAAAAAGAAAATATTGTATTTAATAATTTGATGAGCATAACTTTATATGAAACATTGGCACGATCAAATTAATTATTACATTTACCAATTGGCAACCTTTCATTGTTTTATGCAGAGAAGTTGAAAAATTGAAATGGAACATTAATTAGTAAATGTAGGAAAGAAAACTTCAAACATTATATAAAGGCTAGATGAGTTTTTATTTTCTCTGCATAAAACAACTTTTGAGTTAGAATGCATATTATGTATTTCTTCTCTTTTGTTTTTATGGCTTCTTGAAATTTGCATAAAAAAGAGAGAAGGAAGTTGAGAGTTAGTATGTAAAATTAGAGTAGCTGTCATATTCAATTTACACTATTCTTGAATTTTTAGCTATAATATAAATATATAATCTTTCATGAAATCACGATAAAGATCACTATTTCTCCTCATATTCAACCACCAGATTAGTAGTAGCTGATCTAGCAAGAAGGTTACAATTGTGGAGGGTATGATTTCTCCAGAAAGCTAATCATGTAATTTGATACAAATATAATATTTGAATGCGTGTCAATGGATATGACACAAATATTCTATATATAAGTAAGTATTAACGTTGCATATTTACACTTAACAGATAAATGGTTTTATTTGAATGTGAATGGATAGATATATTCTGTATACAAGGAAGTATTAGGTGGGAGTGTCAAGGCACCCGATGATCTCAGTTGAAGCTCTGTATATATAAAAATATATGTATAAGAAATGTCACCCTCAATACCAAATGATTGTGCAGTGAAAATGGTAAAGGACATCTTTTTTATCAATCATATCAATTTTTTGTTCAAATTCTTGTTAATAAGAAAATATTTGTTTTAGCAAAAGTATTTTTTTGATGAAAAAAATTTTTTTTTAATAAAAATTTTGAAAAATCATTTTTGTTTTTTGTCAAAAACACTTATTTTTTTTCCTAAAAATGTGGTTAAACCTCTTTTTGTAAAAAAAAGGAAAAAAAGAAAAAGAAACAATTTTGGGGGGGCCAAACGCTCTATTAGTGTTAACCATAGATATTGAAATCATGATATTATTCATATGATGTGGCAACCAAAACCTCAACATCTTGGATCCGCCTCTGATGCCAGGACATTTCCATATATGTAAGAATTACCTAACATGAATTCCCACCATAAGTGAGATAATAAAGCGAAGAGATAAAGAATTAAATCAAACTAATAATGCGTAATAGGGAGCCAAAAGTATCAATATTTCTCTCTTGTCACATTTAAAAATCCAATATCCACAATACCATGCCATATAACTTAACATTCACATCAATATTCGTCGATAAATGATTCACAATACTTATGCGGTTTACCATATCTGAATTTCATATTAGCATGTCAATTCATATAGCCATGATAATATCACATCTCAATTATTAATTCATCACATAATACACATCCAAAATCAATTTTCATTACATCTCAAACATACAAATCGAAAATAGTACAAGATTCAACACACTTTATTACATGTTAGAAATCCACTTGCCTTAGCCAAAAATCGCGATCACCCTATTGAAGGAGCTTTCCCCTTACAAATATAGTCCAAAGCATCATACTCTAGTCAAATAAGGATTCACAATCAAATTCTAAAGCTAAAGACACCAAAATCATAAAACTTAAGAAAAAAGAGCAAAATGATTCAAAAATTCAATACCGAAAAACTTGGTTTAAATTGAAAAATTTTTACTAGAAAATGTTTCTCTAAGTATTAGAAATTCAATAGTGAAAATCATTTTAAAATGGAGTTAAAACAAGCTCAATATCATCAATTTAGGAAATCTTGAGTTCTTGAACAAAGACCCCAAATACCCCATCTGAAACTCCAATTCAAATCTGAATACTTCTTGAGAAATACCTTATTCATTCTTAGAAAAGTTCAAATACAAAATTTCATTTAAAAAAATGGAGCTAAAATTGATCTTGAAATCCTCAATTTATCAAATTTAACTTTATTGAAAAAATTTCAAATTATACGTACGTGATTAATATGATGAAAATAATTGATGAATCAACATGTTTATAACAAAAATCAATTGATTTATAATAAAGGATCATATAAATATACCCCTTTTCATAAATACAGGGTCCAAATGAAAAGAATCTCAAATTTTTCTAAGAAATTTATGGATATAGAAAGAAAATCAATAGAAGTAATCAGAGAAAATGCTCAAATGAGAGCTAGAAACTAATTCACATATTAAATCGAGAAGAAAAACACAAGAATCACTCCATTCTGAACTCTGGAGCTCCTAATATGTTCAAAATATCAGATGAACACAGTTTGAAATTATAAATATCAGTACATTGCAATTTTGCACCAGAAATCAGCAATTATTTCTAGTCAAATATCATTTTTGGTCGACAAATAATATTTCATATTTTACGATAAAAGTCCTATCTCGGCTTAAGAAAAATGCGCCAAGCTTTGCAGATCAGCCTTATAATTCACGCTCAAAATTTTAGAAGTTTCAAAATTATTCTAGATCCTTAAAACTAATAATGAATCCTGTAGTTGCCATAATTTGCTAAAACAATGTCAAAGCATTCAAGAAGCTTAAAAGCTACTTAAAACTCATTTGGCACTTCCCGAACACAAATCAAATATGCTACTAGCTTGAAAATGACATTCCAGACTCAAATAGAATCATCAAAACACGAATCTGAGGTCTCTTTGACTCAAAATTCGATTAGTTGCAATTAAACCAACTTAAGGATCAAAAGACCAAAATACTCTTAAAACTCCTGAAAAATATACTAAACTCTTTCTTTAAAATCACCTCGTGAATCCAACAATATCAAAAATCTAATCCAAATATCCAAACTCAAAATATTTATCAAAGTTAAATCTTGATCAATTTTAACTCAAATTTCCAACTTAAGACCTCAATCCACAAAACAACCTCAAAAATTGATTCCGACAACTCAACCAAACCAATTTCCATATTTCGGAGCTTATGAAATTGATAAAATTCTAGTTCGCGCCTCGTAGCTCCAATTGGCATCAAGAATTATTTTTTTACAACTTATGACTTTGGACAATTCTCTCGTGCACTCAAATTTTTTTGAGTTTGATGAAATATTTTCATAATTTTTATTTGTAATCTTGAATCGCAATTTTTCACTTAAAAAATCAACGAACTGATCTTGTTCGTCATTTTTTATGTATATAAAAAAATCAACTATAAAATTCTACTTTGCCTATCGATTTTGTGTTTGGCGGTTCTTTCATTATTTATATGCCTATATATAATTACATCCACATGCAACATATATATATGTATATATATGTAAGCACACAACAACATCATATACATGAAGATGGGCATGCATGATAATTTTTTCAAACTTGATTTGGAAGATCAAAATAAAATTATTAGTTTAACAAGGAGGAAAGACGACAGATATGCTCATTCTCAAAGAATGCTAGATCCGCATTAATAGGCACTCATATTTTTTGTTGAAATTAAAAAAAAGGCAAACATATCCCAATGGACATTATTATATAATAATAATAATTATTATTATTATTATAATTTGGTTCGTGTTACAGAGTCTAAATGCAAAAGAACAAAAAACTTGTGTCGGAGTTGGCTTCTTCGAATCTTTTCAGACCATGTGTTTCTTGGAACATTGTTCCCTTTTCTTTTTTTTTTTTTTTTGATATTTGATTGGGAAGTGCAAAATAGTTATTGAATATTAATAGTAATTGTAATTGGATAATATATATTCTGACTACATTTTAAAGTATTAAAGAGTCATAAAATAAAGTTTGATATATAATTGAAAATAATCATTCTTTCTGAAGTTTGGTGAAGTTCTTTCTAGAATAACTTTAAGATCTTGTTATTTGAACAAATAATGTTTGGTCTTAATTTGATTGAAGATGATTTTTTTGTATATTTATAAAATTCTAGAAAATGTCAACATTTTAGAGAATATAAAAATATAATTTGATTATGATGCATTATATGAACATGCCGATTTGAGATAAACGATAATTAAATATACCGATGGTTTTTGTATGATTTATTTTTTTCAGTATGAACATGACTTTAAAGAGCGAATAAATGTTGACCTCTTGCGATCTTTGACATGTTCTTTCTAGCTATTAGAAAACTATGTGCATCTATTGTCAAAACCTGCTTCTACATTAATGGGAAGAGCAACTCCTTTTGCTATGTGAACTTTCAAGTGGGAACCAATGTTCAAAGTGGAAGAGGAAACTACCACAGAGGTAGCATGAATCTCTTTCCCTGCCTTACCACCAAATTTCTTTAGGGAAGAGGCCATATTCTCGTTGGCATTTGTTGTAAGGAAGCCGTCGCAAGTTAATATGGCTACGAAAAATCAAACGAGACCTAGCTGTGATAGGGTCAAAGTTGAGGTTGACCTTTTGAGAGAATTCCCGAAGAGGATAATGATTGGGGTGAAAAAATCTGAGGATGTAATTATTAAAAGATAGATCACAATTACATGCCAAAATATTGTCAAAACTGCATGATACAGGGGCATGATGAGCACCAATGCTATGTTTTACATCTAGAGTTTTCCAAGATAAGAAGAAAAAGGCACCACAAGAGGACAAGGACCAAAACAAAGAGGAGGAATCAAAGGAGAAGGAAGAGGGACAGAAAATTGAGAAAGTCCACGATCAGACTAAGGAGGAAAACAAAGGGAAAGAGTCCAAATCCTTTGATGCATTATGTTAGGTATGAAGGAAAATCAATTCTGGCTTCTATTCAAATTACAATATTCGTGGAGAAAGAATCGTAATAAATGTGACAAGCAGCGTAACCAAAGAGGGGGAACTGTGATTAAAAAAGAATGGTAAAAAACAAGAGTTATCTTCAAAAAGAGTTTTCTAGCATTGCTAATCAAAACATAGAGGACGAAAATGATCAGAAGGTGCAGGAGAGGAAACACGACACTGATAAAGGGACGTCTAAAAATACCCGAGTAATAGGAGAAGTCAATAACAAAGGAAAGATGGTGATTCAAGGTAATGAATCAGCTGGGATGCCTGGTATGGGATTAAGCTATAATAAAGGTGAGAAGGAAGAAACTACACCAACACCAAAAGGGGATAGAAAGGAGCTCGCAAGTAACCCAGACATGACAAAGGGGAATAACAACGGAAATATTAAGGAAGGGAATCAAATTATTTGCATAGAGAATTCTCATCAATACAAATTTGTGGATGGTGAAAGTCTACAATCAAGAGAACAAAGCAACACAAATATATTTAATATAGTGGGGGGTGGGGAATAATAGCCCCACATCTACATAAAATAAGAGTTGCCCAGGCTTGATTGGACAAGATGAGGAGGAGATCAGGGAGAAGCAACATAGAGAGGAGGATGAAGACATATAATACAAAATTCATGAGATTAGTAAGGTGGGAGATCTATCACCAAGGCATACATCAACTTTGTAGAATAGTGCTAAGAAAGGTAGGTCAGTTATACTACTTCAAGTGAAAATAAGGAGGAGCAGAGATAAGATATCTTCCAGTGAACAACGATAGGAAAAAAAGTTATTTTGAAACATTAGGTCTATTAACACTCACATTTGTTAGATAGACTAATGGATTTGAATAGGAGAAATCATTACTCATTTATTGCTTTGCTGGAAACTTTTCAGGCTCCATCCCAAATTGAATCATACAGAATTTGGTTAGGTTTTAATCATGTGGGGGTGACTATATTTGGAAAAATATGGTACTTCTAGAGAGATGATTAGGAGGTGTTGGATATGTATGATCTATATAGAAAGTTACCATAAGATTTGGATGGAGTGACACGGAGTTCTGGATTACTGGGGTGTATGCAAGGTGTAGTGTTCTAAAGAGGCTAGAATCGTGGGATGAGCTACTGGAGCTGAAAGAAGAGTGCAGTTGTCCCTGGATTATTAGGGATGATTTTAATGTTATTCTTAATGAGGAAGAGAAGCTGGGTGGTTTAGAGTTTGAATAGAATGAGGCGATTGACTTGGGATTCTTCATTAATAATTGTGAAATGGAGGAGCCTCGAGCCTACACCGTGGACATGGCCGGCACTCAGAAACCATTTCTGGTCCCAAGCGAACCACTTGGCCTGGCTACTTACTTATTGGAAGCCTTAACAATAGTGGAAAAGCTTTAAATAAACAACACATACAATTAAACTTGTCTGAATAACTGAAAAGAGAAACAACTCAACAGTGAAATCAATGTGATCAGAACTGAAGTATCTAACACATAGTCTATAGAACCTCTATTAAAATGGTCTGAAAGGACTACTAGGATAGGCCCCAAGTAGCCAGGACTGAAATGAAGACTGAAAGGAAACACAATAACTCAAGAGACTCTGACTGAGAAGAGGCCTCACTGATTTGCTGGAAGCTGTCTACTCCTCAATGAAGCGGTTGCTGAGGAGCTCTGTCACCTGCGTCTGTATCATAAAATGATGCAGGTCCTAAGGACGTCAGCACATGGAATGTATGGTATGTAAGATAGCCAAAACAGTAACTCAGGGTAACATAACGTTTCTCAAAAAGGATATAAGCATAACTGATAATAAAGTAACAATAATCGTAAACACTTTATATGCTGATAGTAACATGCTGAAAACTGGTAAAAACATATTTTTCTTAGCTTGGGGAGTTTCTCTAATTGACAACCACCACTATGAGATTCATGGTGATACAACGTCTTGTCCACGCCACCAGAGTCATCTCGTACTTTGTCGGGGTAGGGACGAAGAACTAGGGGAGTGGATCCATCCCAAAACTGGGCCATCTCAATAGCTAATGAGGAAGGTACCGTGGTACAATCCTATCCTATGTTGGCTACATAGTTTATGAGTTTGAGTAGTTTATTCTACTCTCACCCATATTGGTTCTCAATATTACTCCCAAAATACTTTATATAGCTCATATTTAAAAATTTGAAATTCTCAAAATCTATTTTTCTCGGGAACTTAGCCTAACTTACTACTTAGCTTTCTCATCTGACTTCTTTAACTTGTCTGAAACTAATATCAACTCAAGTGATTCAAAATCAGGCTAAATTTCCTGGCTAATATGCAAAATCAATATTTAAAATATACTTCTTGAATTTAGCTTAAAAGGTACTCAAACTAGTCTTTCTTTTCTTGAATTAGTAACAAGATTTTCAAGAAACTTTAACAACAACAAATCTTGTTCATGAATGAGCATAAACTTGATGACAATACTTGAATAATATAGAGACCAAGAATAATAATATTCATCAAGATATCTATGGAATTTACCATGAAAATTAACATACTTTACAAAGTTTACTGGAATTTAATCTCAACAAATAGTGAAAGTTCCTGGGTGAAAACTAGCTTCTATTCTTAGAGATATTCTTGAAAATAACAGTTTTCAGGTGGCATTACATGCCTTGGAAAGAAATCTTGGTAAATTAGAGAAATTTTCTTGAAGGCCCTAACTATTCTTGATTTTACGCTTGAAGTTCTGGGAAGGGTTTTCTCTATTTGAACGATGAACGAGTAAGAGGATACGTTTTTGGACTTAAAACAACTTTAAAATGTCTAATTAAGGATTATGGGGTGTGAGAAAGTTTGAAACTACCCCTCCCCATCAAAAGAAAAAAATCGCCTCCATCTGCATTAGTGCGCAACATGCACTAGGGTATTATTACACTTTTTCACGAATTTTTCAGTTCCGTCGAATTTTTGAAAAAAATTCAAGTGTGGTTTTGCATCCATAGCGCGTCGCGGAAGGGGTGCGAAAACCTCATTGTCTTTGATTTTCTTCCTTCTGCAACGAAACCTCACTGTTTTTTATTTTCTTGGGAAAAAGTATTTCGCATTTTTTCGCGTTAAAGTCTAGTCGAGACCATTTTTCGACTCAGTTTTTCACAATAATCATAAATCTAATCTTGAATTTGCAATCGGAGTATGAAAAGATACGTTACATGCAAGGTCAATTCTAAGGGTATTTTGATTTTTTCACCGGGTGTTACACAAATTTTCAGGGATTAGATTTACTTGGTGGAATGGTAGGGTAGATGAGGAATGTATTTTCAAGAGATTGGACAGCATCTTGGTTAACCAAAGGTTTGTGAATATGTTCCCTGACTCTGAAATAATGTATTTAATTAGGCAAGGGTCGGACCATGCACCTTAGCATTTGATTTGTAATTCAGAGCAGAAACCTATCAGAAAGCCTTTCAAATTCCTAAATTTTTGGACCAAGCATCAAACGTTTAGGGCTATTATGAGGGAGAATTGGATAGTAAAATTTGTTGGAAGTCCATTCTATGTTGTAGGCAAAATTAAAAAGGGTTAAACATGTTTGGCCAAGTGGAATAAAGAAGCCTTTAAGAATGTTTTCCATAAAATAGTCACCAAGGACAATATAATTTATGTGAAGGAGATGCAGATGGAGATAGACCAAGCCCAACTAATAGAACTGCGCTGAAAAAACATGAGGTGGATCTTAAAAAGCTTTTAAAGCTTAAAGAAGAGTTTTGGAAGCAAAATCTGGGATGTGGTGGGTTAAAGATGGAGATAGAAATACAAAGTTTTTTCACTCCTTTGTTAAAGGGAGGAGAAAAAAACTGCATATTTTGGAGATTCAAGATGTACAGGGAACTGCATGGAGTAATCAAGACCAAATTAGAGAAACTACTATACAATATTTTGCAAATTATTTCACAGAGGAAAATAAGAACACTGATTTTACTATGTTGGAGAGGAATATTGATCACTGATGAGGACAACACCTTGATGACAAGGCTACCAGATATGGATGAAGTTAAGGATATTGTTTTCAACCTAAATGGAGGCAGTGCTTGTGTACCTGATGGGTTCACAGGACTTTTCTTTCAAGGATGTTGGGAAATAGTGGGTGAGGATACATCAAATATGGTAAAAAACATTCTTTTGTGGACATGAGCTAACTAGATCTGTGTCTCAAACAAATTTGGTTCTAATCCCAAGAAGGAAATAGTGAGAACCTTCTCTGATTTGAGACCTATAAACTTGAGCTCCTTCATTACTAAAGTTATTTCTAGAATTCTACATCAAAGGCTGAAAAGAGTACTACCTAAGATAATTTCTCAGAATCAGTCAGGGTTTATTAAAGGGAGAAATAATGTGACTATGTTATCCTTGCTCAGTAAATCATCAAAGATATTAACAGAATAAATAAGGATGTCAACGTGGTAGTTAAACTGGATTTGAGAAGTCATATGATAGAGTGTCTTGAGTGTTTCTTACCAAAGTGTTGAGAAAGTAGCCCTACTCTAAATGTATTATTGATATGGTGTGGAGACTGCTTTCAAACAACTAGTATTCTATATTAGTTAATGACAGGTCATATTGTTTTTTTCAATCACAGAGGGGGTTAAATCAGGGTGACCCTTTATCACTAGTTTAACAAACCATCTTGAGATAAGAAGTCCCATATTGATAAAACATAAGAGAGATGCTAGGTATAGAAGTAAATGACTGGTCTATATATTGTAAGGCGCCTTTTGGGTTGATCCCAAAGGGATAAACCTGTGATAGGCTAGGCCCAAGAGCGGACAATACTTCACAGTGTTGGGCCTGATCACTTACAAGTGGTATTAGAGCATAGAGTTCAAGTGTCTTAGGGAGTCTATGAAAGCCGTGTATAGTAGAGTTTTATTTATAGGTGTGTCGTGCACCACACTTTATAAGCAGGATGCTATGGGACATCAGGAATTATTACACTTCTTTCTTATCCTAATTCGTGCTACAGAGTTAAACTATAGAAAATCTCTCTTCTAAATCGTGCTTTACATGTTTGCAGACCATGCCTTCCCAATGCATTATGAACCCAAGAAATGTTGTTAGCACTGAGGAGGTTGAGCCTACTACTCAACTTACTGCACATGCTCGATAGATTGAAGAGGACAAGAAGAATGAGATGGAGGAACCTTGGAGTGAAAAGGTTGAGTCAACAGGACATGAGCATAGTAAACCTTTGCGAGGAAATAGAAATAGGCCCCTCTTTCTACAGAGACTTTTGAGTTATGCGCCATCACAGGCGGATGCACCCATATCTAATAATAGACATAAACTGAGGCCGAGGAGAAACCAGCCTTTCAGGGTCCAGAACCCTCCGTCCCGAGGAAGTCTAGCTCGAGGCCATAAAGGAAAGCCACCATGTAGAGAATGTGGCAAACTTCATTTGGGTAAGTGTCAAATGGGCACTGATTGCTGCTATAAATGTGGCCAAAATGGGTCATTTTCAGAGGGATTGTCCGACATGGGTAAACAGAGCTCAGCCCATTACATCGACACCACTAGTTAGAGAAAATCAAATGGGAACTTCACGGTCAAGTTAACTTATAATATTCTCAGGGGTAAGAGGCCTAGACATGACTGTAATTCAAAATTTTGGTGTAAAGGGCTGCCCTTTAAGGTGTTTTTTTTTTCTATGGAGAGTTATGAAAGGAAGGATATCAACTGAGGACATTCTTAAAAGAATGAAAATAAATGTGATATCAAAATGTTACTATTGTGAATGGGAGGGAAAAGACACTAAAATACTTATTTCTAACAGCTCCCATAGCTCAAAACCTATGAAAGCACTTTGCTTTGTGTGCATGTATCAATATGGAAGGAGTACATTTGAATCAAATACTCTACACATGGTGGAACATAGAAAACCCATCTAAGGTTGGTCAAATTGCAGGAGCAGTCCCAGCTATGGTCATGTGGGAGCTTTGGAAAAGAAAGAATGCTAGGAGACATGGTAAGGAGTACTCCTATGACTGGATGGTGCAACAATGCTAGAAAGCCTTTCAATTTTTCATCAAAGAAAGGTACCCATGGATAAGGGAGATTCCTACTGGATGGGCTGACATTATTGACAAATTGAAGACCTACGAGCCAAAAACATATTATCATAAAGTGTGGTGGCATCCACCAGGGGAGGGATGGATAACATGTAATACAGATGGAGCCAGTAGAGGTAATCCAGGACAAAGTGCATATGCTTTTGTCTCATGGATTGGGAAGGCAACCTAATATATGCTGAAGGTCATGGTATAAGATTATGCACTAATGCTTAAGCAGAAGCCACTGTTATACTTCAGGCTTTGCACTACTGTAGATTCTAATGTAAGGTAGTTTTGCAGACAGGTTCTAGCATTATAAGAGTTGTGATCATGGGAGATAATATCAATACTGCTATTAGAGGTAATTGAAGAAATTAGAGACATAATGGAGCAAACAACAGTCAAAATGTTGTATGTTTTCTGAGAGATAAACTAGGTGGTAGATAATATTTCCAATGAAGCTATAGATGCAGAGGGAATATTAAAGGTTAGTCATTTCACACAGCTTTTATGCAATAGCAGGAAACTAATTAACATGGATAAATAAGCGACCCTTACATCAGGATTAGAACTGGGCCAATACAAATTTTTGATCCTAGAATCATACAGGATGCCGAAGCATAATCTTAGTTTCCCATTTACAGACCAAGGAGTACCGATTTACAAAAATTTACAGAGCACACAAGATGTACCATATTGCATATATTTGTAGAAGTGTGTGCAAGCAAAAAATGAAGAGGGACTGGTTAGTGAATCCAACAAATATAGCGGGGTTAGCACCAAAAAGGGGAAACCAGATTCAACAATTGAAAGGACAAGCATGCATCCCAAGCACCTAAGAACTCCATTTACTGTAAAAAGTAAAACTAGCATGAGAACAGTAAATCAAAGTTTTGAAAAAGAAAAGGGGAGGTTGACTTACAGATCTAGTTGGATGGAAATGTAAAATGACCTCTCTAAATGGAATGAAAGTGGCCATGGCAGCGCATCACATGAAACCCTGTCAATGACTGTTGTTCAACATCGAGGAAAATAGGAAAAAAATAGAGAGAGCAGGAGAAGAGGCAGATACATACGTGATTATTACAACCCAGATGAAAAGAAGAACTATAGTAATGACCATTCTTGGAATCTGAGGAAAACTGGTGAAGAAGCTGAGGACATGCATTTGAAAAGTTTCAATGTTGACGAGCGAAAAGTGATAGAGAGATCTAGAATCCCCGAGGAAAAAGGAAATTGTCTAATACATTCGGAGATGTTGGGCCTCCGGTCATTTGTAAAAAAATATTTTACTCTAAAAAAAATGGGCCTCAAGCCCAAAATTTAGATGTCATTATGCTTTTTTAAAATTCAATTTTTGGCTTGAGGGCCGTTTTATTCAGAATAACATAATATTTTTACAAATGGCCCGAAGGCCCAACACCTCCAGATGTATTAGACAATGCCCTATTTTCTCGGCGGTTCTAGATCCATCTTTCACTTTTCGCTCTTCAACATTAAAACTTTCCAAATGTGTTTTCTCAGCTTCTTCATCAGTGTTCCTCAAATTCCAAGAATGGTCGTTGTTGTGGTTCTTTTCTTTATCTTAGTCGTAATACTTACGTATGTATCTGCCTCTTCTCCTCCTCTCTCTATTGTTCTCCCATTTTCCTTGATGTTGACCAATAGTCATTGACAGGGTCCATGTGATCCGCCATTATGGCCACCTTTATTCCATTTGGAGAGGTCATTTTGTATCTCCATCCGACTAGATCTGTAAGTCAACCTCCCCTTTTCTTTTTCAAAACTCCGATTTACTGTTCTCATGCTAGTTTCACTTTTTATAGCAAATAGAGTTCTCAGCCGCTTGGGACGCATGCTTGCCTTTTCGATTGTTGAATCTAGTTTCCCCTTTTTGGTACTAACCCCGCAATTTTTGTTAGATGCGTTAACTGGCACCTCTCTATTTTTTGCTTGCACACACTTCTGCAAGTCTATGTAATATGGTACAGCTTGTGTGCTCTATAAATTTTTGTATATCTATACTCCTTGGTCTGTAAATGGGAAACTGAGATTATGCTTCTGCATCTTATATGATTCTAGCCTTAGAAATTTGTATAGGCCTAGTTCTAATCCTGATGTAAGGGGTCGCTTATTTATCCATGTTATTTAGTTTCCCGCTCTTGCTTGAAAGTTGTGTGAAATGACTGAACTTTAATATTCCGTCAGCATCCATAGCTTTATTAGCAATATTATCTGCCACCTGATTTACCTTTGTGAAAACATGAATCATTTTGACTGTTGTTTGCTGCAATATGTCTCTGAAATCTTTAATCACCTCTAATAGCAATACTGATATTTTGCATTCTCCCATGATCATAGCTCTTATAATGCTAGAATCTGTTTGCAAAACTACCTTATTGAGACATTGGGATCTGCAGTAGTGCGAAGCCGGAAGTATAGTAGTGGCTTCTGCTTCAACATTAGTGCATACTTCTATACCATGACCTTCAACATATATTAGGTTGCCTTCCAAATTCATGAGACAAAAAGAATATACACTTTGTCCTGGATTACCTCTACTAGCCCATCTGTATTACATGCTATCCATCCCTCCCCTGATGGATGCCACCACACTTTATGATAAATAGAGTTTTGTCCTAAAGATCTTCAATTGTCAATAATATTAGCCCATCCAGTAGGAATCTCCCTTATCCATGGGTAGCTTTCTTTAATGAAAAATTGAAAGGCTTTCTAGCAGTGTTGCACCATCTAGTCATAGAAGTACTCCTTACCAAGTCTCCTAGCATTCCTCTTTTTCCAAAGTTCCCACATGACCATAGCTGGGACTACTCCTGCAAGTTGACCAACCTTAGTTGGTTTTTCCATAATCCACCATGTGTAGAGTATTTCATTTAAATGTACTCCCTCCATGTTGATACCTGTAAACAAAGCAAAGTGCTTCCATAGCTTTTGAGCTATGAGAGCGGTTAGAAATAAGTGTTCCAGTTTCTCCTCTCTCGACTTCATAACAGTAACATTTTGATACCACATTTATTTTCATTCTTTTAAGAATGTCATCAGTTGGTATCCTTCATTTCATAACTCTGTAGAAAAAAAGACACCTTGATTGGCAAGTCTTTAGACCAAATATTTGAATGACAGTCATGTCTAAGCCTCTTACACCTGAGAGTATTATAAGCTAACTTGACCGTGAAGTCCCCATTTGATCCACATTTCCACCATGGTTTGTCACTTATGGTCTCTTGTTTTGGTTTAATACTGCCAATAATAAAGTCAATCATCTCCTCAAAGATGCAACCCAACATCTTCTCCCTGTTCCAGCTCCTCATTTATCACATTTGATCCTCTAGAAAGTATAGGCCTCCCAACTTAGCGCAGTTGTCAAATCAGAAATTAGAGTTTTCTGATTTAACTGTTCACTAAATTTCATGCTCCACTTTATCCTGTATCTTCATCATGCACCTCCAGGGTAGTGAAGCACCTCTGCTGACCACTATTACTATGTGTAATTTTTTGCAATACTTATTCCACATGAATTTTTCCCGTAGGGATTTTTTAGGCACCCTAAAATTTCACCAAAATTTGGCTGTAAGAGCTTTGTTGACCTTATAAAGTGACCTTAATTCCAACCGTCCTTCTTCCTTAGGATAATATAAGTCTTCCCGTTTTATCCAATGTTCTCCTATCATACCACTGCTTCCCCAAAAAAATTTTGCCAGTAATTGATAAACTTGACTGATAACATTTTTAGGAACGTTAGTTACTGCCAGTAAATGCAAAGGAATTGATTGGAGAACATGTTTATGAGAATTACCTTTCCACCAGATGAAGAAGCCTGTTATGCCATGATAAGACTCTTCTTGATATTTTTCTCAAAATCTCCTCAAAGTAGCTAGCTCTGCATCTCCCATAGTACATTGGACAACCTAACTAGATAAACGAAAAATTTCCTCGTCTAATTCTAGTCAATCTCCTTAGCATGATGGCCACAACTTGAGAAGTTTTATCATGAATGAAGAATTGACTCTTGCTTTTATAAACTTTCTGACCTGAGACCTCTTTATAATCTCTAATCACCCTTGTCCTATCCGGCGAGCCAAATAAGATAGTATCATCTTTATAAGCCAGATGATTTATCTTTGGGCTCTATTAAGGAAACTCACATCCTCTATAATGACTGTCTTCAATGAGCCTATTTAGGCTTCTAGATAGTACTTCAGTCGCTATAACAAAAAGGGCTAGTTATAAATGGTTACCCTGCTTTAACCCCCTCTATGATTGAAAAACCCCATATGACCTGCCATCACTAACACAGGATACCAGTTGTTCAAAAGTAGTCTCCACACCATATCAACACTACATTCAGAGAAGCCAAACTTTCTCAACACTTTGGTAAGAAACACCAACACACTCTATCATATGCCTTCTCCATATCCAATTTAACTACCATGTTGACATCCTTATTTCTTATGTTTATATCCCTGATGATTTCCTAAGCAAGGAGAACATTCTCCGCAATATTCCTCCTTTTAATAAACCCTAAATTTGATTCTGAGAAATTATCTTAGGAAGTTATCTCTATAGCCTTTGATATAGGGTTCTAGAAATGACTTTATTAATGAAGGAGGTCAAGCTTATAGGTCTCAAATCAGAGAAGGTTCTCACCATTTCCTTTTTGGGGATTAGAACCAAATTTGTGTGACATACAAATCTAGTTAGCTCATGTCCACAAAAGAATGCCTTTACCACATTCGTTATATTGTTACCCACTATTCCCAACATTCGTGAAAGACTAATCTTGCAAACACATTAGGTCGCAAGTCTCCATTTAGGTTGAAAACAACATCCTTAACTTTATCCATATCTGGCAGCCTTGTCATCAAGGTGTTGTCCTCATCAGTGATCAATATTAGAATATTCTCCAACATAGTAAAATCATTTTTCTAATTTTCCTCTGTGTGAACTGATTTGCAAAAAATTGTACAACAGCTTCTCTTATTTTATCCTGATTACTCCATACACTTCCCTGCGTATCTTGATCATCTGAAATATGCAGTTTTTTTTCTCCTCTCTTTAACATAGGAGTGAAAAAAACTTCATATTTATATCTTCATCTTTAAACCACCATATCCCAGACTTTTGCTTCCATAACTCTTCTTCAAGAGATTTGCCTCATGTCTTTTCAGCTCAGTTCTATTAGATGGGCTTGGGGCTATCTCCATCTGTATCTCCTTCACATGAATCACATTCTCTTTGATGGCTATTTGGTGGAAAATATTCCCAAAGGCTTTTTTATTCCATTTGGCCAAAGCCTATTTAACCCTTTTTAATTTTGCTTGTAGCACATAGAACGGACTTCATGGTTTGACCCTTGCCCAATTAAATGCATTACTTTAGAGGTAGGGAACATCTTCACAATCCTTTGGTTAACCAAGATTTTGTCCAATCTCTTGAAAGTGCATTACTCGTCCACCATACCATTCCACCAAGTAAATCTACTCCTTGAAAATTTGAGCTCCTCCGATTTACAATTATTAATGAAGAAGCCAAAGTAATTGCCTTATTCTATTCAAACTCTAAACCACCCAACTTCTTTTCTTCATTAAGAATAACATTAAAATCACCCCTAATAATCCAAGGACAATGCACTCTCTTTCAGCTCCAGTAGCTTATCATAAAATTCTTGCCTCTCTAGAGCACTACACCTTGTATACACCCCAGTAATCCAGAATTCCCTGTCACTCCATCTGAATCTTTTGATGACTTTCTATATAGAATCAAACTCATCCACAACCTCCCAATCATCTCTCTTGAAGTACCAAATTTTTCCAGATCTATTCATGCCAACATAATTAAAGGCTAACTGAATTCTATGTTATTCAATTTGGGATAGAGCCTGAAAGGGTTCCATCAAAGCAATAAATGGGTAATTATTTCTCCTATTCATATCCATTAGTCTATCCAATGAATTTTGAGTGTTAACAGACCTAATGTTCCAAAGTAGCATTTTTTCTATCATTGGTCACTGGAAGATAACTTATCTCTACTTTTCTTTGTTTTTACTTGAAGTGGTATAACTAGCCTACCCTTCTTAGCACTATTCTGCAAAGTTGATTTGTGCCTTGGTGATAGGTCTCCCGCCTTACTAATCTCATGAATGTTGTATTCTTCTTCATCCTCCTCTTTATGCTGCCTCTCCCTGGTCTCCTCTCAATCTTGTCCAATCAAGTCTGGGATACTCTTATTTAATACAGATGTGAGGCTATTATTCCCCCCCCACTATATTAAACATATATGTGTTGCTTTGTTCTCCTGATTCTAGACTTTCACCTTCCGCAAATTTGATTTGTTTAGAATTCTCTATGTAAATAATTTGATTCTCTTCTTCAATATTTTCATTACTATTCTCCTTTGTCATGTCTGGATTACTTGCGAGCTCCTTGCCATCCACTTTTGGTGTTGCTATAGTTTTTCCCTTCTTACCTTGGAATGGGGTTGTTTGTTGATGGGTTGTATAAAGGTCCAAAGAAGGATGGAAAGGGAGCTATGCTTGCGAGTGGTATGGATATTGGAAGGCCAATGAATTGTGTCTAACAAGCTGATGAGTATAGATAACAAGATAGTGAAGAGTTCAGAAATAAGAGGGCCAAGACATCCCGCCATGAGGTTGGAACGGGAGGGGATGGGAATGGTACTAGGTTTCAGTCAGGGCCAACACTATCTTCTGCTAATGCACCGTGCCCAAAAATAGGAACGATCAGATATCTCAGAATTTTAGAGCCCAAGGATCTCAGTCACAGGCTAGTGTGACTCAAGGCTCATAGTCTAAACCATCATGTGGTAAGTGCGACAGATTACACTTTAGGAGGTAGCGTAATGGGAGCGATGAATGTTTCAATTATGGCTAAGTGGGTCACTTTCAGAGAGATTATCCAAAGTGGGCTGACCAAGCTCAATCTTATGCACCAGCCCTACTAGCTAGAACGGAGCTACAAATCGTTTGTAAGCCATAGGTAGTCGTGAAGATTAGGAGAACTCCCCAGATGTTGTGAAGGGTATGTTTCAAGTCTTCACCCTTGATTGTTATGTTTTGATGGATCCTGGTGCCACATTGTCATTTGTGTCCCCCTATGTGGCTAATAGATTTGATAGAACTCCTGAGAGTCTTCCTGAACCCTTTGATATTTCGACCCTAATTGGTGAGTCTATTCTAGCTGAGAGAATCTATAGAGATTGTGTAATGTTCATCCTTGATAAGGATACTCATGTTTATTTGATTGAGTTAGAAATGATTGATTTGATGTGAACCTTCGCATGGATTGGCTTTACACATGTTATGCCTCCATTGATTGTATAGCCCGAACCATTAAGTTCCAATTCTTGAATGAACCATTCCTAATGCGGAAAGGTGATTATGTTGACCAAAGGTGCGTTTATTTCCTACCTTAGGGCCAAAAAAGTTAGTCTCTAAAAATTGTATCTATCACCTCGTATGAGTCAAGTCTGATGATGTTGAGCCTCTTACTATAGAGTCAGCCCCAATTGTGAATGAGTTTCCTGAAGATCTGCCTGAAGTCCCTCCTGATAGGGAGATTGAATTTGGGATTGATCTCCCTACTACCCAACCTATCTTAATTCCACCTTATAGGATGACCTCCTCTGAGTTAAAAGAGTTAAAAGAGCGATTGAGAGATTTGTCAGAGAAAGGCTTTATTAGGCCGAGTGTTTCTCTTTGGGGTGTTCCTGTCCTATTCGTTCAAAAGAAAAATGGGTCTTATGACACCTTATAAGTCTATCTTCACATGTACCTATGTTTCAAGCCTCATTCTTAGATGTGAGAAGTGTATTAGGGTCATAAGTGACCTCTAGCACCTAGTCGAGTTCAAAACTTTCCTATAAATTGAGCTTCTAGTGTTGGATTATGCAAGGGTCAACTTTAAATGATTATAACTCTTAGCACACAAAGAATTAGATGTCTAAAGTCATACCAAATGAAATCCCTTTGAATATCCTTCCAACATAACTGGTTTCACCTCATTTGGAGTTCGGAGTCAGAAGTTATGGTCATTTTACTGAAAACTGCCAGAGTAGAGTAATATTACAAAACCCCTTTACGGGCCGTAGAATGAAGTACGACCTGTCTGTTAACTCTTAGGAAAAAGTTCTGAAACTTCAACTTATGGTTCCAGACTTTACGAACCCATATACGGGTCGTAGAAACTTTTACGGGCTATAGAATAGGCTCGTAAAAGTGAACCAGAGACCCCGAAATTAGGCCAAAACTTTACGAAAGGGTCCCTACGGGCCATGGAACTTTCTACTGGCCTTAAATGGGCCCGTAGACGGCTTTTGACAGCTTTTTAAAAAGAATTATTATTTTGGTCTTTTTCCACCCTTTCAAAGCCTAGGATTGATGTTTGTACACCTAGATAAAGCCCTAAAACATGTCAGTTTAACACTTTTACGCTAAAACTCTCTCTTAAAACATAAAAGCAAGGTTTAAAAAGAGAAAGGGGCTAGGGTTTGAAGGTAATCTTGTGAATTCTTCTTATCTTTTTCAACGTTCAAAACTTCCAAGTATGTAAGGCTACCCAAAACACAGATTATGTTCTTCCATGTGCCTCATAACCCAAATTGATGATGATGTGAGTAAACTAAGTCTCCCATGAATATTTCTTGAAAGTTTTTCTTAAATTCTAATGTATATTTATATATTTTTGCATGCATTACCATTTTTATGAATTAAATACTTGAATTAGATGACTTTGCCATACTGCATGAACACTAGCATGATTTTTTATTATTGTTACTTATTTTACTTAAATGAGCATGCATGAGCATAATTTGAGTCTAAAGAATATATGGAACCCCTAAATACTTTAATTATACATTTGTTCTCATAAATGCTATGAGTTAGAATGATGCATAATTGAGTCCTTATGAGTCAAGAACTGAACCTAAAAATGATGGTTGATGTGATAAGTTGAGTTGACAAATGTCCAATGAGACTAGATGAATGAGTTAACCATAGCGTTGATGTCTTATGAGCATATTGAATCTTGGGAGGAGTATTGAGTACCGAATTGAGTAAAAGTAAGTTCAACTCGAACTCAATAACTATGTAACTAGCGTAGGAGAGAATTGGACTATAAAATTGGATGTTTCCTATTGTCCCAAAATGAGGAGTTGATGTTATTGATTTTGGATCTATTGATGGGATGTCCTACACCCCTGGCAAGGTATTGGATGTATGTGGCAATGACATCACTTCGTTGTATCATCACCAACTCATAGGTGATGTTATCGGTTAGAAGAAACTCCCAAATAGGCCTTGATAGTACTCTGAGTAGATGGGACGTAGATGATAGATGGGTAGTCATTGTCTAAATTACATTCTTATTTTAGACTCTTGACATGATGATTGAGTTTCCTACTTCTTGGGTTAAACTATTTGAGTTGATGTCATTCTTCTTTTATATGTTTCTTTCTGCCATTTTACATATTCGTACATTCCACGTACTAAAATCCATTTGGGCCTATTTCTTTTCATGATGTAGGGACAGGAACTAATGTTCATAAGCAGGCGCCTCGTTAAGGACCTACTTGCATTTCAACTGATTGGTGAGTCCTCCCCCTAATTTCGGAGGATATCATATCTTTTCCTTCTAGCTTTACGATTTAGCCTTTTATTTTATTTTGAGGTAGTCATAGGTCTGTCATTGGCACCATTTAGTCAAATGTTTTAGAGGCTTCATAGAGTAGACTATTGATGTAATGGGTTGTTATGTTTGACTACTCTCCTCACACTAGTCTTATTCAGTTGATGGATAGATTGTTTGGCCTTTGGCCCTTTTATTTTTGATTTCATTACTTTTGAGTATTTTTATTCATTGATGTCGTCCGCTACTAGAATGTGATTGAACGAATATGATGAGGGTGAGTGATTCGCTTAGGGACTAGCAATAGTCTTTGAGTGCCCGCCACACCAAGGGTACCCTCCCAGGGAATGACAGGTCCCTCCGAATGTGCATCGATTATAAGCAACTGAACAAGGTCACGATAAAGAATAAATATCCTCTTCTAGGATAGATGACCAATTTGACCAACTTCAGGGTACCTCTTGCTTCTCAAAGATAGACCGCATATCTGGTTACCATCAGTTGAAGGTGAAGGAATGTTATATCTCAAAGACAGTCTTTAGGAGTAAATATGGCCATTTTGAGTTCTTGATCATATCCTTTGGGTTAACTAATGCACATGCAGCCTTCATGGATTTGATGAACATAGTGCTTGGACAGTACCTTTATATGTTTGTGATCGTGTCCATTGATGACATTTTGGTGTATTTGAGAGATGAGAAGGAGCATGCAAATCACCACAGAATTGTCCTCCAAACTCTCAAAGACCATGAGTTATATGAAAAGTTTTCAAAGTGTAAGTTTTGGCTCAAGTCAGTAGCTTTCCTATGCCAAATTATTTTGGGTAATGGTATTCAAGCAGACGCCCAAAAGATTGAAGCGGTTAAGAACTGACCCATACCGACCCCTCCGACCGACATAAGAAGTTTCTTGGGGTTGGCAGGCTATTACCACAGATTTGTTGAGGAATTTTCTTCCCTATCTTTGCCATTGACTAAGTTGACTCAAAAGAAGGTCAAGTTTCAATGGTCCGATAAATGTAAGAAGCGCTTTCAAGAGTTGCAAACTCGACTGACTATTGTACCAGTTTTAACCTTGCCTAATGGGACAGAAGACTTTGTGATATATTTTGATGTGTAAAGAGTTGAATTGGGTTGTATGTTGATGCATAGAGGAAAAGTGATAGCCTATGCTTCCAGACAACTTAAGGTTCTCTGAGAGGAACTATCCAACCTATGATCTTGAGTTGGTAGAGGTAGCGTTTGCACTTAAAGTTTGGTGCCACTAAGTATATGGAATGATTGTGGATGTGTTCACTGACTACAAGAGCCTGCAGTAAGTCTTCAGTCAGAAAGAGCTCAACCTGTGATAAAGTAGATAGTCGGAGTTGCTCAAAGATTATGACATGAGCATTCTCTACCACCCTGGTAAAGCTAACATTGTTGCTGACGATTTTAGTAGGTTATCAATGGGTAATACAGCCCATGTTGATAAAGAAAAGAAGGAGTTGGCTAAAGAAGTGCATAGGATAGCCCGATTGGGAGTTACGCTCGAAGAGAATGATTAATGAGAAGTTAATGTTCAAAATGAGTCTACTTCATCTTTAGTGGCAGAGATGAAAGAAAATCAAAACCAAGATCCTATCCTAGTTCAATTGAAAGGAACCATCCACAAACAAAAGGTGATGGTTTTCTCTAAAACGGGAGATGGGGTGTTGAGATACTAGAGTACATTGTGTGTTCCGGATGTTGATGATGTTCGAGATAGAACTATGGCTCAAGCCCACAACTCTAAATATTCCATTCATCCTGGCTTTACCAAGATGTACCATGATTTGAGAGAAGTCTATTAGTGGAGTGGAATGAAGAGTGATATTGTTGAGTTTATTTCTAAGTGCCAGAATTACCAACAAGTTAAAGTTAAGTATCACAGGTCATGTGGATTGGCTTAGAACTTTGAGATTCTTGAATGGAAGTGGGAGATGATCAACATGGACTTCATTACTGGTCTACGAGGTCGTGAAGTTAACATGATTCAATATGGGTGATTGTGGATAGAATAACTAAATCAGCTCATTTCTTAGCAGTCAAGACAACTAACACTATAGAGGAGTATGCAAGTTGTACATCCATGAGATTGTGAGGATGCATGGAGTTCCCTTGTCCATTATCTCTGATAGAGGAGCTCAATTCACCTCCCAATTTTGGAGATCTTTTCATAAAGGATTGAGTACTAAGGTGAATTTAAGTACTGCCTTCCATCCTCAGACGGACGACCAAGAAGAATGTACAATTCAGACATGAGAAGACATATTGAGAGCCTGTGTCCTTGACTTTAAAAGAAACTGAAATGACCACTTACCATTGATTGAATTTTCATATAACAGTAGTTATCATGCAAACATTCAAATGGCCCCCTCTGAGGCTTTATATGGGTGAAGATATAGATACCAATAGGTCATTTGAGGTTGGAGGAAATGAGCTGATTGGACATGATCTTGTCCATCAATTGATGGAGAAGGTAAAAGTCATTAAAGAAAGGTTAAAAACTGCACAAAGCCGCTAGAAATCTTACACCGATGTGAGGAGGAGAGACCTAGAGTTTAAAGTAAGTGATTAGGTATACTTGACGGTGTCACCCATGAAGGGAGTCATGAGATATGGGAAGAAAGGGAAACCCAGTCCACACTATATTGGTCCCTATCATGTCATGAGGAGGATTGGGAAGGTTTCTTATGAGTTAGATTTACCTGTTGAGCTTGACGCGATTCACTCGGTCTTTCACGTCTCGATGTTGAAGAAATGCTTGGGAGATCTTTCCTTGGTAATCCCTATTGAGAGTATTGGAGTGAAGGATAGCTTGTCTTAGTTAAGAGATTACAGTCCAAATCCTTGATCGTCAGGTTCGCAAGTTGAGAACCAAAGAGATTGCCTCAGTCAAAGTCCTGTGGAGAAATCAATTCGATGACGAAGCCACGTGGGAAACTGAGAAAGATATGAAAGATAAATACCCACATCTATTCATGCTTGATGATGAGAATGGTAAAGTTAATATCCTTACTCTTGATTTAAATTGATTTGTCTATCCCTGAGTTAATCATCCATTCTTGAGTCTGAATAGAGATTGTTTAAGATTGTTGAGGACTCAAGAGTTTGATAGGTTGATTGAGTATAAAGAGGAGTCTTGATTGTTATTCGTGCCTTGATGTCTACCTTTACTCTTCATTCGAGGACGAATGATTCCAAGGGGTAGATGATTGTCACGCCCCAAGTCCCGTTAGGGCGGACCGGCACCCGTTGCCGATAAGGCTCGGGAGAACCAACCTGCAACTATG
>JAPFFP010000002.1:14128014-14144227 GCA_026153255.1 Solanum medicagineum
CTTGTTATTTCTTCAACAATTTCTGATCTCTAGTGGACCTCTCAGTAGGATTCGAACCCAGATGAAGTTATGACCCTCTATCAGAGAAAAAAGAACGAGAAACATCACTCCAATATCAAGAAATCAGAATCCAAGTTCCAAGATCAGGATTCAATTTCTACTCTATCAACTGGTCAACCTAATCATGTGGAGGCCGCAATGGGAAAAAGCAAGACCGTTCTGCAAAAATTTATAGCTTATCCAGGTATCCTTAACTTTTCGAGGAATCCTTCATCAGTGGTTGTGAATGACTGATTTTTGCTACTAATAGGGTCTCGGTTGATTTCCCTTCCTTTAGCTACTAAGATGTTTCAGTTTGCTAATAAGAATTTAGATAAGCTATGACTCCAGCATAAAAAAGATCACATTGTTCCCGGAGCTGTGGATGACTAAGACAGACAGGTCTAAGATCTTTTTCGTAGTTTCCCTTTAATAAGTTGTACTTATTGGTTTTGCTGAGAAATGATGCCAGTCATAATAAAAGACTTTTTCCCTTCTATTCCTTTGCAAACCAGTAACAAAGTGCTTGGTATTGTCCCTGCATGTCGTGTGGTGTTTTCCCCTCCTTGTAGAATATGCGTAAGAGAACCTACTATAATGGATTCTCCTCCTGAAGTTAGAGTATCAAGATCTTTTCCTCACCTCAATAGTATTTCTTATGATTAGTAGGGCACTGAGGGAGAACTTATCGACGACAAAAAAGATGAGGTTTCTGTTGGAGGGTCCTTGACGCCTCGAGTCAAATAGAATTGAAAAGAATTTTTTTTAATTTTAAGGTGGCATCTCGAAAGTGTCGCTAGTCAGTTTAATTATGGAATGTCCAAAAAGCCGGAAAGCTAGCTGAAGATGCATAGAATGCCCTGACTTCTTCTTATCTAAGCATTTGCTTTGGCCTACAAAAGCAACTCGTCCACGTCTACAAAATACCTGATGGCGTCTACAAATTTCTCGAGCGTGAGCTCGTCCTACGCTCCTACCTAACGGATAAGAAGTTCTTTTGCCTGCCCAGCCAATTTGCTGTTGAACAGAGTTGGTCTGCTGATAAGAAAATAGAGTTAGATTCAGCCAAGAGTAACCTTGAAAAAATTCTGCTTACCGCTTTGCACGAGCTTCAAAAGAAAGAGAGATCGAGTCACTAAGCAGAGAATTAGATCCGAGAGTGAAAGAGATTATGAAAGTTCTCCCACGAGCAACCCTGAAACAAGTTCTCAAATCAATCTATTCGAACCCTTAAAGCTGTATAATTTCATGTGGAATTCATTCGAGATGTGAGTAAAACTCAAATTGGAGAAGAATATGGGCCCTGGGTTCCTTTTATTGGCACTATGAGTGATCCTTAACCCTGCCCCTTCTTATTGCTATTTGTGACATCGAGTGCTTAAATAGAGGCTGGCTTAAAAGAGCTCCCCGCAATGGGATTGCTGGAAAAGGCCTGATGAAAAAGCTTAAAAACTCATTTGCTTTTGTCCGAGAATCCGCTTGCTCGGCTCTTTTTCTTAATAAAATAAATGTCTAGCCCTTATCCTACTAACAACGAACTTCTATATGGAACGTGAGAAGCAGATGATTAATCATATGTTTCCGGAAGAAATCGAAGAATTTCTTGGGAATCCTATAAGATCCGTTCGTTCTTTTTTCTCTGATAGATGGTCAGAACATCATCTGGGTTCGAATCCTACTGAGAGGTCCACTAGAGATCCGAAATTGTTGAACAAACAACAAGATCTTTCTTTTGTCCCTTCCAGGCGATCGAAAAATAAAGAATAGTTAATATATTTAAGATAATTACGTAATTACAAAACACCATCTCAATTCATCCTATTTCATCAGATCCGGGATGTGATATGGTTCTGAAGGATGAACCGGATATAGACAGTTCCAATAAGATTTCATTCTTGAACAAAAATCCATTTGTTGATTTATTTCATCTATTCCATGACCACAACAGGGGAGGATACATGTTACACTACGATCTTTCTTTCTGGCTTTTATACCCAGGTATAAAGGGATAGACAGTCTAAGATAGTGCCAAGAAAGAATTTCCCGAAAAGCTAATCATAGGTTCTTCTCTCCATCGAAACAATAGGGTCGTTATGCTCATTACTAAACTTGTTGAAGAGATGAAATATAACCAAGGTATCTCTTTTTGATCAGAGGTTGAATTGATCATCAGAGAAGAATTAGGCAAAAAATTAGGATACATTCTGGGAAAATCAAACTTCCATCGAAGAGAAGCAAATGAAAGGCTTTTATAAAAATTCTTGTAGAATCGAGAATGAAGTTTTCATACTGTACATGCCAGATCATGAATTAGGGGCTTAAGGTAGTTCAGTCACCCTCACGTCATAATAGAGTCTAGTATGACATCGGTAGGAAGATAATGCAGCTAAGCCGAGACTTACTTAACTCTCTACCACTGTAGGTGCGACACAGGTAGTAGTGATTGAAAGAATTGATGCGGCATGATCGCTATTATAAGCGTCCTATTTTGTTTAGAGATTTAGGGACTAGGCCTGTTGAGGAACTGAGATGATTCATCTTAGTCTTAGTATGCTGAGTATGTCTTTGGCCGAGTGCAACATGTATGATATTAATGGATAAAGTAATAATCTTTGTCTAGCTCTAGACTAGCTATTTTGCATTGCCTTCCGCTTATGTCTCTACTTCGCTTGATTCTCATGCCAGTGGACTTTATACTCTATTTTTGGCCTTATTAGCTTGATTTCATAAGTGAGCATTTTAAATTGAATAGATAGTGAGAAAAGCGCCTTTCGTGATTCAAGTAGTAAGCCCATATTCATGATTGAGAAAGAAATCTTCCAAGAACCATACTTCCTATAGCTAACATGTGTCCAGTCCATCGGGAACGCGCAGTGGAAACGAACCTGAGCTACTATACCGAATCCCCCGCTGGCCATCGGGGACCGAGTGGTAAGGACATGATTCGCAGGGGAAGAGATTTCTCATTCTTTCATTTGGGACAGGTGCACAAATGACAACTCTAAACATCACACATCCGCCGCCTACCTACTGTTTAGGTGGCACCAGCGAGATCCAGTAAGGAAATGTCGCGGCTGCTCCACTTCTCTGCGCTACGATCTCATGAAGTGAACTTCGTTGCCTTCCCGCGCGCGAAGCGAATGGGCGGTATAGTCGTTAGCAAAAAAGCTAGCCGCATTTATGGAAATGTTGGAGAAGGCAAATAGAATAGAACAAAGTTAGGGGCGAAGCAGTACCTGGCGTGAAAACTCCCAATTGAAAGTCAGATTTCGAGGGGGCTTTTCTGGTATAAGGGAAATAGGTTGAATATACAAAGGGGCTTTTTTTACTAAAAGGTGACCCTATGTGTAAAACCTTGCCGTGGGAGAGTCTTTCTCCAATGAGAATAAAGAAAGTTTTTGGGCAAGACAAGAAAGGAACTCGCCCTTTAATACCAAGGGATAAGAGCTGATTGTTGGCGATGACTTGGTGAAGTCTAAAATTACCTATAGTGGCAGGGGCTTTCCGTCTGGCCATCCGTCCGTGGATGGAAACTAGTGGAGGAATGCAACTCCATGCCAAGGATCTCAAATAATTCTCTCCAAAATTTTCTAGTGAAATGCGGGTCTCGATCACTTATGATTTACCTCGGTAGCCCCTAATACTTTACCAATTTTTGAAGAATAGTGGGATAGCCTCCTTGGCAGTACAGCCTGCTGTGGCGGGAATGAAGCTGACATACTTTGAGAATCGGTCCACCACAATCATTATCGTCCCATACCCTTCAAACTTTGGCAAGCAAGTGATGAAATCCATAGTGATGCTCTCACATGGACGCTCCGCTACTGGTGACGGCTCCAAAAGTCCTCTAGTTGTCATTGCTTCGTCTTGTCTAGTTGGAACACGAGACAAGTTTGCACATAACACTTTATATTGTTGCGCATGCGTAGGCAATAGTATATTGCCTCGATGTGGGCTCTCATGTGTCATTGCCCAAGGTATCCGGCCAATAGAGTGTCATGACTCTCCTTCATAATTTTTCGCCTGATGTTTCTGTACTTTGGCACATCGACCTTGGTCCGGCAATAAGCAAGAGACTGTCCTTTATCTAGAAGCGCCTTGTGTTGCCTTGATAGGCCAACTCCATGAGTTTCTTTGCTTCTAGATCATGCTAAAGGCCATCCTTGATAGCATCTTGGATTTCACAATGGGTTGTATGATATGACAGCCAACTCGGCCTTCCTGATTAAGGTATCTACTACGACATTGCCCTTGCCCAGCTTGTACACTAGCTCATAGTCAAACTTACCAGAAAATCCTGCCACCTAGCCTGCTTCGTGGTAAACTTCTTTTGTAACTGAAAGTAGCTAGTAGCGACAATGTTTGTAACTTCTTTTATACTTATCTTTTCAGTTATTGAAATTTTATATTTTCTAAGAGATAAAAACATTTATAACTTTACAGAGGGCAATAACGAAAAATATAATTTAATTTTTCTTTAAATATTTTTCTTAATATATGTGTAGTACCTCAAATTAGGTTAAAATGGGACAAAGAGAGTATCTATTATTCACTTGAAAATTATCATAACCCAAGAAAATAAGTGATTGTGAATAATGTTTTGCAATAACTAATAATAACTAAGAAAGTTAAAAATGTCATAACTAAGAAATAAATAATAACGTTGTTGGACTTCTAATTCCAGGCATCTTGTATAGGAGTAAAATGATAAACTAATCTTGAACATATAAGCTTTTTAATTTTAGAACAATGATATATACATGTGTGTGTATATATGTATGCAGGGGAGAAAAATGAAAATAAGTACAAAAATGTATTTAATTTAGTTTTTTAAAAGGAAGTAAAATATCTGACAATTTTTATGGATATTTTTCTCAATCAACTCTTGACTTCACACTTTTTTACTAAGTATAATATAAATAATTACTATTTCATATTTAATTAATTGAATATATTTTTAAAAATTTTGTTTTGGTGTGGCATTTAATAATAGAAGCTAAAAGGTTTAACCATTAAAGTCATTAACAAGTGAAAAACGATAAGTTATAATATCTAACCATGTATGTACTAATTTGATATGGTTAAATTGTCATTATTGATTTAATTTTAAAAGTTAATAAAAAAAATTTTGATTGAAAAACTTAATGGACATTTTTGTAATCTCACTTTTGATAATATATGATATAATATGATATTATATAAGAAATAATATATGATGATATAATATAGATAGATCATAGATATGATGATTCTAACTTCTACTCCCTCCATCCGTATTTGCTTGTTCTTGCTTGTCTAGTATACTAAAAATAGATATCCGATAATGCTTATGCACTTTATGAAATTAAAAAATAATTTTACACTAATTTCCTAATTTATCTTTATCATTAATTATAATCATTTTTTTATTACATTTTTTATGATATTATATTTATTATATTCGAAGAGTGATCTAATAGAATTATCTTAAAAGACAAATAAAGATGGATGGACGAAGGAAGCACAAATGACTATCTGTACAATAAACCCCAAAACTTGAGGGTCTAAATTCTTGGAAACTTAAAACAATGTTTTAATGGCCTTAACCAGAGTCATCTGGGGGTTACAATTGAACAGGTTGAGTGGATTATAATGGATTAAGATAACACATGAGTTAAGTCTCAATCCAATTCAAATTTACTTGGGGCAAAATAGATTGAGTCATAATGAGTTGAGTAATAGGTAATAGCGCGGGTTAGGATCTAACTCAACCCAATTTGTATTAAATTTTACTTACTTTATTTGTTCTTTTTCGATATTTTAGTACTTGATTAAATTATATATTTTTTTAATTTAGCTATATAAAACATATCAAATTAAAAAAAATTAAAAATATTTTGACAAGATCTCTCTCAAGTCAATTCGAATTGAATATCAATTCAATTTTAACTTGGTTGAAATGAATTAGGTTGAGCTAATAAATGAACGGGTTACTTCAACTGATTGAGCGGGTTTAATTTTGGGTACAGTAATCCATAATTATCACATAACAAGGTGACAGTTTCGTTGAAGACATCAATATAAACAAAAACTTGCTTAAATGATAGACTGAGAATAGGTGACAAAACTTTGTTAAATGAAAAATACAATATTTATGAACAAGCATCACTAGCTAAATAGAAACTAAAAATGAAAGATAACATCTTGAGAAGAGTAACTTGCTATGAACAATCAGACATTTTACTGAGGATTTGGTGGACGACTATTAGCCGCTGAGACTCTAGCACCCCATTCAAGCAGCTCTTTGCTAGTGTCATCTTTATGAACAATCACTTCAATGAAGCACAAGCAGTCTGTCTTGGTTTCAGTTGCAGTTGCAATTGCTTCCACAAGCTCCTCTTCGGAACGAACCTAAAACAAGAATGCATTACTTTAGTCGGAGGATTCTTTTAACTTCAGGTTAAATGGTTTGGGGATAGAGAAATTCCTCACCTTTGTTGTCCAACATTTTCCTTCCCCATTGTGGATTGCATCAACCAGTCCAGTGTAATTCCAGTTCTTAATCACATTGTAAGGTCCGTCGTGAATCTCAACTTCGATTGTATAACCACCATTGTTTATCAAGAAGATGATAGTCCTCTGACCACATCGCAGCATTGTTGAAACATCCTGAGCAGTCACCTGCAACAAGTATTTGCAATACAGGATGATAAGAATGCGATAGAATGGATAAGCACAGCTAACTCTGTGTTGAATTCCATTGACACAATCTTTTTTACCTGAAAACTACCATCACCAATGAAAGCAAGCACCCTCTTTTCTTTTGCTGCTTGTGCATAACCAAGAGTTGCCCCAACAGACCAACCAATAGATCCGTACTGCATTTGGAACTCGTACCTGAGCATGAAATACCAAAAGTCATTATGATCATCACACAAGTAAATACCCATTAAACGTGAATACTAGTCGTTTGGAGCTTACCCACATCCCTTGGGCAGTTCAAGTTTCTGGCAATTGAACCATGAATCCCCTGTCTCAGCAATCACAGCAGTGTCACCGGACAACATCTTCTGTATGTGTTCAAAGAGAACATTAACCCTCAATGCCTCTTTAGGCTCGCTCTTGAGAGGATGTCCTTCTGGAATATAAATTCTCCGATAATTCTCATATGCAGTTGGGTTGTGCTTTAGCCTCTTGCTCAATGCGGAAAGGAAATCCTTCATTAGAACACAACCAAATGCAGGTCCATTACCAATAGTCACACGATCTGGCTGTAGAATGATGGATTTCTCTTTCTTGAGAAGCAGCGAATACCCAACAGAGCTATAGTCATTAAAAATAGGTCCAGCAAACAAGTAAGCATCAGCTGATTCCACAATTTCAGCACAGAAGGCCGTACTCACTGCACCCCAATAAGTTCCAATGAAACGAGGGTGGTATTCTGGAACCATCCCCTTAGCTGATGGCATCACTGCAACAGCATATCCACCTGCGTCTGCCAATTCAACAAACGCATCACCCGCCTTTGCAACGCGCAGTTTTGGCCCTCCCACAATAACAGGCTTCACAGCTTTGTTTAAGAACTCTGCAGCTGCCTCCACTGCTGCTTCCAAACCCATCTTGTTACTCACTCTAATACCAGATAAAAACCATACAAGTAAACCACCTTGTGCACATTAATTGCAAAACAGAAGAGCTCCTACGGCACAGCTTATACAGTAACTTTTTGTAACATATCAATCAAATTAAATTAAGATCTTAAACTTTCTGAAGAATCAAATATATTGTCATTCAAACAAGGTTTGGAGGGACTAATATTTCTTTCTACACAAGATCCTTATATACATAAGGAAAACAGAGCATATTATAAGTGAATAAAATGAAAAATTCTCAAAATTACATACCTGGGAGCGATGCAAAACGGAACAGGTTCACGGCTAAAAGTAGGGTGTGGAATCCCCGGCAAGTTACAGCTTATGCTTATATAAACCGGTTTGCTCTCTTTCAACGCTGTCGAAATCGCGGTATCAATCAATTCATGTGCATCGTCTAAGTTATTGACTACAGCCTGAAAACCCAAAAAGAAATCACTATCAATACAAAACAGACAATACCAAATTTGCTCGATTGAATTCAAAACACACAAAATCTACCTGATAGCAAGTGACAGTTTGAAAGCAACGAAGTTCCTGACTAAAATCGGGCAACCCAATAGTATGATGAAGGATCCTGTTAGTTCCATAATCATTCGAATTAGGGCCGCCGACAATACAAATCAATGGAAGATTCTCACTGTAAGAACCAGCAACAGCATTTATAACACTAAGTCCACCAACAGTGAAAGTGACAACACATGCCCCAATACCACGAGCTCTAGCATAGCCATCAGCAGCATATCCAGCATTTAGCTCATTACAACAGCCAACAAAATTAAGCCCAGGTTCAGCGATTAGATGATCCAGCAATGTCAAGTTGAAATCACCGGGAACGCCGAAAATATCGGTGACGCCGACTTGGACTAAACGGCGTGCTAGATGACGGCCGAGTGTGGATTCCGGCGCATTGATCGGAATGGCTGGAGTGAGAATAGTTGAGACGTTACCGGTCGGCAAAGAGCCCACGTCGTTGTGAGGCAGTTTACACGTGTCAATTGCTCCGATCTTCACGTCCATGATGAAATTTTGAGTATTTTTCAGAAAGTTGGAAGAAATATAAATGATGAGTATACTGTTTTTGAGTAATTTCTGGGGCTTTTATAAGAAGAAAAGAATGTTCAGTAGATAAATCAAGGGGCGGCCCGTTGGGATTTTTGTTTTTACTCTTCTATTCCACCACACATGGGCACAACATGTGTTGTTTGTCCAATTTTAATTTAAAATGTTTTCTTTACTATGATAAAGAAATTAGAAAAATACATGTGGGGTGGTTTAAGGAAGAATACAGTAGAAGGGACTAGAAAAAGTTGATTTGAGTTTTGGCAAATGAAAAGTATTTGTATTTTGGAAAAGATATTCCAAGGACTAGGGAAGCTTTTTGTCGAACGAAAAATAAATAGTGGACTAAGAGTTAATGGAGAACAGATCGAATTCATTCAATTAATTTCTTCTACAATAGGATACGTGATTTTATCTCATAATGTTAAATTAATATTTGAAAATGTGATTTTAAATATTGATTAAAGTTAATCTAAAATTATGAGAACAAAATTTTAAATTTTTAAGAATTTAACACATAAATTTACATTTTATAAAATAGGATTTCGCATTTTAAATTTTATATTAGAAAAAAGATTCATACTTGGCACGAAGAAATTATCCATAGAATGTGAAAGAGTTACACTAAGGAATATTTATGTTATCGTGAATCTTTATAAAAATATGTGAATATGAATATTTGTAATCATCAAATATTTAGCTTATAAAAAAGGCATAAAAATACGTTATTTATTAATATATTATCACAGAATATTTTGATTTCTTACAATAAATTATGATTTGTCCATTTAATAAATTATATAAAAATCATAATTTCCATAATTTATAAAATTCTCATATTTGTAAAAATAATATAACTAAAAAAAATTCAATCATATCTTCAAATAAAATTTCAACCTGTCATAATTTCATATCGACATATTCAAAGGAATCCTAAATGTATACTTTGAGAAAGTGAAATAGGAGTATAATTGCATTTTTTTACAAAGATGTGTTTGAACTTACTTTAGATAAACTTTTACTGTAACCCAATAGCTTTTTTTTTTTAAATATATAATTTCTGGTCAATGCAATATGGATTAATAATTCTAATCTCTATTTACCTACAAGCGAACAAAAACCATGCGTAGTTGAGTACGTCTCAAGAAGAAGAATTATTTTTCTACTAATCTTTTACTTTTTTAATTTCTCACTCAATATTTAATATTTATACTAGAGTTCTCTTCTGATCCGATAATGTATAAGAGTTCAAAATCTTTAATTAGGAAAAAAGCAATCATATTTGTTGCATGACATCCATTAGAGATATTTTTCCGCTACTCTATCCTTCTTAGTCGTAGAAGAGAAAATTACTTGTGAAATTGTCTTATAACATCAATTGACTCCATATAAGCAATTGGTTTTTTTTTTTTAAAAAAAAAAAGAAATATTTGAAATTTTAATTGAATATACTAATATGCTCACCCAATAAACACGATTTGTTGATCCAAAAACTGTCCGTGGGTTAGTTTAATGGTTTTCTATGTTAGGAGAAAACCGGTAAATAAATGACAGGCGGCTGGTCGAGATATGACCTGCCCCCACCAGACATTACGTTGCTGCACTTGGCGGCTACCATTAAACTATTTTTGATCAAATTTCACAAATAACAAAGATACAAAAGCTTACTATTTATCAATTAAAATCACGTTGATTCCTAGTCTATTCATTTCATTTAAGACAAGAAGTTGATTTTTTTTTTTTCATTTTATTTCGTACTACTCCTACCTTTTCCATTTATGTGGGCATTAGTATTTCGAATTTTTAAATAAATGTTTAAAAATAATATAAATTATGATTTTTTTTATATTAGTATAGTAATAAAATTATTATATGATAGTAATCAAAGTTTACACAATTTAATATAAAATAAAAAATATATATTTGTGTCATCTCATTTTATGTGACATCATTTAAAAGTAAATCATTTTCATCTGAAGTAAGATAACATTATTTTTCAGAAACAAAAAATCGCCTAAAATAGGACAAAAGGCGAAAGAAGAAATTAATTTCGTAGATTAAAGTTCACGGGCCGCCTGCTTTCTTTATTCAAAACCAATCACACTTTGCTTTCTGCTCTACCATACCACGTTTTTTTTCTTCAGGAATCACAAAGGTGGTCCATTAGTTTCATTTATTGGATCACTTTGTGATTTCTGTAAAAACACAAAGAGACCGCCTTTGTGGTTGGTTGTGGATCCACAAGGGAATATCTACTCCATCCTAAGAAACATTTCACATTTTGGATTTCGAGATTTAATTGAGTTTCTTTTGGTTGTGATCTTTTGAAAAAAATATTAATTATTATAATTTATAATATTTTTTACATAATTATTAAATATACCTTTTTAAAGACTTTGGAGTTCATAGTCAAATAAATGAATAACAATAATAATAATAATATATCTGGTGGAATTTCACAAGTGGGGTTTGGGGAGGTAAAATATACGCAAACTTTACCACTACCTCATATAAGTAGAGAGGTTGTTTTGCTGGGAACTCTCGTCTCAAAAACTCATAAGCAGAATAAACTAGATATGACAAAAAAAAAAAGGAAAGGGAATAGAAAGAGCTCTAATAACGAAAAACACATGGCAGTATGTACTATGATAGAATTAACACATATACGACAGATAATGACAGCAGATGATGTAAAACACGAGTTCTCCTGCTACCCTACTATACCACCAGGTCAGACAACCATCTAACCCTACCAACCACTTAGCCTATTACTCTAATTTGCAACCTCCGCTCCTTTCTATCTAAGGTCATATCCTCGGTGAGATCAAGTATCGTCATATCTTGTCTGATCACCTCCCCTCAATATTTTTTTGGTCTACCTCTACCCCTCCGTGTAAATCCCAAAACCAACATCTCGCACCTCCTAATAGGAAAATCGGTACTCTTTCTCTGCATATGTCCAAATTATCGCGGTTTCGCTTCCCTCATCTTATCAGCCACAGAGGTCACCTCTAGCTTCTTTCAAATGGTCTCGTTCCTAATCTTGTCACTCCTGGTGTGACTACACATCCATCTCAACATCCTTATCTTTTCGACATGTATCTTCTGAACATGTGCATCTTTTATTGGCCAACACTCCACTGCATACAACAAAAATGGTCTAACCACTATTCTGTAAAATTTACCTTTGACTCTTAAAAAGAAAGCATATTACAACAATCTGTGGAGGATAAAATGTACGAAGACCTTATTACTACCACATAGAGATAGAGAAGTTGATTCCGATAACCCCTCATCTCAAAAGTATATATCATCCCCAAAAGCAGAAACAAAACATATTACATGAATTAAAATAGCAAAATACTTGAATGCCCTTCTAGCCTATTTGTCCTTGGACTCCAAGTCAAACATGCATGGCCTGCACCTAAAACATTCAAATTCTTATTTAAGAAGCAACAATCTTGCAGCTTTGTCAATCTATTTTTTATGATCCTAAATTTGTCCTTTTGTACGGACAACTGCTCGGGTTGATGATTGGAATTTAACATTTACATGGAAGGTCTTGGATTCAAACCTTCGTGCAGGGTTAATTTTGTATGAGCGTCAGTTTTGTTGCTTTACCCAACTAGTTCCAAGTTCAAAATTTGTCCTTTTGTGTAGCAAAGAGCTTGTTGACTTGGTGGTTGAAGCTTCAAGTAATGTTTGGGAAGTCTTGGGTTTGAACCTTTGTGCAATGTTAGATTTTGGATGATTCCCCCAAATTAAAAAGGTTGTTATTAGCAATATATTTTGGGTCTAAAAATCTTTTCATTCATTTTTTAGAAAATTTCATAAATAGCTAAGATTAGAAATATAATGAGGCTTCTTAGCTAATGTTTGACTATTTATTTAGGAGTACAATCGTAACAGTTTTCAAAACATAATATATTTCTCTCCTCATTAGTCAAGATAATAAGTATATAACAGATAACAACTGCATACAAAATCATATATGTCATTTTGCAACATCAAATCGTGTTTAATCAGCCAATTATGTCGTACTCTAGGTAATCACAAGTACTCAAAGTGACTATAGGAAGTCACAAATGTATCACAAATATCCAAAATAACCAGAGCTATTGAACCATATATTGGTACTATAACCAGTGCATAACTTAGTATGTAATCATATGCTAGCCTCACAAGCTAGTATATCTCAGAGGCATTAAGCCACACATCCACATAGTCAAGAACTAAGCTCAGAATATATACCTGTTATATTTTCTCAGCCCCAACTAGCTCCTACTAGGCTATCTCGTAGTCTAATAGTATCAGAATCCAGTCAATATAATAGTCATAACTAATGCAGCTATCAATACAGTAAATGTTATCTCAAGCCAACATATATAGTACAGATACAGGAGAATATATCATATATACACCATGTACTGAACAATCATCTATCCATATACCACAATCTAGGCAACCACAAGTACTCTCAGGTCATGGTGGCACATGTTAGATCTATATGTACATATTCATCCGATATAGAATCGCGAAAACAATGAAATGACCTAAAAAGGTCATTACAACATTCCCCACTAATAGAACTTTCGTCCGCGAAAGTAGAGATAAAGAGATACCTGAAGACTCAATTAAGTCGGTCACTGCTCATACATGTCTATCTATAGCTCCCAAGTGATCTCCTCGATCGGTCGATGGCGCCACTGAATCCTAACCATCGGTATGGTCCTGGAGCGCAACTGTCTGACATCCCTAGCCAAATTAGCCACCGGCTCCTCAACAATTGTCAGACGATCATCTAACTCGATTGGATCAGACTGAAGCACATGAGATTCGTATGGAATATAATCGTGCAACATCGATACACGAAAGACTAGGTGTATGGCACAATATGCTAGAGGTAAGGCTAATTCATACGCAACTGGTCCAACCCATCTCATAATCTCAAAAGGCCCGATATATCGGGGGCTAAGCTTGCCTCGTCAGAAGGACGACCATGGCTATGAAGAGTTGTACAATGAGTATTATAATTGTACTATACATTTGGCATTATCTTATTTCTTTACCAATAGCCTTTAAATATGTGTAGTATGTGGACCCATTCTTTTTATATCATTTCAGTCTTATTGTCTATTATAAATTGGAAAAATTATAAAAATACACAACATATTTTATCCAAATCTCCAATATTCCTTTCCATTTAAATTATTTACAGAAATCCCACTTTTTCACTTTTCTCCTTTATTTTTTAATACTAACCAACTTAGATTTTTCTATAACCTTTTTATGCCTTTTTTTACAACAGTCCAATCAAAGTCAATAGCCCAATTAATTACTTAGCTTACACGGTTTAATTTCAAATTATTACCTTTTTGAAGTTACCTTGGAAAAAGAAACACAGTAGGTCTCCTTTTTCATCCAAACAAGAAATTTTTTACCTTTTTCTCTTCTCTAGTTTTCGTATCAAGCTAAAAAAATTCTATGGATTCATCTCCTCCTTTTAGTCTTGGTTTAACTCAGTCTTTTGCTGATAATGATAATATCCTTCCATTTTCAACAGATACAACGAAAGAAGTAGATCAATTATGTATGGGTTGTTCCAGAAGAGTACAAGGAGTTATCTTTTTCTTTCAAACACTTTAATAGAAAAAGGTGCTTTGAGTTTCTCTCAAGGAAGAAAAAGTAAGTAGGCGGTATGCATAAATTGGGAGACAAAGTTGACCATTAATTTTGATTCTTTACATCAATTTTTTGGTTGAACAAGTTTCATTATATTGAGTTTCAAAGTTTCAGATTTCTTTATATCAAATTAAAATATATATTCCTAAAATCTTTGTATTAAGTTTGATTCTTTATATTAAGTAAATTAAGTTTCATAATTTTTTTGTGAATGAGTTCTTGATACAGTAAATCACTACTCTGGTGTTGATACTTTTCGTAGGGTTAGGCGTTTTTCAAATTTTCAAATATCAAAAATTGTGTTATGCTGACAACCCATGGTTTTCATTGTAGACCAAGTTTCAATTTATAAGAAAGTCATGTAAACCGAGTATCAATTCATATGAAAGCACTGTAAATTAAGTATCATCTAATAAGAAAGATTTGCAAATGCAGTATCAAATCATAAGAAATCTTTATAAACCAAGTATTAACACATAATAAAGCATTGTAAACTAAGTACAAAATCATAATAATAAAATCATAATAAACCTAACAGGTTGTTTATAGATTTGTTGGGATTGATTTAACCAATTAAAACGTTTTAACATTAATTAAGGAATCACCTTTTAATTGTCAGATTTTTTTTCCTTATTTAACGTAATAGAATTAAATTTATATTGAGGTATCAATCATTAATTCCAGGTATCAATTGATGCAGAAAAGTTGGAATTTTTTTAGTAATTTTTAAAAG
The DNA here is from genome assembly GCA_026153255.1 of Solanum medicagineum. Classification (NCBI taxonomy): domain Eukaryota; kingdom Viridiplantae; phylum Streptophyta; class Magnoliopsida; order Solanales; family Solanaceae; genus Solanum; species Solanum medicagineum. The sequence goes on from JAPFFP010000002.1 coordinate 14,143,162, forward strand.
AGTCGAAAAAATTGAGGATTATGAATAACCAGTATGGTATTTATAAAATTTAATCATCAACTTCATTCATATACTGTGGACTCCAATTGTTATTTAATTTTCACTCTATTTTTTATCGACCCTATTTTTGATCTTCACTAATCAAGTTAGTCTTTTCAATACAATTTTTAAAATATTTTATAACTCAAATATTTAATTTTACTTTTTGGAAAAACATGAGAATCTTCCGGAGACCAGTTTCTCTATCTCTGTGAGGTAGTAGTAAAGTCTGCATATATCTTATCCTCCCAGACCCTACTTACGAGATTTCACTGAGTATGTTATTGTTGTTATTATCATCAACCTCAGTGTGATAGCTAACATGGATACTAATAGAGAAGCTAGGAATATGCTTACTATACTGTTGCCATCAACAATGATGTTATTACTAATAGAGATGCAAATGGTACTATTCCTATTTCTCTTATAATACCCTAAAGTTAACTAATGAAAATTATCCCTAATTATCAAAAAAAAAAAAAGCAAAGTATCTCTTTTATTAAATATCAATAAATATCATAAACTTACGATTTAAGATCGTAACATTAGGTCCGTTAACGGGTCTTTTCGTATCTAATATATATATATATAAAATATAGAAAGGTTTGAAACACAATTCTGAGTGGCCCGTAGACATATTTCGGGTTTCATAATTATATTGGTATGCTCAAAACTATTCCAGGCGACCCGTAGACACAATCTCGAGTTATATAAACTTTGGTAAGCTCGATGTTATTGCAAGCAACCCATAGACTTATTATCAGTTTACTTGTATGTTGATAAGCTGGATGATATTTTGGGCAACCCGCAACTATATTTCTCGAATTTTGAAGTTTAATATCATTCTTATTGACATGCATTGTCTTCATATTTGTGAGAAACTTGATAATTGTCGTATTTCTGACACTTGATTCATTATCATGATAGATGACGAGGTTGCCTCGTTACCTTGATGCTTAGTCATTATTTGGTCCTGTGTATTATTATTCCTTTAGTTTATTATCGTGCTAATTACTTTATATATATA
>JAPFFP010000002.1:14155482-14166675 GCA_026153255.1 Solanum medicagineum
CAAAAAAATGATCAGCATCAGAAGGATCATCACCTACATCTGTTAAGCCCTGGAAATGGAAGCGATCTGCCTCTCCCAGAAATGCGTAGCCACATGAATTAAACGACCAAACGTCAGTATGGTTTCCTGCGCTAGACATGGTTGTGTTATAGGATTTCAAGCCCTTGGGTATCTGTTCCTGGCAGCAGCCTTTTCCCATACAAACTCCTTCCGTCACATCCCCTCTGCTTGTACAGCTGACATTACAGCCATACTCAAAGTTACTAGGCCCTATGATGGATGCGTAGTCATCGCAACCAACCACAGAGAACATGTTCAGCGCAGAGAAACTATATGGCGTTGATTCTGAAAATGTGGTCCAAGCGAGTGATTCACCCAGCACAGCTCCACTGGAGCTGTAGCATCTCCAACCGATTGAATTGGAGATGCGCAATTCAGCATCAGAGATGTCGTACACCTCAATGTTACTTCCTATGAGGAGTTTCTGAGAACCATCAAGAGATGTGTTACAGCTGACTGCAAACCAACTATTAAAGGCGCAATCTGAGCCAATACCAAATGGGTATGGAACTGTAACGTTTCCACACTGCTTAGCGCATCCTGGTTTTGTCACATTCGCACCTTTAGAGATGGTGTAAGTTGTATTAGTGTTGGTTTGGGCAGTGGTGAATGTCAATATTAGCACACAGGCATAAAAACAAGAAAGCAAAACCATTTGTTTTGGCTTCATGACTTTCAGTTTCCAAGATAATGCGTTCTAGTAACAACTCAACATTTTTGATATATTAATAAGGGTCATTAGCATGAATACCCTGTTTTGTAGTGTACTCTATTTTTTGCAATAAAGAAAGGTTTAAAATACCTCTGATATCGAAAAATGATAAATAAAGGCAAAAGAAATTTGTGGGGTGCCAGACTGCCAGTTATGCTTTGCAAACAAAAATCAAAGTTATGCCGAATTTGTCCTGAATTTTCTATCTTATTTGAATTTATTAGAAAAAATTTTCGATGAAACACAACTTTCTAGGACTATCTTATTTTGGGGTGCGAGAAAAAGAACTTTTATAAATAGAGAATCTTTTAATTTCATAAGAGAATTCAATAGCATCACGATATAATTCTTTAAAGTTAGAAAGTTTTTTTTTCTTTGGGGGTTTGATGGAGGGGGCGGGGGAGGGAGGATTATTTTTTGGATAGTTTTTATGCTTTCTTTTTTAATGTTAAGCTTTTCACTCGTAAGTCAAATGACTATATAATAAGTTTTATATCCTTTTAGTGTTTTCTCTTTTATTGTTTTATTCATTATCACTAAAGGTTTGCCATTGTTAACTTTCACGTGATGCCGTGTTATTTGATTCCAACAAGTGGGTATCAAAACCAACAGTTGAGAAAGGTCAAAGACTGGTCCAAATCAAGTTGTAACCAATTTGACGATAATGAAAAAACAAATAATCAAAACAAATAAATCCAAAATATACTACATGCAAATAAGGGTTTTTAACCATATTTTCACCAATTCTGTTGTTCCATCTTTAAAAACAGAATTGATTTTCAACTCATGATTACTTTAGAGCATGGACTTCAACTAGTTTTAAACCGCGGCTAATTTTAACGCTTGGGCTAGCAATTTTCAACCATTAGCGTCAATATTGACATGATGGGGACAATGAAAGAAATAATCGATTAATCTTTATATTATCGATATTATTTTTTTCTTTTAAAATAGAATAAAGAAAGAATCATGGTAACCATTCAAGCTAATAAAGTTAGTAATATTATTCGTGAACGTATTGAATAATATAACAGAGAAGTAAAGTTTGTAAATATAGATATCATACTTCAAGTAGGCGATGGCATTGCTCGTATTTACGATCTTGATAAAGTAATGATGAGTGAATGAGTAGAATTTGAAAAGGATACAACAGACATTGCTCTAAATTTGAAATCAAACAATATCGATGTTGTATAAATGGACGACAATTTGTTGATACGATAAGGAAGTACGCATTAGCTTTACTTTCAACTTTGCTCATTTTCTAATAATTATTAACTCGTGCTTACATTTAATAATGCATAGGGTCCAATTTCAACTCATAACAAGTTTTGATCACGGTAAACAATAGTGATATACGAAAATAATGTGAAGAACAAAGATTAGAATTATTTTACTTAAAAATTCAGGTAAAATTTTATGTCAGATCAAAATTAGATATACAGATTGAAACAAAGAAAGTATTATTTATAGAAAGAGTAACTTTTTCCATATGACAACAAAGATACAATAAAATAATTTTTTTAGAAATATATTATTAATTTTAAATCTTAATTTTTTTTTACAAGAAACATATTACCTTATTAACTTTGCATCTTAAAAATGAATAATGCATAAGTACCCTTCGAATTATGATCGAAAGCTTAGCGACACATCTTAACTTAACTAGGGTTCTATTAACTTAACTAGGATCCTATTACCTTCCCACCCACCCCATCCCCCGCCCCTCACCGAACTCATTTTTACTTTTTGCATTTTCGTGCACCTTTTAATTTGTGCTAATGTGGCACCTTCAATCGAACAAGTTGGTTGTATTTATACAAATGTGCCTGTTATATTTTTAAAATTTTTTTATAAATATTTTTTTTTAATTTTTAATTCTTTGTTAGTTTTTAATTCTTTTTAATCTTCTTATTTTCTTTATCTTCTGTTTAAATTAAGTATTTTTTTTTTTACCTTCACTCGTTGTCTTTTCTCATTTATTTTTCTCTCTCTTTATTTAATTTTTTTTATTTTCTTTGTCTTTCTTTTTGATTTGATTTCAAATTTAAGTCTTGTATTTACAATAAGTTAATTATTCAAGTGAATATCAATATGAATGAAGAAAATCAAACAAAGCATTAAAAAAATAAGATGTTAAAATCAACAGACACTTTTCAATTATTTTTTTAAAAAAATACAAGTGAAAATAATGAAATACAGATAAATAAATAAATAAATTAAAGTGAGAAAGTAAATAAAATAAATATTTTACATAAAAAAAATTTAATATATATAAGTTTTAATATCAACAATTATGTGTACTAACTTTAATTATTTAGTTACCAATTAAATAAGAACACGTGTCCAGTTTTTTCGCTCTTCACTTGCCTTCAAAAGAGTAGCATGTATTTTTCATATTCCATTCTAAAATGGTTTAAAAGGAAAATAGGATCTTAGTTAAGTTAATATATGTTGTTGAGATTTCGATCATAATTTAAGAGGTACTTATGCATTATCATTCCTGAAAATTATTAAAAGAATAAATTCTAAATAAAGAAAATATATTCTTAATTCTTATTAAAAATGTAACCTCCAATTTATGTTTAACTTTAGATCATCAAAATGTTTGCGCCACCTCCAATATCATCTAACCTTTTCAATAAATACTTAGTAGGTCATCTTTGGACGAAGTCAATAGCCTTGCCTTGTTGATTTAAGTTAATATGTTAAATCACTTTCAATATGTAAAACTCGGACAATGCAGTAAGATCCTGGAAATCAATTAAAATAATTACAAATATTATACTATTTATAAGAGGATTTAATAGAAATGTTTGATCTCAGAACAGATTAAAGCAAAATTTTCTATTTTTTTGTATAATATCAAACAGTCATTTTCTTATAGATTATTTAGCTTGTCAATTTTTCTGTATCCATAAGATTACGTATTACAACAATAATTTCTACTTTAACATTATTATATTTCCTTTGATTGCTTCATCATGACCGATTCAAGCAAATCAATAACAACAAGTTAATGTAACTATCAAAGAAAGGTGAAATAATTAAATTACACTATCAAGAAAGCTACATGGGGGTTGGGAGTTTAGACGAACTAAATAGTTTTTCTGTCCATCTTGAATTTGTATGGGAAAAATATATTTTGCAATAGTTTTTCTCTTTCTTTAGAACTTTCAAACTCCTAATCCCAGCTGCCTCTGATTACACTGATATAATTCAAGTTGAATTTTTGAAAAATATCAATCTTAGGACTCAAAGATTCGTTTTAAAAAAAATCATAGGTAAAATTCAACAAAGACATAACTTTCATTAGGTAATAATCTATTTTTGTGGGCATACTGCTTAAAAAATGTAAAAATAGTATGTGGGACCCAAAAAGTGGACACCATACCTAAAAACTTTATCATTAGTTTATTTTTTTGGTTTTTCGCTCCATATTTGGTGGCCACATTAGAGCTCGACTATGCTCGAATTCGTATCGCGTAAGGCCCCAATTGGGGAAAAGAACTCCCTGCCAAGGATCTTTTCATTTCTAGGACTCGAACCCGAAATCTCTGATGAAGGAAAGAGTAACCTCATCTGCTATTCTACATCTTTCGGTGGCAACTTTATCATCAGTTAGATGTTCTTTGGCAGAGAATAGAGATAGACAATTGAATATTGATAAAGCTAACCATTTGGTCTTGAATGGGGCCATGCACGCTTTGTAGTTCATAGTGGGCAAGGTTTACTATATTAAGCCAATTACATGAATCAAAGATTAGGTTTTTGCAAACCAATACGTGTAGAGGTGTACCTAGAGTAGCTAGATCATATTGGTTCAGATTGATTAAATATTAAATTAAATTCTTCAAATTTATAAATCAAACCAAATTAATAAAATTTGAGTTTTCCACCTCGAGTTTTTTTTTTTTTTTTTTTGACTTTTTGAGTTTGGGGTTTTTTCGATCTTTTTGATAAAGTATTCATACAAACAAGTAATTAGCTTTTATTTCAAATATTTTTTTTAGAATATAACTATCTAATGTGTTTTTTAAAAAAAATAACACAATATATGATATGAGTGATGGCATTAAAATATTCAACAAAAAAATAATGCTAAAATGATAGGAATTAAATATTACAAATTAATAAGTTACTATGAAAAATTGGAAATGATCATAATTTATAATACAAAATCATGCTAAAGCATGTCTAATAGTTATAAAATACATGACCAAACATCAAAGTTAAAGTATAATTAGGATATGCATTTTAATTATTTATACCAATATAAAATCAAAAGGATAGATATTCAATATTATTTCATTGTTAGTGTTGAATTGATTTTTTCTTGTTAACATTATTATTGATCATTTGATTTCAACTTGAGCTTTATTAGAGTTATTATATATGTAATTATGTATCTTTTATTGGACCATTCAAAATTTTAAGTCTCAAACTTGAAATAATATATTAAAATAGAAATTAAGAAAAAGTATTAAAAATATTAATAAATTGTCTCAAAGTAAATACTTTTATATTAAAATAAATTAAAAAAACATATAAAAAATATTGGGTTGGTTTAATTTGGTCTTTTAATTAAAACGAAATCAATCAAAGTATAGTAAGTTTTGGTTTTTCAATACCCAACCAACTTCGATTTAATATTTGATTTTTATTCGCCCCTAATTCAATGTGCTTGAAAAATAATATTAATAGGCATTTGGTCATCTATGAACGTTTTTAGTGCTTATGCGACTAAAGTGGGCTGGGATGAGTAAGTCAAAAAGCTCTTTGGAGAGAATTTAGATGAGGTAGTGAAATATATATCGATCACCGAAAAGATTTTCATTGATGAAGATTATAATGGTCATATATATTCATATATCATTTAGTGAGTTTGATGATGTTCATGGTGGCTTTGATTTTAGGGAGAGGAATGAAGTGAGGCGACATTCTAGGATTTTGCTAGTCTTTGAGCTGGTTATTGCTAATTTGTGTTTTTCAAAGAGGAAAGTTTACTTGGTTACTTTTCATAGCATAGTAACTAAGATTCAGATAGACTACGTATTCCTTCGGATAGAAGTTTTTCTGAGGATTGCAAGGTTATTTCAAATAAAAAATATTACTACCCAACATAGGTTCTTGGTGATGGACTTGGAGATTAAGAGAGATGTGAGGGAGAAGACCCTTTATATGATTGACCGAGGATTAGATAGGGGAGTCTGACTCCTATCTTTTCTCGAGAGATATGGGACAAGTTGATTGATTTGATGGCATGGAGTAGTAGCGGCGATGTAAACAACATGTGGAACATGACTGCTAGTTGCATTACATAAACAACTACTGAGTTACTAGGGGTTTTGAGAGGGATTTGTGGCAGGCATCGAGAAGATTTATGGTGGAATAGAGAAGTTCAAAGCAAAGTAAAGGTTAAGAAGGTTTCCTATATGAAGTGATTGGAGTGTATATATATGAGGATAAGAAGCAAAAGTTTGGTGAACGTCAAGGAGATTGCTGATTTAATAGAGAAGTTCAAGGCAAAGTGAAAGTTAAACGTGTTGTCTATATAAAGTGGCAAGAGTGTATGTACGAGGATAAGAAGCAGAAGTTTAAGGACATCTAACAGACGGAAAAGACAGAAGCAAAGTCAATGCTCAAGAGTACTAAGACAACAACTTTTGAATGCTTTTATGCCAAAGTAGGGGATAAACGTAGAAAAAAGAGATTGTATAGGCTCGTGAAAGAAAGATGGAGAAAAGCTCACGACTTAGATCAAGTGAAGCGCATAAAAAATGATAGATGGGATATTAGTGGACGGGGCCTCTATTAAAGCAAATGTCATATAAAACACACATGTCTATTTGTTCAATTTCATACAAATTTAAGTACCTATTTGTACACACTCAAAGTTGGAGGGCATAAATGCTAGGTAAAACTTAATTAAATGGCATATCTATGCACACACCCAAAGTTGAAAGGCATAAATGCTAGGGATCGTTATCCCAGGATAATAAATCCGGAGATAAGTTAGCCTGTGATAAATTATTTCACCATATATGAGATAACATATCCTATTACTAAGACAAAAATGATGGAATAAATAGTCCAAGAAATATCTTATACCTGCACCCAAATATAGGTTAAAATAATCTCATATTATAACTTATACCTTAAAATAACTATTCAGTACATAACTAAAAGGTGCAGGTTTGTGCCTCTACAAAAACATATTATTATCTCACTCCATGATTAGTTTATCCCTTTTTTGTGAACTTTTAGTTTTGTCAATGGCAGGCTTATTACTGATATGTTTTGCTTGCTCATGAGATTAAATAACACAGTTAAAATCTTTTTGTTTTGAATATGTATTCTTTACTAAATAACATAAAGTCTTCATCATTTGCACAAATTAGCCATAGTTTGAGCAGCAATGACATTAAAAATGAAATGTCCCTAAAATACCAATATTTTTAGTAACATTTTAGTCTGTAATCCCAATTCCAGTGTACTTAATTAGTTTCTGAAATTCAGAATCTCCAAATAGCAGAATTGCTGCATGTATATGCACAGGATTTGTTCTATCAGAGACTCACCAAAAAGATACATACATGAGAAACACAAGAACACTCATTGGACTCTTAGAGAAAAACATCCTCTAAACACCCACTGAACATATTCAGGCAATACTTGAGGCATAATAGGCCAAGCTACCCTGTTCAAACTCTGGTTTGAAGATCATAATGAATTTCTTACTGTATACTTGACAATATTACATGGAACAAGTGTACATTTTCACATGGTTTATAGAGATGTGATTCGAAATTCACAATGGAATCGCTTACAAGAGATCCAAGCAGCTTGCGAAACACATCACAAAAGCGACAAACATGGGAAACAAATAGCGCGTACAATTCAACATTATCATGGCATCACTACTGAGATTATTTCCATACCGGCACATGCAATAAGCCACATTACAATACACCTCGAGGCACGTAATCACATGTACAAAAACAAGGATTTAATTTGTACAAAATTTTAGTTTAGGAGAAAAAAGCGAACGTACATCCTTACACCTCTGCTTCCAAATCACTGGTTCTTGAAAGACTGCAGAAAAATTATCAGTTAATAAATCAATTATCAGTTTGAGACTTCATTATAATTCTTTTTAAGAGTTTCATAGTTAAAACCTCAAAGTTTTTGGATGCATCCTTGATCTGGTCAGCAATTTGTCGTTTCGTCTGTTCAGCTGCATGTATAAAAACAGATGTGTGCTCAGAACAGCCTGGAAACTTGATTAGAATAAGGAAGAGAAAACGGTATATTAGTTACCCATTTTAGATAGATCTTCCAATCTCCTCGAGGTCCTTACGGCAAATCTTTGGAAACCATGGCTGAGAATTGAGATTAAAAGAAAAGATACAGTTAGTGGGCATATTTTGAAGACGACCATCAGTATAATATCTCAGGCCTCATAATAGAGGAAATCCTAACAAACAGACAGAGTAGAGGACATCTTAACAAAAAAAAAAACATTAGATTTCCCACGGTAGCAGAAGGATCAGTTTCAACTTTTTATAGGACCAATTTATCCTTTTACCCAGAGACATAGTCAAATGAACTTTTTTTCTTTTAACAGGTCAGTCACATGAAGTAATTCCAAAAATTGATTCCTGAATCCAGGCAAACATCATCATTTTAATTCTGTCGACAGTTTTATATCAACTAGGATGTCTACAAGCATTCGGCAACATAAGAGAGAAGTGGTAATACTTGTAAATACGACCTCATCCATTGAAGCTATAACTTGTCTAAAAAGCTACAAGCCCACAATAGTAATGCAACAACTACTTATAGATTCCTAATGTTTTGTACAACTAACAGCCGCAAGGAATTCTTTTTTTTAATGTTTTCATTTCTTTGAGATTGCATAGACCGGCAAAAAGATTTTCTTCATCGCATTCGCCCACTGTAGTACAATAGTCTAAGATGTGAGTTGTGACAAACACAAACGAGACATGCATAGGAGGTGGCAGGTATCCCATGATATTAGTCAAGGAGTGCAAGATGGTCCGAACACCAAAGTTATCAAAAAATAAAAAATAAAGGAACACACAACTCACTTTGAAGGGAAGAAAACCATAAAACTCTAGAGATAAGATATTAAAAAATCTTTCTCAATAAAAACATAAATAAACATAGAGATAAGAAGATAATCCAAGCCGTATGATGATACGAATCTCCATCATCTTCACAATCATTACAACCTACCAGCAGCCTGCAGAGTCATCACTGATAAGCTTAAGATGAGAAGTACTAAACCAACCACTCCACAGTTGATACCCTTTGTAATGCATGAAAGTCGGATACTCCAACTTTGGGGGTCAAAGAATCTGAGATGCCATAGTGAAGAAAAACATGAGAGATGAGTTTGATTGAATTGAATTTGGTCCATGAATCTAAGGATTGCCGAGAATTCTTGATCTCTCTCAATTCAAAAAATCTATGATTCATTGATTACTCATAAATTGAATTAATTGGGAGACCTGAACTTGGCGAGTTTTTTTTTTTTCCTCAACTCTGTGCACATCTAAACATAGGTTGGCCTAATTTATAGCCTAGACCCAACTGCAAACACTGTCACCTGTAAAGATATGGCACCCAGGAGTCCAATTTCATCACCTGTCCCGCCATCCCTACTTTCCTGGATGAATTAAGAAGTTTTAGTCACCCTGTGTGATAACTTCGGTTTTGGCTCCACTCCAGTAAGCATCACCTCCAATTCCTCTCGTGCTATTCTAAAATATTGGCACGTGTCTCATTTGCCATGGACCTGATTTATTCTGCTAATCAATATATTTTAATCACAGTCAAAAGATAATCTTTACTAATATTACTGATCGATAGTTCAAGCGATTTATCAATTCCGGCTATCCAAAATCCGAAACTTGCCGGAATACCTTCTGTAAGCTTCTTTTTGTCTTCTTAATAATTGATTATGCCCCAAAACTTAGTAAATATAGAATTAAATGGAGAATCTGTTAAATAAATTGTTAGCCATGGTTTTAGATATTTCAGTTAATACATAAACCAGATCCATTGAGTCATTTTAGGATAGCACTGGAGGGGAGCCGAGTCCGATACTCCGATAACTTCAAACTTTAAAAGAGCTAAGATTAAATTGGTAACAGAAGATGTTTAACAAAAAGGATCAATATGTTTCAATCTCAAACTCTACATGAACAACAAAAATTTGCACTTCACGGTACATACGGAGATATAAATAGATAAGAAAAATAAAGCAACAGCAATGAACAATAGACTTACCTGTTGGCGAGTCCATTAACGATCAATTCGTTGGCCACATAAGAAATAACTCTATGGAGAAAGTTTCCTCCTCCCGCCATGGCTGACTTCTACAACTTCACAGATGGAATAACAGATTTCAACAAAATATAAGCGAATATATGGAAGGAATCAGCCAAATTAGGTTCGCGAAGCTTCGAGAACACGTAATGGAACTCTTTAGTTGTAGCGCTAGGAGGCCCAAATATTATTAACCGGTTTTCACAGATGGGCTTGGAATGGTAATCGATCTGAGTCGAGCGTTTCGGAAAAATTACTCAAATACACCATTTATTATATTTTAAAAACTTTCATCTATGAATTTTTTTTTACAATTTTCTCTTTTCTTATTTCTTTCTTGAGTTTTCTAATACAACACTCTACATATTTTAACTTCTCTAAAATCATACATAAATTACAGGTGTTGTTTCAGGCAATTTTAATTTATAACTGGTTGTTTCTTATTTTTCTTATTATGTAAGAATTTTTTAACAAAAGTAGGAGAAGCTTTTCATCCATCATGTTTGGCTTTCAATGCACCAATTTCTTTCTTAAAAAAAAATTCAAATCAGTGTTCTTCATGTTAAATTTCTGATACATATAAAATTCTCACCCATCTTTTTTAGTATGGATTTTACCTAATTAGTTTCTCAAAGCAAAATCTTTCTCAAAGGGAAAAGATATTGATCAAATTAAAGACCTTTCTCAGAATCAAGATGCTCATCAAATTGAAGATGTTTGATATTACTTATGTTATGAATATCAGGCGATAGCGGAAGCCTGACAAGGATCGAGATTGATATTGAAAAGTATAAATAAATTGGACAAGATAAATAAAATGGAGCACAGATTTAACGTGGTTCACCCAAAAATATTAGGCTACGTCTACGGACGACAAGGAGCAAAATATCACTATAATAGAGAAGTGTACAACAAAACCTCACTGGGTCTAAGCACTACGAGGATATAATTTTGTGTATCACTCAGTGATATAAAAGGAGAGGAGTACACAAAGTGTATCTCACAAACTCTTAGACTCTCTACATTTTTCTCTCCTCCTTGGTTGTCATAAAATGAAGAAGCTTAAG
>JAPFFP010000002.1:14173018-14187875 GCA_026153255.1 Solanum medicagineum
AGTACTATCTTTGAAGCAAGTTTGGTGAATCAACTTTGGGAACGATATCATTTGATCTTATATTATGCAAAGACTTTTCTTCTTTTATTGTATGCTTTTGACTATGAGGATGAGCCTGGAAAGTTGTCTTAGCCCCCGCCCAATTCTAAGTTTAGAGGTGTTGTTGGTCAAGTTATGTAATGATACTTTGAGCTTTGACTCTCTTGACTCTTGTATGCTTTAAGTTATGAAAAACTCCCTTAGCCATTTTATTCTTATTTTATGTTCTCTTGTTGTTGTTTCATTGCTTCCGCAACCAAGGATGTGTAATGATATGATAAGAGGCTTGTTGGGATCCCTTTCGATTCCCATTCGCAGTGTCACGTTTGGGCCCTAGGTACGGGTCATGACACTTTAAAACTGTGAACAAGTACATGTATCAAGTTATTATTTATGTAATATAATGTATTGATCTGCTATTTCCTGGAGCCTAAAAACTACTATCATGACCATGTATAAGAATAAAGAGTTTTCCTTTCTTGGGTGTCAAAATGAGTCAAAGTATAGGTAACTCATCCAACTCGTCCAAAATTTTATGAGAGGGCTCAAGGTAATTTGAACTAGGTTCAATCTCAACCCGTTCAAGCCTTGACCTATTTTAAAAGAATCTTCAATTAATCCAATTTAATCTCCAATTTTAACACATTTTAAAGCTATTTATTTACATTGGTGTAATTTATATTCTCATATTAAAGGTATGAATAACTATCTATTTTATATCTTTTAGGATTTATCTATTTATTTTGTAACTTTTGTATGTATTTTCTTGAGTTGAAATTTCAATTGTGGTTATAAAATATCATGATCCAAAAATGGGTGCAATGACACTTACCTAACGCACCAAGACAAGTAAGTCAAAACCTCCTCGAATCAATAAATAAACTAAAACGGAAGAGATGAAGTCTAAATATAAGACAAGCGCTACAATATCAAGTATATAAAATCATTTCAAGACTAATATCACATGTACAAGCCTCTAGTACCGAATACGATAGAAAGTAAATACAAGTATGAGTCTCAGTCCTCAAATAGAACATAAGATAAGTAGATGTCACGACTCGATCCCGGTCATGATGGCTCCTGCTAGGTCCCACCTACAGACAAGTCAATTTCCAACCCAAGAGTATCTTTCCTAGCTCTCTAGTCCAAACCAAACCGATACAACAATAATATATACGCTGAAACCTGCCCAAAACCTGGAAGTCAACTGTACACAGCTATAACAGACGCAAGGCATATCATATAGATATATCGATAACCATAATAATATCCAAAATGAGAGTGCCTCTACAAATACATAACACTACCATACAAGGCCAATGCCTAGAGACAAAAGACGGTCATCAGCAGGAAGGAGACTGCGAAAAACACAGAGTTGCCGGTGCTCACAAAAGTCTCTTGAGTGCTCCCGAAGTTCCCAACTCAGCTATCATGGCTTGTTCCTGGACCTGCACCATGGAAAGATGCAAAAGTAGAGAAGAGTACTAGAAAAGGCACCTAGGAGGTATCATCAACCGACCGAGTGAAAAAGTGAACATAAATAAAGTACAAATATATAGAGAACTGCAACAGTGTAGCAAAACGAACTCAGATCAAGGCATAGGCATGTCAAGAAACCCTTAAACCACAACTGAACCAATCAAAGTGAAAAACAATGATAACCTGAACCAGCCCAAGTCCTGAACATCGATACTGACTGACGAAGACTGCATGGGCCAATACACAACTGCCCCCAACTGAGGCATAGTGTTGTATGCGGGTGCAAAGCCTTAGTATCTATACATATGCGCTAACTAGGCCCCATAAACCCATAAGGTATACCTGCGCACAATATAGAACCAATAGATCATCATAGAATCCCTCGGAACCATCACAGAATCCTATAGAACCATCATAAAATCTCTTTTCTTGTTTCTTTCTTGAGTTTTCTAATGCAAGACTCCATATTTTCACTTCATTTTTAACTTCTCTAAAATCATAACTAAATTACAGGCTTTATTTCAAACAATTTTAATTTACAACTGACTTTTTCTTATTTTTCTTATTGTGTTGGAATTTTTTAACAAAAGTAGGAGAAGTTTTTCATCATTCATTTTTGACTTTCAATACACCAATTTCTTGAAAAAAAAATATTTCAAATCAATGTTCTTCATTTTAAAGTTCTAATACATATAAATTCTCACCCATCTTTTAGTATTGGTCTTATCCAACTAGTTCTTCAAAATCAAAATCTTCCTCAAAGGGAAGGTGTTCGTCAAACTAAAAACCTTTCTCAAAATCAAGAAGCTCATCAAATTGAAGATGTTCCTCAAACGGAAGATGATATTACTCATGAGTTTGATTCGGATGATGATAGTTTTAATGAAAATAAATTCAAACAATAAAACGTTTTATTCATAAAGAAAATGCAAAAGAAGAAAGCAAAGAATGATATAGGTTCAACTTCGAAATCTCCAACTGAAAAGCTTCAAAAAAAGGAGAAAAAATTGATCCAATTACTACACAACTTTCTTTATCAAAGTTTTAATTTCTAGTGTATCTGATGGTTTTGACCTTATGATATATTATAATGTATCATGCGTTATGTTCCAATATTATTTTTGATACATCACCCCAAATTTATGAATCATAGATTTATGTGTATCATGTTATTGATTACATACTTTATACACAATCGATGCAAATTTAAATAATTCAGGAAAGTTACTTTTTCTAATTTTTAGTGAACTTACTTTTTCAAAAAAAAAAAATATGTTTTGACCAATTGGTCCAACTTGAGTAATTAGGGGAATCAATTTACTTTGTGAATTGATTCCACGTGGTTACAAGAATTTACCAAGAATCTAGAGGTGTGCAAAAATCGAATCGATAAACATATTATTGGTTTATTATTTTTGGATTATTAGGCTATTGGGTTTTTAATGATTTTGAAAAGGAAAAAAGAATTATTGGGTTATCGGTTCGATATCAATTTTTACGATTGAATTATTGGTAAAGTGATAATCCAAATAAATTATAATAATTTACTATTTTACCTCTTCGTAAATATTAAATATTAGTAATTTAATAGTAATAAGACGTTATAACAATACTTAACTTATTTTAATTTTTATGTAATTAAGTCATTAGCTACCTAGTTTAGCTAATTAACTAATTGTAACTTTTGCAAGTTTGTAAACATAGCGTTCGTACTTTATCTGCTTTTATTAATACAAATTCTCATTATTATTCTTATCAGATATACCAAAAACCAAACCATTAAAAACATAGAATCGATAAACCAAAATTCGATAAAAGTTATTTTATTGATTTGTTATTGATTTAGTATATTTAAAAATTAAAATCAATAAAGCGAACTGACAATATATAAAACTCAACCCAACCCACCTCTTTACACCCTTAAAAGAATCTCTCTTCCAGTCTGTTTAGACTTTAGCATGACAATTTTTTGGGTTACAAATATGCAAAAAGCAACTGATTCCAGGTATCAGGAACTCCAGGCAAACACCAATGTATACAATCTGCAAAATGCAAAGGATCTGCTCTTTGTTCATCGGTTAACAATTTGCCTTGCGATTCACCATAAATCGACGTATGTGCATCGATTCTGTACTCAGATAGTTGCGTTATATTTAGAACAGTAACAGGAACTTTCATTCTCCTCATAACACTAGCAACAACATTCATCATCTCTTTATTTGAACCACTTCCCCAATGACCCTTCTTCGTTACTGGTCTCGTCTCGTTGAAGCACCTGATCCCGTTTGCATTCCCCCATTCTTTATTTCTGACAGCAAAAGTTTCTGTGAGTTTAAGTTCCAAAAGATTTTAACGCGGTTTTAATAAGAAATTGACGTGTTTGTTTGTCGTAATAACTTACTTTTGGTGTGAAGGGGACATTGTAGTGAAGAAAACCTTTGTTTTGGTAGGATCAATTGCTGAATCAATCCAATTTGCCCATGTCCTTAATGCTACTCTGTAAGAAACTGCTGTGTCTAATTCTTCATAACCTTCTTCTCCGTTTTCGAATTTGCCCCATCTGCATTTTTTGATTACTTTACAAGCTATATGCAAAGCCAAGTAGAAATTATTATATACAGGAGGAGAGCTACATAATCAGAAGGAGTTCGATTAAATCTCCTTCCTTGGAAAATTACAATGTGCATATCAGACAACTTTTTTCTTTCGTATATACTCACTCTATTTTAATTTGTTTGTTTACTTTCCTTAACTTGGTGTCAAGTCAAAATAAGTTGTCGAGTCTCCCTGGCACAAGAAAAACTTTTAATTGGTGGTAAGGGTGGCTCAAAAAATGCTTTAGGTTGTAGGTTGAAGTTCCGGCTGTGATATTCAACGACTTATTGAATCCCATCCTGGATCTGCCGCTGTAAATCTTTCTTATAGAAATTAACTGTATAAAGTGATGAACTTACAGTGCTTTGGTCTTGAGTCCACTCATCCACCAAACATAAGTATTGAAAACAAGGATGTCTGCTCCTAACCAGTTTTTAGCACGCTGAGAAATCGAGTCTACTTTAATAATTCTCAGCTTTGGATCACTTTTAATAGGAATATCAGTGTTAGATTCCACCAAGAATGGTGCCCAGTAGAACTCAATGGTGGCATCATATTCCTGTCAAATAAGTGTAAACCATGTTTTTTTTCAAACTTCAATACCTTATTTAAGCAAATTCTTGAACAAGACAGGATTTTTATGGTGAATTACCTTAGCTTTGAATATAGAATGAACACGGCCTCTTTTCATGGATTTCTTACCTTTTGGGATTACAGATTCAACCAAACAAATAAAAGATTCCCATTGATTTCTCTGTAGTGAATCCCCTACAAACATTAGTCTTTTCCCTTTAAGTTTTCTTAGGGCAATCTCTGGATCAAACCTGAGTTTTTAGTCATTGCAGAGAATTGTCAAGATGTCAGTTCTCGTAACAAGAATTAGTACTCCCTCCGTCCTGATCTCAGGTCTTAAATTTGTCAAGTAGGATGTTGGAACCGGAAAACTTACTACATATAGAAAGATCGGCTCTTTTTAGGAGGGACCAAAAGGAAACTAAGACCCTTAAATTGGGACGGACAGAGTAGTACTATTTCTTCCATTTTGCGATATGGCTTTTTTTTATGCAGAAACAGAGAATTGAAATTGACATTTTTAAAGCAACATGCTAACCTTGGTAACATGCAGTCATCAGGCCGCCATTCCCAGTGAAGATAATAGGAATCATTTCGACCATTCTTAATACAAGAATATTGTTTATCGATATATGGACAAGTCCTGTCTGTGTACAATGGCTTAATTGAGGAATTAAAGATCCATTGCCCATGACTGACGCTGCATTCATCTGGATCAAAATCAAACGTATCGTCTGCTGTATTTTCTATTGAATCAGCCTCCAACGCTCCGTCATCTATTAAGCAAAGTAATAAGAAAAATTAAAATGTGCACGATAAAAATTTAGAACGTGAGCAACTGGATCGAAATTAATCAACTAGTTGGTACACCTGTAGAATTTCTTTTGGGACAGTTGAGCTTTAACCTCAAAATAGTAGTGATCCTCTTGGTATACAAGAGAAAAATGAAGGCTAAGAAGGTAAAGATGATGGTTGTGATTGTGGGAATAGAGAGTTTTCTTCTGGCAGATTTTGTGCATCCCATGTTGAATATGAATTAATTCACAGTGGAGAAGCTTAACTGCAAGATGAAGCAAGGAAAAGTGATTGGAAGACTTAAAAAGTATCAGAACAATGAGACATGATAGAAGCTTTTGGAGGATTATTTTTTGGGAGGGGGGCATAGTAGGAGTGAAGTGAAAGTCATACATGGTTGGTGCACAAACCGGCAATTTTTGAGATTTTTTCAAGAGTTACACTTGGTGAGTGTGACCTTTTTTCAGACCCAGCATAAACGCCAAATGATTTATGTATTGGACTGTAAATTTTTTTTTCATGAGTCATTTGTAATGTTTGAAAAGTTGATTAATTATTAGAGATAACTAAGTTTATGCCCCTTCTATCAAAAGTATTTACAATCTCATGCATCTTTTACATTTAATACCCCTATAATTAATTACACTCAATGCCCACAGCTGACTGCTCCCCTATTTAATATTTCTTCAAATATATATTTAATATTTTCTATATGAATGTCATTTAAAAGAGGAACAGTTTGCTCCTTCTTCAAATTCTCCTTTTTTTCTATAACTTGACTTCTACCTACACTCAATTAGTTCTCAATTTCACAGTCAAAATTACCAAAAATCTCTCTCAATCAATTGAGGAAATACCAATTCTTCTACAACATGGTGGAATTTGGAACCCTGATCAGCAGTACATCAACTTTCATGTTGAAGCTATTATGGTAAAAATCTACCACAAATTTCATCGATTTTGTCACTCAGATTTCGAATCAACTGAAAATTAATTGTTATGAAGGTGTCGACATCAAGTATTCAATTTCATCTGAATTTTCGCCACTAAAAATAGCTAACGATATAGGAATCAAAATTTACATCGATTTGAAGAAGAAGAATTCTGAAATTACTGCCTATCCACTAGTGATTTCCTGGAATCACATGACAATTGAAGTAATGATACCAACGATTGATTATCCACGAACATCTGGACAAAATTTAGAACTTGTAATTTGTGGAAACACGACAGCTACATCATCTGATATTGATGTTGCGATTGAAGTTGTTACTGAAGAAATACATTCAACAGACATCATTACAAGCATCTCTAGCCAATCAATTCAAGTTTCTCAAATATACAATAGCAAACTCACTCTATCACAAGTTGTAAAACGACATTCAGCTGTAGAAGGATTTGAATATAGGACTGTTAAATCTTGTAAAAACAGGTATGTACTATTCTAGTATATTCAAATTACAATATTGAATTATGTATATGATCTCGTAATTAAAGCATAAAAATACTTAATGATACCATCAAAGCATATCCATATGCTATAGTGATACTATTATATTAAGTATATACGATATCGGTATCACTAAGGATTCTTACATACATATATATAAAACAAATTAATTAGGTATAAAAAATCCTTAAGGATACTATTGCAGTATATTCATATACTTTGATGGTATCATTCATATTTCGTCATTTAGAAAATAATCAGTATCTAATGATACCCTCAGATCATATATAAATTTCTTAGGTATACAGTTGTTAACATATTTCATGTGCAGGTATACAATTGTTTGTCTACAAAAAACATGTAGATAGAGTCTTAAGGCAAGGAGTATACAAACATCAAGATTCTTTCAAGTGACAAATTTCAATAATGTCCACACCTGTCCAGAACATGAAAGATCTTGTGCATAGTGAACTGTCATTGCACCATTTGTTACAAATATTTTACAAGACAAGCTGAATGATCCAAAAATAATCTACACTTCGACAGACATACAAAGAGATATCAAGAAAGCACATGGTATTAAATTTACTTATATGCAGGCATGGTGAGCAAAGGAAAAAGTCATTCAACTATTAAGAGGCAACCCAAAAGATTCATATGCACAATTACCGACATACTTATATATGTTGGAATACTCAAATCCGGGTACAGTCATAATGTTAGACACTGAAAATGATGGTTCTTTCTTGTATCTTTTTATAGCATTAAATGCATCTATTCAAGGATGGAAATATTACAAACCTACATTGGTGGTTGATGGTACGTTTCTAAAAGCAACATACAGGTGTACAATGCTTACAACTGTAATACAAGATGGTCAAGGTTATATTGATATGTTTGATTTACTATTATTTTTCAAGTATATCATAGATGCTGAATATATATATTAATGCAGTATCCTTATATATTAACGGAAATTTTTGTTAATTTTAACACACTGCTTCACATAAGACAAATTATACCACTTGCTCATAGTATTGTTGAATCAAAAAATGATGCATCGTGGCAATGATTCTTTGAACGTTTGAAAGAAATATATACAAAAAGAGATGGAATGTGCATTATCTCATATAGACCTAAAAGTATAGATAAAACAGTTGCAACAATATATCCAGCAGTACCTCATTTTATGTTTCATCTGTAGAACAACGTCAAGGAAAAATTCAAAAAGAATGCAAAACATATCAAGGACATCTACTATGCATTGTCAAGAACATACAATATTCAGGAATTTAACATCTTATGAAAGAATTAGATGCTATTGATCCTAGGGTACAACCTTACTTGAAAGATATTGGGTACCATAAATGGGCACGTTCATATTGCTCAGCAAATCAAATAACAGCAATGACATCAAATATAGCTGAATCAGTAAATTCAACAAACGAATATGCAAGAGAGCTTCCAGTTATAGATTTGTTAGATTTTATGACAAATCTGATATAGAAGTGGAATTACACAAATGCAAATGCTGCCAAATTTGAAAACAGGATATTAACCAAAAAAATATGAAGCCTTGTTGAAAGATGCAACAATTGAAGCACAAATAATGATGGTAAATATTTCCTATTCAGTATAAAACTTACTTATCATTATAATTTCAATCAATCACTAATTTATACTTTTTTCTTATAACAATAGGTTATCCCTTAAACTTAATATGTTCATTCTGTAATGGATGATCACATCAAACACATTATATTTTTTCGTGAGAAGACTTGCACATGTCGAAAGTTTCAAGTAGATGAATTTTCATGTGCACATGCAATGGTAGTATTGATGAAATTTCATCTTAATGAATACACGTATTGCTCCGCTTATTACACTAGGTATTTCTTAAAAAGAGCATATGATGCACCAGTACATCCTTTGCCTGACAAAAGCATGTGTGAAATTTCTGATAATGTGTCATCACGTCAGGTGCTGCTACCAAATGGCAAAATTCCACCAGGAAGGCCAAAAAAACAAAAGCATTTGAATCATGTTTCCTATAACAAAAATAACATGTGGTCGATGTGGAGGTCAATGACACAATCGAAGGGCTTGCAAAAGAATTCCAAAGAAAAAATTGAAGTGTTTTGTTATTTTTCTATAGTCAAGCATTATAAAAACTTTGTAATATACTTTTAATGTTTTTAGCATACTCAAATTCCAGAATAAATTTTCATTAATGTGTTAGCTTTTCTCATTTTAAACAGCTATTTGTTTATATTATTTTATACTGGAAGTATATTTGCTTTGATGTGTTCGAATTATATATATACTCTGATGGTATCAAGAAAGAAATAACAGTGCATTTTGTTCCTCCTTGATATTGTAAGAGTATAGTTTCACAGTATATATATACTGTTATGGTATCATGAAGGAAAAATCACTCCATTTATTCTCCCTTGATGTTATAAGGGTATACATATACTGTAATAATATCAAATAGCAATAGGTGACCTTTATTGCATAGCTAATTCATTATTACTTTATATCATATATGTATATATAAACTCTGATAGTGTCAAGGAGAAAAAAGAAGCCATCCACTACAACAGAATATCAAGTATTATTGTATACTTTCAAAGTATATGCATACTTTTATGATATCAAGAATGAAAAACCACTCAATTTGCTCTTCTTGATGTAGTAAGAGAATACATATATTGTAATAACATCAAGGAGTAATAGGGGATTCTTTACTCTAGAGATAATTAATTATACAATTGATATCATTTGTTTATATATAAACTTTGATGATATCAAGGAGAAAAAATAACACATCTAATACAAACAAATATCAATTATTACTGGATATCTTCAAAGAATATATATAATGTGATGGCATGAATACGGAATAATCATTGTATTTATTCCTCCCTCGATGTCATAAGACTATACATATACTATCATGTCATCCATCAAGAATAAGTGGACCTTTACAACAAAAATAATTAATTTTAAACTGATATCATTTGTGTATATATAAACTTTGAAGGTATCAAATAAAAAATGAAGACATCCACTATAAAAGGTCATCAATTATTACTGTATATTTTCACAGTATATGTATAGTCTTATGGTATCATGAAGGAAAAATCACTCCATTTGTTCTCCTTTGATGTTATAAGAGTATACATATACTGTCATAATATCAAATATCAATAGGTGATCCTTTATTGGATAGCTAATTTATTATTACTTTATACCATATAGGTATATATAAACTTTGATAATGTCAAGGAGAAAAAATAAGACTAATTAATTTTGAACTAATATCATTTGTGTATATATAAACTTTGAAGGCGTCAACGAAAAATCAAGACATCCACTACAAAAGGTCATCGATTTTTAGTGGATACTCTCACAGTATATGTATACTCTTATGGTATCATGAAGGAAAAATCACTTCATATATTCTCCCTTGATGTTATAAGAGTATACATATACTGTAATAACATCAAATAGCAATAGATGATCCTTTATTACATAGTTATTTAATTATTATTTTATACCATATAGGTGTATATAAACTCTGAATTTTGAAGGTATCAAAGAAAAACAAGACATCCACTACAAAGTGTATGTATAATCTGATGGTATCATCAAGAGGAAATCACAACAGTTGTTTCTCTTTGATATCACAATAATATACATATACCTTCTACTAGCATAAAACACAAGCTATAGCATGTAAAAATATAAAACTAAAAATTATCAAACATAACGACAACACATATCATTACAAAAACATATAGTAGTAACACTAGTTTCAAAACTCAAAAAATAAATTCTATATTTACATCGATATAGACAATTGTTAGTGTGCTTTTTGTAGTTATTAGTGTAATTTTATATAAACAACTCTTAGTGGCCTTTTGTACAAAAATCTGCATATTCAAAATAAAATGTAACCCAAAGAACACTACTAAATCTTCCGATTTGTTGCACGATTTTTCTTCGCCCACCGTCCACAATTTTCAGAATCACTTCATTTCCCATTCAGCTACATCTGCCGACTATAATGCCATAATAACACACCGTATCTCGTTTGCAATGAATCCACATCAAAGTTATCCACAGGAATTTCAACATCCTCAATAATATACTCAGCAAAGTATGCAATAAAAACACCACAATCGCTGTAGAAAAATAACAAATAGTTCGGTTTACAGAAACAACAAAATAGTTATCACACTAGATAATTAAAAATTAATACGTAGGTGTTTTTTTTGTATTGGCAGATTCTGAATAAATATAACGTCAAATGCATCAAATAACCGATGACACATATGAATACCATTCTCAAAAACAATGTCAGCTCTTTTCTCTTAGAAATCAATTTCAACCAAGAACAATGACAATAACACAACAAACGGTTCTATGGCCTGCGGTACATCTACCCTGTTTTGTGGGCTACGGAGAGAATCATAAACACAGAAACACCTATCATGAATTGATAAAACACCCAAAATTCAATGTCACTTTCTAATCCCCAAGTGAATAGGGAAAAACACATTATCAACCCTAGCCCATGCAGTATTGCAAAACAGTCTATACCCATACATATACTCAATTATGTCACTTGCCTTTGAAATCAAATTAGACCCATTTCACCCACTCTTAAATTTTGTATATAACTTCAAAATGCAATTAGTAAAGAAATTATCAGTTGTTACCACTCTTTTTAGTAAGAAAATTATCAGTTGCAACATTCCTTTTCCTAGTAAGAATTTCATCATTTCCAGAGGATTTGCCCATAATTTTACCAACTTTTTGTTTTCTTTTACGATCACCCTTATCTAACCCTACACCAACATCAGTGCATTTTCCACATTCACCCTTAACATTTTCCCCAACTTTCGGATTCACAGTAGAAGCATCAAAAGATTGTGAATCACCCCCAATCAAATTAAAATTCGGACCACTCTACATATTTGAAGGAACCAATGATTTGCAATGCGTTTACGACATATAAAACGAAATCAACAACAAAAAAATACGAACTATTGCATCAGAGATTTCAAAAAAAAAACTTCAAAATTTGTAATCCTAACAACATATATGGCAAAAATACTTAAAAAATTTTAAGAAAAGGTAAAGAAATGCATATACCCAGTAATGAAGTTTACTTCATGAAGTGCGCAAATAGAACTTAATTGAATTTCCAAAATACCCGATATTTTAGGGAAAAAACCACACAAATTCGGAAAATACTCACGTGAAAAGAGACATTTGGATTGGGTCACTTCTAATGCCCACATGAATTTGCCCAAGTGTAAAAGAGGGTGAATTTGGGCCTCAGCTAATAATGGGCTGCGTGAATAAATGGACTATTCAACAGATGGTCCAGAAATGTACTTATTTTGGGCTAAGGTCCAATTCGGGTAATTAAGATAGGAGAGGTCTAATTTGTGTAAATATTTTGCTTAATAAGTCTAGTTTGTGTATTTTTTTCCTAATTATTACTTCAAGTAAAGTTGTTAAAATGGGCTAGCCCAGCCCACTCAGACCAAGCCTCGTGGGCCAAAGAATTTAAAGGGCTAGAATGAGACAACCCTTCATTTGAAAGGTCTTGAAATGGCCAACTCAACCCAACTTTAGTAGAGTCGCATGCTGGGTAAGGCTAAACCTTCTTATCTTTTTATAACTTTTTTCTTTTCAATCTACATTCAAACTTAAATTTCGTCAGTATATTAAAATTTTAAAATGTCTAACAAATTATATGATAGAACATATAATAATTGCGATCATAATATGCATTATATGTATGATTAATGATGCTTTTGATTACAATCTCATGTCTAAAATATATAACATCAAAAAATAAGAAGATTTTCAAATCAAATATGACAAACAATGATCATGAATTTGCGTCATCTTACGACAAAAGAAAAAGAAAAATAAGTAAGTATAGAAAATTTGAAAAAAGCAAATTTGCAAACTAAAAATAATTACACCTTACAACTTCCATTATTTTAATTAAATTAGATAACATCTTTGGCCGGTAGGCCGACCCTGTCCCTACCTCAATCAAGCCTCAAGAGCCAAGGCTTAGTTGAACTAGGTTTATAAGTGCTAGTTCTAAATGAACTTGAAAAATTATATCTCAAGCCTACTCCAATAACCGTTGAGGTTAAACCAGCCTCATGAATTAAGCCATTTGACAGCTCTAACTCCGAGGCAACCCATTGTTGTATAACCTTTAAACAGAACCAACAAGATCAATCAGTAGGTGGGAAAGATTTTCTGCAGAAAGACATGAATATTTTACTTTTAATTATCTTTCTTTTTATCATCTTATATTCATATATCACGACTTGCATTTGCAGTAAACTAATAACTTGGGTCGTGTTAATTATCTTTCTTTTTATCATCTTATATTCATATATCACGACTTGCATTTGCAGTAAACTAGTAACTTGGGTCGTGTTAATTATCTTTCTTTTTATCATCTTATATTCATATATCACGACTTGCATTCGCAGTAAACTAGTAACTTGGGTCATTTGGTAGAGTACATCGAATAATGCTAAATAAAGTATATTAGTAATGTTTATATTAATAATGTATGTATTATTAGTTATGTTTGCATTAATTATATATATAATATTTTATGCATTGTTTTGTTTGATGCATTAAAAATAGCATGCAAAAGTTTCATTTACAAAAATACCCTCCATATTTATGGTGTTAAAGATATGTAAAAAGGGTTTTGAGGGGCAATTGAATCATTCAAAGTATTACATTACTAATACCTGGAAATCCATATGGTATTAGTATAGAGTGTATAGATAATCCAAGCATTAGTTATATATATAAGAGTATCAAACAAGGTATAAATAATATACAAATGAATGCATGTGTTATTTTTCTTAATACAATCTATCAAAATGAACAGAATAGGTCAATAGTGTATCTTTCTATTTTTCTAAAACATCAAGTTTCAACATATCAACTGTGCCAAAAAAGGTAAAGAGGTTCTAACATATCAATCAAATAAATCAAAGGTATACGCAAAGACAAAACTAAAATTCTGAGCTTATAAGTTCAATATTCTAGAAAAACAATTTACTCATACTGGGTTTAATATTTTATAGAATGAAGTTTATGAGGTTCTAAATAAATTATTTATACCTATAAAATAAGTTTTTAAAAAGTAAAAACAGAAAGTTTGAACCAAAATTATTGAATCTTAAGTGAATATAGCTTTGTCCATGGGTATGGATTCATGGCTTATGTGTTTGTAGAGTGTAATTTTTATGCATAGACTATAGTATAGATTTCTATCTGCACTTTCTCAGGCTACTATATCTAGAGATGATAAAATTAGTCTCTCAAAACATAATTTTAATTTGTAAATTTGAGTGGGCTAAAAATTTAACTCCATCCGTTCATTTAACACTTCTAATTATACTTGATTAGCTTGTGTTTTGCTAAAGAGAGGCCCTCATAAATAGAGGTGTTCATAGTTTGAGTAAAAATCAATTCAAATCAATTAAATAAATTAATTTATCTGAGTTTGATTTGATTTTACATTTTTAAAAATATATGATATTTGGTTTGATAAAAATTATATTTTAAAAAGGAAGAAATGACTGAATCAAACCCGATAAATCATATTACGTTTTTTTATAATTATATATAAATGATATATTAT
The DNA here is from genome assembly GCA_026153255.1 of Solanum medicagineum. Classification (NCBI taxonomy): domain Eukaryota; kingdom Viridiplantae; phylum Streptophyta; class Magnoliopsida; order Solanales; family Solanaceae; genus Solanum; species Solanum medicagineum. Next base: position 14,187,655 of record JAPFFP010000002.1, read on the forward strand.
TTTTTATATACAATTGTAAATATCTTGTATATATTTTTACCAAAATTTAATTTTGTAATATATTTATGAAAGTAAAAAAGGCCAAGAACAAAATGTATTCCGAATAGATTCCAAATAAGCAATTTTTTTCTATTCCTCGGTCTTTTTTTAATTTTTAATTTTCATGTATGATTAATAACTAAACAATTGAACTAAAATCATCCACAATTAAATTGATAAAT
>JAPFFP010000002.1:14187975-14208137 GCA_026153255.1 Solanum medicagineum
AAATTAACTACTATAAGAATTCTTTTGAGTATTGTTGCATCTGAGAATTTGCATCTTGAGCAAATGGATGTAAAAACGACGTTTTTACATGGAGATTTGGATAAAGAAATCTATATGCAACAACCTGAATGATTTGCAGTTCCAGGCAAGGAACACATGGTGTACAAGCTCAACAGGAGCTTGTATGGTCTGAAGCAAGCACCTCGACAGTAGTATATGAAGTTCCACTCCTTCATGTGCAAGCATGGTTTTCACAGAACTGAAAAGGATCAGTGTTGTTACTTCAAGAAATATACTGATTCTTATGTATTTCTACTTTTGTATGTGGATGACATGTTGATTGCAGGACCAAATATGAAGGATATAAACTCTCTGAAGGCAACCTTATCATCAGAGTTTGAGATGAAAGACTTAGGTGCAGCAAAGCAGATTCTGGGGATGAGGATTTCTCGGGATAGATCAGCTGGCACCTTAAATCTGTCCTAATACCAGTACATTGACAAGGTATTGTCAAGATTCCGGATGAATGATGCTAAACCTAAGACTACTCTTTTGGCAAACCATTTAAAATTGTCAAAGGAGCAGTCACCAAAGACAACTGAGGAGCGTGATCACATGGCACAAGTCCTATATGCTTCTGCAGTTGGGAGCTTGATGTATGCTATGGTCTGCGTTAGACCTGATATAGCACATGCAGCGGGAATTGTTAGCAGATTCATGGCAAATCTGGGGGAAGAGCATTGGAAAGCCGTGAAGTGGCTTCTGAGATACTTGAAAGGTACATCTAATACTTCACTTTGTTATGGTAGTGGAAAGGTAGTTCTACAGGGTTTTGTGGATGCCGATCTGAGTGGAGATGTGGATTCGAGCAAGAGCACATCCGGGTACATCTACACTTTAGATGGAACAGCAGTGAGCTGGATGTCTAAGCTTCAGAAGTGTGTTGCCCTCTCGTCGACTGAAGCTGAGTACATAGCAATAGCTGAAGCTGGGAAAAAAATGATTTGGCTGGTAGATTATCTTGAAGAACTAGGCAAGAAGCAGCACGACAAAATTCTTTATACAGATAGTCAAAGTGCCATACAGTTAGTGAAAAATCCAGTATATCATTTGAAGACAAAGCACATCCGAAGACGGTACCATTTCACTCGGAGATCAGTGGAAGATTATGACATGTGTTTGGAGAAGATAGAGGGTGCAAAGAATCCGGATATCATTAATATATAGATAATTCTGTCACCGTGGAGGTTACCCAATTAATTGGGTGTTACCACGAAAAAAGTCTCTCTCTCTTAAAATTCTCTCTGCCTTCTCTCTAACTTCTCTCTAAAGAAGAACACAAGTTCTTCCTTCTTCATCATCTTCTTCTTCATGTTCAACAGATTTGCAGATTAAGATTTCCCAACAAGTTTGATATGAAAGACGTAGGAATTGTTGACTTGATATTAGGAATTAAGATTCACAAAACTTCTTAAGGCCTAGCATTGTCTTAATCTCATTATATCAAAATGGTACTAGAAAAATGTGGATTTTATTTATGGATTTACTTGAATCTCATATTATATTGTTGATTTCAGATTGAATCTACATTGCATATGCAAATTTCTCATCGTTCATAACATATGCATTCATGAGCATTGAATTTTATAAAGATTATGAAGTGGGTTAAGCCCAATTATGTTTATGTATATGATTTTGATAAGATTATGGTTATGACAAGAATATGATAACATAAATGTTTATTGTTATTGACTCAATTTTGAGCATTTATACTTTCATAAGTATATTTAAAAAATAAAATTGATGAAAACATATATAATATCTTTAAAATTATTTTTCGAAATAATGTATTGTGTATGTATAATTATAAAATATAGGTATATAATTTCTTGCTTTTCCTTTAAGCTTGGTATTACCCAAAGAACTAAATCCAATAGGAGAGCTAACATTGGTCAAACTTCAATAATGTGTCAGAATAAATTGTGGCTGAGTTAATTAGGCTAGACTTGTTCATCAAGCCATGAATAAAGTGAAAACAATCCAAGAAAGTTTTACTACTATGCCCCTGATAAACAAGAATTTTATAAAGGAATAAATTACAACTGTATTCGATTAACCTTTCCATCTTGAAGTTATATGCGAAACTAAAAAGGAAGGGACAATTATTTCGAGGATTAAGTCTAAGAAAATTTCATATGTTGTTTAGTGAACTGTATTAATCTATATCTTTAAAACTTCAACCAAAGAAAATACAAATTTAATCTCAAATTGAATTTTAATTATTTTTATCTACCTTTTAAATAAAGTAAATCATAACTTATAATTTTGAGATAATTTAACCCAATAAAAAAAAATACAAATTATTCAAAAAGTTTTAATATTAAAAACTCATGTGCAACATTAGGAGTGGCAGCGTGCCCACCCATTGAAGTTTGGGCGGGTTAATAATTCGCACAATATTAGCTCAACCCAACCCATTTCAACCCATTTAAAATTGGGTTGATATGCAATACAAATTAATTCGAGAAAAATCTTGTTAAAATATTTTCAAAACACTCTTTTTTTTCAATTTGCTAAGCTTTATATAGTCATAATAAAGAAAAATATAATTCAATTAAGTACTAAAATATTGAAAAAGAACAAATAAAATAAGTAAAACTTAGTAAACATTGGGTTGAGTTGGGTCTTGACCCGCTCTATAATCCGTTTTGACTTGGGTCTTGACCCGCTCTATAATCCGTTTTGACCTAATCCATTTTGACCTTAGCAAAATTGGGCCGGATCAAATCTTGACTCGTTTGGTATTTTGGCCCATTATAACCCATTCAAATTTGATTCAACCCACTCAATTACCACTCTTATGTAGCATGAAGAATATATAATTTTACAAAATCCTTATTTGTTCTTTTTGGGGTCGGGGTGGAGGGTCCATAGTTAAATAACAAAAAAAGTAAATATCAGTACTCACTCGATTCTATTTTATATGACACTCTTTTTTTTTTGATGTGCTCAAAAAAATATCACCTTACTTAAATTGAAAATAATTTACTTTTAAATTTTTTTTTCTCTTAATAAAATAATTTATAATTATATAAAATGATTAAATCACGTGGTTTATTGGTTTGTGCAAGTAGAGAATGCCGCATAATCAGACCGAGGGAGTACTTATTTTTGTTAGGAAAATAATTGTCTTATTTAAGCATTCCACGTAGGTTCCAGACATTCCAGTCTTCATATGAATGATTGAACAAATCATTTATTGCCGAGCTTTCCGTAACCCCTCTCCCTCTTTGATTATCTGTTAACATTCATCCCAATAGCCGCTTTCCACAATTTGACATTCTCTATTCCTCCAACTCCCAGCAAATGGAAATTGAACCTAATTCAACCGGCCATTTCAAGCTATATACCCAATTGGAATTACAGGAATTTGCAGACAAATTCGTTATCCGATCGTCCGAATCTCCCACCGAAGGCTTCTCCGTTAGCCGCTTCGATGGGAACATCGAGAAACTCAACGGTGAACTGCAGCTTCATTAATTTTTCTTTTCCTGTTTTTGTTTAGTTTCTAAATGTTTGGACTTCAGAATTTCTAGAATTAGATGCTTTAATTTGACCTATGTATTCATTTTGGGCTGAATAGAGTAAAAGGAACTCGAGGTGTGAATTTAATAGGGCTATTTTGCTCATACATTTTTTTCAGGTGATATGAGCTTTGGAAATCCTTCAAAAGTCTCTACAATTTATGGTGTTGCTGGAACAATTAGGTTGTTAACAGGTAACTGAAATGAGTCCTTATTACATACTTTCTTGTGAGTAAATCAATGGAACTCCAGAAATTTGAATGCTATGAATGAGATTTTTTGGTCTTGAGTTGAAGGAAGTTGATAGACATGACTTGTCTTGTAAATCGTGGATGGTCTGAATATTGAAATTCACTCTAGTTAACAGTTCTAGAGTTGCCAATATACAATCTTTCGTTTTCTTTCAAATTTGATCAACTGTAAAATAGCTAGAGGCATGTATAGGGTAAAACCCGGGATAATTTAGGGATTGGCACGTGGTAGATCAGACTTAAATTAGTATATGGGTTCTGTATAAGAACATCAGAGGCCAGTGTTAGTCCGTCTAGCTCCAGACACCTATACTGGGTACAAGATACTGTCCTGTCCAAGATCCACCATCACGGGTTGGGGATAAATACGCAATCTGGAGTTCAGATGAGGGTGAGATGTAAGGAAACAATTAACCCTTATAAATAGCCCTCATTAGCATTGTCGTAACCATCACATACTCACAATTCTACAATTATAATTACAAAAGCTCTCTGTATTCGAGGCCATTTAGCTTGCATTGTTATGAGGAATTCTGAGCTTTCTTTCAGGGCAGAGACGCAGGACCCATATTCAGGATTGCATACTTTGTTACATTTATTATTGATCTATTAATTGCTTACCACTCAATTGTTGCAGTCTGTTACATTATCAGATCAATTTAATCCACGTGCCCTTAGACCACAGTTACAAATTCCACTGTACTTTTAGGGGTAAACAAAGCAGTAGATATTTCATTATCACTCAACTACATCTCAATTCCAAATGGTTAGGATGACTATATGAATCCATTAGAAATCTCTTCCTTTATCTGGACTTGATACCAGATATCTTTGCTAAGCTCATGTAGGAAGAGTTCAGTAGACATTTCAACAGGAAGTGAAAATTAATGTGCTTGGGCTAATGGGGTTTGCTACTTTACATAGCAGTTAACTATCCCTAAGAACTTCAAATAACCCAATATTATTTGTCCTTCTAGTGCAGTAACCAACAAAAATCCTTACATAGTATCACGTAACATCAATAATTAAAAGCATTTCTGTATCTAAATTAAATTTCTTTTGCTAATACATCTATTTACATTCATCAAAGATACTGATTAATACTTCCTATAAAAATTAAATTAGATGAACACAAAAGTCCTTTGCTATTTTCTGTACATTTAAAAACTTTCACAAAAGAATAGTGTATTTTGATTAAACTAAGGTTAAAATATTCATAGTGTCGAACTAATAATCAGTGCTAAAGTATGTAAAACCCCATAGTGCAAATGAAGCCAAATCACAATTTGCAAAGGATTTAGCATTTCATGCTTATTCTACTTCAGGTTTATCTCCTAAGTTTTAATTTCCTATACTTTCCTCTTAAATGCTTTATGTCTGCATTTATTTGAAACTTCTCCCTGTATTGTTGTTGCCTCTTTTTGGGCTTTAGTTCCTTTACTGGCTGTTTTTTGTTTGACCTATGTTCTAAAATCATAGTACCCTACTTTGTAGTCAATAGCTTATACACTTAACCGTTGAACAATTAGGTTTTTAGCAGGTACTTATTTAAATGTATGACTTTATTACTTTGGAGAGTCGAGCATTATTTTCTATGATTGTGATTCCTTTTTAAATACTTTCTAACTTAAAAAAAAGTGATTTTTAGTAACTTTTTTTTTTTAAAAAAGAATTTTGTGAGCCTGGTTGGATTGGCTTGTTTCAAGTCAAAAATCACTTTTAGGCACTTTTGTAGTATTTGGTTAAGACTAAAAAGAGCTTTCAAGCACTTGTTTTTAGGTCAAAATAATTTTAAAAAAAATAAGTCAAAAGCCATAAGCTAGAAATCCTAACTAATTGCTTTTGGTTATAAGCCACAAGCTATAAGTCCATCCAAACAGGATCTAAGTATGTATTCTCTGTATGTAAAAATCAGTACATTTAGTCTGAAATTATATGTGTTGAACTTTGTAGTTATTCTTTCTGTTAGTGATATCAGTTGCATCAGCAACGTGGTTAAACGAGTGCAACTCTGAAGATGAATAAGTTGTGTTAAGAAATGAAACTTCGGTGTAACTCAACCTCAAAAGTTGGCTCATGAGTTGAATATTGTTCAAAAAACATGTAAGGAGACAAACAATGCATCCGTCAGTTAATGAGGGAACAACTTAACACACAACAACATAAATAGTGTGTCCCACAAGTGAGTCTGGGGAGGATGTTGTGCACACAACCTTTAGCCCTACCTTGTAAAGAAAGAGAGGTTGTTTCTGAAAGACCGTCGACTCAAGTAAAACAAAGACTTGCCAATTGGAGTATGGACAATGTAACATGAGGGTCCAACATTAGCACATACAATAACAGGAATGGGTCTAACTCTTATACCATATTAAAAAATGGACCTGGAATTTGACTCAACCTATGTTGCTCGGGCTCTTCAAAAATGTCGACGGGTGTGTGTCGGATCCTCCAAAAATAGTGTATTTTTGAAGGATCCGACACGGGTGCGGCAACATTTTTAGAGAGTCCGAGCAACTTAGGACTCAACCACAAAAACTAGCTCATGAGATGAAGATTGTCCAAAACTATATAAAGAGACAAATAGTCGATTTCTCAACCAATTTGGGACGACTTAACAAGCTGAAAGTAGTTGATGGATGGATAATAGTGTAAACTTGTAGATGGTTTGAATACTGAATTTTGCTTTAGTAAACAGTTCTAAACTTGCTAAAGTTTGATCTTTTTCAATTTTCCTTTTAAAAGTTGTTCAAGTGTGAAGAGCTGGGTGGGGGCAGTATATACTTCACTATCTGGTGAAAATGTGATCAGGCCAGTTCTTTGCATGTGAGTTTGTAAATATCCTTGAGAATTTAGCATAACTCACCTTCTTCTGATATAGCAACCTATGAAAATCTACACATAGTATCTCATAGAATCACTTGTGTTTCCTTTTTAAATTAAGTTGATTTTTCTGATACAGCTATTTGGTTTCATCGCACAGAGAGATGTAAAATGAAAGTACTATAAGTCCTTATCTACTTCCTTTTGTGTAAAATTATCTTCTCAAGAACAGGTGCACATTGAATAACATTAAGTTTAAAATATTCGCAGAATTGGTCATAACTATTGAGTTACCCTATCAAGTGTTTATAGTTGGTGAAGCAACTTATTGTGAAAGATTAAGCCAATTCACAACTCTTAAAGGGTTCCATGTTTCGTGCTTATTCTAGTTCAGGTTCATCTCCAAGGTTCCATTTCTCTATTTTTCCCTAACATTTCATGTCTGTGCCGATATGAAGCTTCTGCCTTGCCACCTTGGGCTTTAATTCCTTTGGTTGGCTGTTGTTTTGCTTGACCTACATATCTGAGACTATGGTAATTCCCTTTTCTGTCTTAACCATTTGTCATATGTTTGGTTATGTATGCACAGTCATTTACAACAACGTGAGGGATTGGTATATGTAAATCTTTCTTCAAATCCGTATTTATTACTGCATCCATAAAGTAGGTTATTAATCTAGCTGTTTAGGTCTTCCTTAAATGTCAACTTAATTAGACTTAGGTTGTCAATTGTGGGAATGATTAGGAATGGGAAAAGGATAATATCATAATTTAACTCAATTTCTGTGAAGATTTATTACATTCTGTTAATTTCTTCTTTTGTAGGATCGCATATATTATTAATAACATCCCGGAAAGAAGTGGGAAAGTATCTTGGTTTTCCTGTTTTTCGTGTGATGTCCATGAAGTTTCTTTCCTGCAACGAGGCCTCAAAGCATCTTACACGTCAAGAAGTATGGTTCTCGTATCATATAGCGAAACTTAATATACTTCCATTTGAATTTGTTTTTTACTCTTTTCCCTTTACTGTTTTACTTTTCGTGAGCTGGAACAAAGAGATGAAGTTCTTTGCCTTTTTCTGTTTTATTTTTCTTATGCTGACAGAAAAGAGATGAAGCTTACTTCATGAATTTGTTGACAATAGTGGAATCAACTCCAGGCTTGTATTATTCCTATGAGACAGATATAACAGTGAAGTATGCTCAAGCTGTGCTTACACCTATTTTTTGTTCAGTCATTTCCTTGACATTGCACATTGCCAATTCTTTTAGTTTCAAGAAATCTAAATGTATTTACCAGCTTGCAGAGAAGATGCAGTTTGGCAAAGGGGTGGATGAGTAAACCAGTTTGGAAACAGGTTTGTCTGCTGACTATTTTTGAACTATTTCATAACATTAAATTTGTAGAATGTTATGACATTATTGTTTCCAAAACTGATGTGACCACATTTTCTGGCGACTGCAAGTTTACTAGATCTACTTATGAAGGATTCACTTTGATAGGATGACTGGCTTAGTGCATTAAATTGAGTACCAAACTCATGGAAGATAGAAAGGAAAAAAGAAGGAAATTAGACTTCAGTGAGCTATTTGAGTATTTGACAATTAACGATGCTTGCATGCACATTTCACATGATATCTTTTACTGTATCAAAAATGTTTTATGAAGCTGGAAACCTTTTTATCTTCATCTCTGTGTGTGTATGAAATACAAAGCGTTAAATTCAATTTTCGGTTGGAGGTGATTTTAATATCTATAAGAAAAGGCTACTATTATTCACTGTTAACTGTCTTATCTAATCCCAAAGATCATTGGTTTCGGTTAATATTGAACGTTGCTGAAGGTTAAGGCTCATTGAACTCTATGGAGAATAAATATTGCAATCAGGCTTTTGTATTGGCTCATTTTGATTGAAGTAGTGATTGAGAACTGCTTAAGATATACTTGATGATGTTAATGTCATTGGCGATATATTTTCATCCTGTTATATCTCTTACTCTTATGAGTCTCTTAAATTTCTAGATGTCATAGCTTAAAGAGTTTTCTGCTGTGACAAACAATTTTTTGCTGGCAAAGAGATTCATATTTGCTTTCTGTTGGAGAAAAGTCTGTTGAGGGTCACCTTATTGGATCGAGTTTTCTTCCGTGATTATGAAGGCAGTCGAAATCTTTTTGGTAAAATGATCTATCCTCTGATCGATCCTTGTCTCATGAAGACGTGTTACATATTGTGGTCACATTACCACTGAAGAGATCTTTTTGCATGTGATCTGATATGATGCTAGCGTACAGCTATACCAAAAGCTGAATTGGGTTGCATATGTGACCGCTCTACCACATTTAGATGACATTCATTCTGGATTAGTTTGACCTCTCAAATTGATGGAGATGTGGGACCTTGATTTTTACAAAAATTTATTTTTTATTTTTTTACATCACTTAGAGAAAATTATGGCTCTGCCACTAGCAGAAACTGACGTTGTCCAGTGATTTATTTTATTTTTAAAAAAAGATTTTATTAATTGTGGGACAAAATATTGTAGTGTCGTGTTGAACTGCTCTGCCTGGTTTTTGCTTCCCTACAAAGGCTTTTCCTGATACATTGTTCTGGATGGACGATAAATACCAAATAGGATTATATATTTTTTGGCATCACCTCCGTCAACAACTATGTTCCTATCACTTTTATGCACTGACATCATAGTGTGTTTCATTAGTGTATCGTATTTGTGTAAAGTTGTTTCTTCTTGAATATTTAATATTTGGCTTAATTTCAGGCTGACCCACGGTTTGTTTGGAACAAAAATCTGTTGGAGGAACTGATTGAAAATAAGGTTTGTTAAAAATCTTCATAGTCTGATAGTTACATTTCTTCTAAGTTCCTTTCATTAAACAAATTAAATTATTTATGTTTATTGTCAATGAGATTATTAAAATTCAGGTGTATTTGACCCTGATATGTAGCTTTTCTAATGTCTTTCATTTTTCTCTGTTGGTGCAGCTTGATGGATTCATCGTTCCTCTGTTGCAAGGAAATATCCTGAAATTCTTGTCCCTACTCCCATGTTACTCCCTCTTTCCCTCTGCCCTTTCCTCTCTCCCTAAGGACATGCAACTCATTAATGAAACTAAGTGTGCTTTTCTCAGAAGTACAAATACTTTTTCCTTAATTAGGACCTAAGCGTCCAGACTGGACATCTTAAACTCAATGATTCATCGGCTACCATAGCATTGATTTCAAGGAGATGCACACGACGTTTAGGTATATAAAGAATCTGTTATCCTCCAAAGCATACAACATTGATTTTACCTTCAGCACACATTTGTTTTCTACGTTAATCTTGTTGCATTAAGCATGTGGCATTAATTTTTTAAATCAAACCCAAATCCTTTTTCTAAGTTAATATTATTGTACTAATTACAGGAACACGAATGTGGAGAAGAGGGGCTAATCTAGAAGGGGATACTGCTAATTTTATTGAAACTGAGCAGTTGCTGGAGTTTGAAGGTTTCAGGTCTTCTTTTTTGCAAGTATGTTTTCTGAAGCATGATTTTCAGTTAAATTGCATCTCTATGGGTTTCACATCTTGTTTGGCAAATAAAGATATCGTGATGTTTCTTCCATGTCTAAATGAGTGTTATAGCTGCTTTTTGGTAGTTCAGCAGTGACATGATATGAAATTATGACTGATGGACATTGTAACTAAAGTAACTAATTGGTTTCATTTATGTAACTGCCTGTGTTTTGTGTATATAAATATCTTAAATTTATCAAAGAACATTAGTCATGTTTATTCTCATCAGATAATTTCGTGTTATCTTTAAGTTTCCTCTTTCCATTGTTGGAGGAATTGTTTGTGTTTGAGATGTCACTTTGCGCTACCAAAGAACAGAGGAAACTTTGACAATTTCAGTGATCTAAGCATCACAAAACCATCTCTTCTGCATTTCAGATTCGAGGTTCAATTCCACTCTTGTGGGAGCAAATTGTTGATTTGAGCTATAAACCACGGCTTAATATTATCAGTCACGAGGAAACAGTATGTACTTATTCTAATTACTTCTATTAAAATCTTCTAGTGTATGAATTATGATGTATTGCCTTCCCTTATTCAGCCAAAAGTCGTGGAGCGCCATTTTCATGATCTCATGCAAAGATACGGGAATGTCATTGCTGTTGACCTGACAGACAAGGTATATAGCTTTTCTGCTTATACTTAATTCATTAAGTTGATTTAATCTTTATGATGTGGACATTTCTTTCCAGCATTAACTGCGGAGAATGATCTAAACTATACGTGTATCCATGCTGAACTAGTCAGTGTACATGTATCCGTGTTTATTGAGTTTTTTGAATATATCAGGAAAGATAAGATTTTTGTTTCCTTATCTAATCCAATTACTATAATCTGAGCATTATGTTGCAGTCCCAGATATCTCAAAATCAGTACGAATGATGAAATTTGTGTCAAAATAGTAACTATCATATCATTTCTTAATAGTCAGAGCCGGGTTTCGTGGGTTCATTGATTAGTACACCTCTGGTGCTGGTAAGGTCGGGACCTTGATCATCCCTCTCCGGTTTACCGGCGGATAAGATCTCTTAGATTGACCAGCCAGCTGGGTTGAGTCATATTTCATAGTAATCTGTTTTTATGAGATTCCACTTATCAATGTTAGTTAACTGCTACAGGAGCTAGTTCTGATAATAACTTTTTCACATTTACCAATATGTTGACTATTTTTGTTATCTCCTTTTGCAGCAAGGTGATGAGGGTTTATTAAGTGCAGCTTATGCAACAGAAGTCCAAAAGCTGTCAAGTGTGAGGTAACTGACTCTCTTAAACCTTTATCTATCTGAGGCTGTAGGATCATTTCCATCCCATAGTTCCGTAGTGACTGAAGTTAGAAGGTAGAGAGAGAACTGGAGATCTAATAGTTGGTCTACACTTAATTCTATGATAGTTAACATCACATGTATGAAGTTGGAAGATTGAGAGGAAGGTGGAAACTATGTAGTTCGCCACAGTAACTTCTGATATGGTAGTCATCATCAAAGTCGGTAAACATCTAGTTGAAAGATGTTCCATCGTTCATTCTGGTTTAAGGATAGAATTGGAATAGTATGAATGGTTTCTACTGTTAGCAATTATGTGCCTACTGCATTGTGCATTGAAAAACTGAGGTGTTGCCTACTCAAATTCAAGGCTAATTTCTTGATTCCATTTGTATTGTCTCAGATATGTGTCCTTCGACTTTCATCACTGTTGTGGGGGCTCAAACTTTGACAACATACAACTTCTATATGATGAAATTTCGGAGGACTTTGAAAAAAATGGGTAAGAATAAAACTAGAACAACAATGGCATTGCTTGCCAAGAAAAGAAGCTTCAGTTTGTCAATGTGTAATCTCCATAATAATACTGTTTTTTCTTGCTAAAATTCACTAATCAAGCTGAGCAGATACTTTCTCATAGACACAGAAGAGAAGATTCTATTAGAGCAGAGAGGAGTTATTAGATCCAACTGCATTGACTGCCTAGATCGAACAAATGTTACTCAGGTTGGAGGAATCACGTCTACTCTTTATTCAAAGAACGAGTTATTGAAATGCTTCAAACACACATAATATTGTTTATTTTATATGATAATTGCCCTTGTACTTGCCTTTTATAATCTGCTGCTATCTTGTGCAGAGCTACCTGGCTCGGAAGTCTTTAGATTCTCAACTGCAAAGACTTGGTGCACTTTCTTCAAATGAGTGCATTTCTATGTTCACTGAAGATTTTGAAATCTTTAAGACTAGTATGGTTTCTGTAACATGCATGATCCAATAAATTCGTACTTGCTATTTTTGTCTATTTAAACTTCATACTCCAATAATATTGTAGTGTGGGTGGAGCAAGGTGATGAAATCAGCCTGGAATATTCTGGAACACATGCTCTAAAACGGGACCTTGTGAGGTAATGGATGAACTATTTTGGGTTTAAAAGATCAATGCAAAAGCTTCATTTTTCTACACTCTAAATTTACTTTGAAAAATGTACCAGATATGGAAAACAGACTATGACAGGACTTATACAAGATGGGATGAGTGCCATTTCAAGATACTTCTTGAACAATTTTCAGGATGGAATTCGTCAGGCATGCTGCAGATATATTATCTTACTATGAAATTGTCTTCTTTTATTTATTCTCTTTTGACTGCAAGTGAGATCTCCATATACTTTTCATGCACTTGCAGGATGCGGTGGACCTTATAAGTGGTCGCTACAGTGTTAACAGGGACAGCCATTCTCCGTTCCAAAAAAATGGATTCGAATCAATGAGTGTAAGCAATGACTGTCTCTTAGTAAGTAACTTAGGTTATAGTCAGGCTTCTCCATCTTGTATTGAATCTTGTAGATTCAGGAATTTTACTGATATGTTTTCCCAAAGTTAAATCTCTATGTTTCTGCTTTTTACACACTAGGGTGTCCGTTGTGTGGTATAAACTTGTTAAAGAAATTGACTAGAAAATGAGTATCAATGACCAGATTATAAAGAAAAAGCATAAAACCATATCAAGTGGTTACTTGTCTATAAAGAATTATCCACTGACTTATTGCTGAAATTTAGCCAGGTCATTTTACTTCTTTCCTTCTGTAACACATTGTTAGCCTGATTATTGATCATATGAACAAATCATTGCAGTATCTACCAGTAGCATCAGCTCTTTTAATTGGAGGATTGACTGTGACCACCATCACAATGAACCAAGGTATCATTTTTTTACTTCCATTTTTTAATAGAGCTGAGTGAGTCTGTCAGTATATTTTGCCAAATTCTTATGATTCTAATTTAGCAAAATCTACTTTGGGTAGCAGGACGAAATGCAAATAACATTTTGTCCTCTGCACTCTGTGCTGGTGTAACTGCGGGACTTGTGGCAATAATCAAATCGAATGGAAGGCAAATCTGCTCAAGACCTCGATTGTGTGGACTGCTATAAATCTGAGCATCATATTATAGTAGATATCCATAACCATGAGGCATCTTTGATTCGTGAACCTGACAGATTGAACCCCTGTATGAAGCCAAGCCACCAAAGAGCACCAGGCATTGTTGTAAATTAGATAATCAAACATCAGAACTGATTATATACATTTTACTTGTGTCGAATTTGGCTTCACCCCGACTTGTTTGGGACTGAGGTATAGTCGTATTAAAATCGACTTAGACAAGGCTTATCATAAGTTCATACCCCAATAATGTTTACATCCGGATTGAGAAAACTGATGATTGTAGATTTTTATCTAGTCAAAACATTTGAAGCGAGTATGTACATCCAGACATGGCATACAATTAGCAGTAATGTCGAGGTTTTTTTAAAAAAACGTGGAAAACAAAAAATGCTGGGTCATGGAATAGTTATATTTATCGGAGTTTTTTCAGAAAAAGATGTTACCTAGTGAAAATAAAATTGCACGCAACCTTTAGTATTTAAGCCTGCTAGATTATCCTTAATATGAAGGTTAAATTATTTATTATTTTGAGATGAATGATGAAAGATGTTGGAATGTTGACCACATTCTATATAGAATAGTGGTTTGTAACTTTCATAAGTTTCATAGACGTGATTTGCACCTTTCATGGAAGTAGCAACTATCACTAGCCATGGAAGTTACACAAACTACATCCACTACTCCTTTTAACTTTTCCACTACTTCACTACTCTTCCACCACTTATATTCTTGGTGGTAGAATAGCTATAAATAAGGATATATCTGGTTAAATGGCCATCTTGAGTGAAGAAGTTTGAGTGCTGAGTAGACTTAACTGTCCATCCTGAGTGAAGAAGTTTGAGTGCTTAGAAGACTCAACGGAAGGCGGCAAGCAAACGACGACTTGGAGGAGGTGTATGTATCTACTATTCCGCTACGCTATTGCTCTATGTTTTGTTATGGAAGAAAGACGCATCAATTTAGATCTGATGGAATAAATTGCTTTAGTAACATTGAGACTGTGAAGAATGAACTTACGAACTGAATTATCTCTGTCTAAAGTTATTAAAGTGACTGACGAGTATTAGCTTGTCGATTGGACTATGGAGAGCCTGAAGGTAACCGAAAATAAATCGTACTACTATAAATAGAGTAACAAGAAGGCTGAAACCATTGATATATTCGGTAGTTTTGTATATTCTGCATTCCACTTTTGCCTGAAATCTTGCTGCATGTCGAGAAAAATAGGTTGAGACTAGAGAAAAAGTACATTACATTAGTAAAATAAACAAGGGAAAACAGTTGAGAGTGACTCCTTTTATGCTTCTGTCTTAACAGAAAGAATTACCCTGAGCATATCGATTGAAGTGCACGTAAATTGATCCAACCATAAGTGTCCTGACTTCACGCATAAAGAACTTTTACCAGGATGTTGGATGGTTTGTTACGTATCATCTCACAGTATGGCTTCATTTGTCTCAGCATGGTGTAATATGAATACGAAGTAATTGATGTGAACTTTTCAAAATTTATTCAAAATAAGAAATATCATATAAAATCAGAAACATAACTGTTCATGTCGGCTCACATAGCCAATCAACATGTAGTGACATGAACAAGCTCACATATGACAAGATTAGCTCTATTCCGATAGACTTATTTATGATTATGATCCTGGAAACTAAATGAACAAATATTCTCAAAGTTCATTCCCTTTTTTTCAGCACGAGTATTCTATGGTGCACTGAGTTCAGCAGAACAATTTCCAGATAATAGGAAGATGGTTGAGCATTACAGGCGACTCTTTGGCCTCAATGGTGCTGGTTTGAAGCTAGGAAAACCTGTAATTTCTCTACCTGTTACTAGGGCGTTGATATCATAGGTACCCTCGAATGTATAGATGGGCTCCAAGTCACAGAATGCCTATAGATATGGAGAAACAAGATCACAATAAGTTGATGCTGAAATGGATATACACAACTATACAAGTAAAACAGAAATAGGAAAACAAAGTAGTGCTGACGTTTGCATCTGAGAACGAAGGTAAGCAATGCATTGAGTGTTCGTCCACAAACCTTTGCCACTAGGAAGTCGGCCAAGATACCGTTACCGCCAAGTAATTCCCGTCCAAGAGAAACGGTCTCTCTAGCCCTCAAGGTATTCCATGACTAGAACAAATGACATATGAATCAGTGCAAAAGATCAATCCATAACACTTTTAAAATCTACAGAATAAGGTCTTACTTTCCCCAAGCTAGCCCGACCAGGAGTCATTTTACCACTCTCATACAACTTGCAAAGGCGCCATCCAACAAGAACCATAGCCTGAATGTTGCCCAACATTTGAACCAACTTCTGTTGATTAAGCTGGAAAGCAGCCAATGGAGCTCCAAACTGCTTCCTCTCATTTAAATACCTTCAAGTTAGAAAATGATTTAGCCCAGAGAAATGTTGAACTAGGGAACATACTATAAAAACATTGAACGAAAGATTGAGGGGTACAACAGATGAACAGAATGCTAATGGAAGTTCTTCTAACCAGCTTCTCAAATATAAAAACCTTATCATGAATTAAAATTTCTTTGCTTGATAGCTTGACTGTTCTATTTTACACACACACAAAAAAAAAAGGCAGACTGGTGCACTCAGCTATTGCTGAGTATGGGGTCCGGGAAGCGTCAGCCCACAAAGGCCTATTGTAAGAAGCCTTGCGCTGCATTTCTTAAGTAAATAAATTTCATGACAGATTATATGTCGCCTGATGAGACATGAAAGATGCAACAGCAACTATGCTTTGATTCCTAATCTAGATTCTTTTCTTTTTTTTAAAAATCCTTACCAAAAGGACATCTTAAACAATAGCATCTCAAAAATCAACTTCCCCTAATTTATTGATCAGGAATTAAGTTGAAGTCATTTGAACCAAAGCGCGCGCGCAGTATAATTAACTATCGTTGGAGGCCAAGTGATCTAAGTTAAACTATTACCTGTGACACACATCATATACACCCATTGCAATGCCTATAGGCATCCACGCAACCATGACACGTGATACAGCAAGCACCTGTTCAAGGAACAAAGCATAGGCTGTCAAGACTATTTCAGCTACTTCAGTAATTGGCGCTACGAAAATATTGAAAACAACTTAAAAGGACAGAAGTTTGAAATGACAGAACTTCAAGAAAATTGAACGGCAAAGATGCATGCTTCGATTAGTGGGAATAAAGACAGGAAATCATTATGGTGAGAACAGTGGCTTTATCAATTAGTATGACAATCAAACTGCAAGAAAAATGCATTAGCAAACTGAAGACAGTGATCACAGGAATTTATTCAATTTTGGGGTTTTGGTATTGGTGGAGGATGGGTATATTTTCAAAACTTTATTAGCATCACTAGAAGTACACATGAATTCATTCCCTTAAGATTTAAGATCCAAATTCACATGGTAAGTTTGTGATTCTTGTTCTCTTGTCGGACCAACCATTAGTACAAACTTTTTATTATATAAAACTAACAATGACTTCAGGAGGTCCTTCTGCTCAAAGCTTGATTAGTAAAACAAGCTCATGCGCACATTTTGCATCATCAATCTCAGTTAAGCATCTTATCCATACTGCCGTACCTTACTTGTATCCTTGAAAGAATTGACACCAGGTAGTCTATCGTCATCAGGAACAAACACTTTCTTAAAGAGGATATCTCCATTTTGAACCATCCGCAGCCCAATTTTGTTTTCTATTTTAGTACATTGCAAACCTGGAGCATCCTTCTGTACAATGAAACTGAGACAAACACAATAACCAATTTTGAGACAAATACAAGATGTTCAGGACGGAGGGACATATAGAATGCATATGTCACAGAGAGAGAGGAGGGAGAGGGCCTATGAGCAAAGTGACTTCCTCTTTGCACAACTAAGTACTATAGTTATACCTCTAGAATCCTTGCTGGGTTTAGGAGCAAATACCAACCAAATTGTTATATAAGAAGGTTTAAGGAAATCTAACTACCAGCATTATCCTTAAACTAAACCCAAGTCTCAAGATGGTGAAAGCTAGAAACCACCAAATTTTTATCACAAGACACTTTCAGAATGATTTCAAGTCATGCTTGCAATAGGTGTAAGATGTGATAATCTTGATCATCTAGATAGTATACTGTTACTTACCCATTTATTTGGTTAGTGGCTGTGTTTCTAGCAAAAATAACCAACACATCCGCAAAAGTGCTGTTTCCTATCCACCGTTTTTGCCCTTCAAGGATCCAACCTCCTTCAACCTAACCATTTGAGATCACAAAAGAAAGTGACAGGTCAGATAATAAGCAGCCTTTACCCTAAAAAGAACAAAATAATAATGAGTGTTATATGAATTAATGACTAAATTTTAGATTCTAGACCTTTCTGGCAGTGGTCCTCAAAGCACTTGCATCGCTTCCATAGTCTGGCTCAGTTAGACCCTAACTCCCAAAAGATTAAGATTATAACTACTTATCTATAGAAGAACAGATGCTAATGCAAAATCAACAACTAACCGAGAATCTTACCCAACAAGATATACTGCTAAGTTTAGCCAGAGATGGTAAGTATTTTTGCTTTTGCATTTCTGATCCACATAGACCTATGCTTGAAAGAAAATCAATGTATAAGAAGTTGCCTATCATTATTTAAGACGACTATGTCTGAATTCCCAAAGCTCCAAATAAATAAAAAGGGTGCAGGAAGAAACTTTGATCATAATAAAACAAATTTACCAATAGTGAGCATTGCCAAAGATGAATGCACCAAAACGAATGTAGCAATGCTTGCATCAACTCTGCAAAGTTCTGCTAGGGCAATGGCACTTCCAGTTATTGATAAGCCCGGACAACCGTAGCCCTGAATCGGAAAGTAATTACATGCCTCATAGAAATTGAGAATGCCAGGAAATAGAAAAACATGCTATATAAAAACACCTTTATAGTGCCACCAGATATGTTCAGAGCACCAAGTTTCGGAATGGCTTCAAATGGAAACTCTGCTTTCTCCCAGTACTGCACAATCAAATCAAGAAAGGGATAAGTGTCAAATACTAAACCCTTTTACTTAGAAATTTGAGTTCATTGGGAGAATCACGGCTATGTCTTTGTTTTCTTATTAACTATATTTGCAACAAAATATTTAACACATACAGGAAATACAAATACCTTTGTCATTATAGGAGCAATTTCTTTTTCCATGCACTCTCTCACTCTCAGTCTGATGGCTCTCTCTTCAGAAGTCAAGAGATCATCAAGCTGATAATAGTCCGAAGCTGTAAAATTTACATCCCAGTTAGTGAAATCCCTAGCATTGTGACCACAAAAATGATCTCTTCAAATGCTACCAACTAAATAGAGCTGGTCGGCTCAAATATCGAATATCGAATATCAAACCACATTGTAACAAAGATATTAAAGAAAGAGATCAACACAAATTTGTCTCCCGAAGACCAGTATCACTTAACAAACTCCTAGAAAGAGTACTGAGCCTCTTCCTTGTAACAATAAATGGAGTAAATACACTAATAATAACAACAACAACAACATATCCAGTGGAATCTCACAAGTGTAGGCAAACCTTACCACTACCTCATAGAGGCAGAGAGGTTGTTTCCTAGGAAACCTCATCACAAAAACCCATAAGCAGAAAGTAAATACACTAATAAGCAGTATAAAAATCAAAATCAATCTTACTGCATGTAGGAAAGACGGACGCTGGTGTTGCTTGAGGAAATGCAACGGAAACATCCAAAGCTGGTAGATCAAAATAGGAACTTTTCGCCTCTTTATACATTTCCTCTGCATCACGTTTAAAAATGTATGCATTCAATCAAATCAACTAAGTCACTCTCAAGCACCAAGCAAATAAACATGATTCAAAGTAAATAGCAAAATACAAACAGAATCACTTATCAACATCAGAAGTACTAATTTAGGTTTAAATTTCATAATAAATGCAATTTAACAGATAATTTGCCAAATTATTACAAATATCTAAACCTTTTCCACCAACCAAAGATTCTAAGGTGCAAACCAAAGGAATGAACACTGACTATTTCAAAAAAAAAAAAAAAAACTTTTCGACCAAAACAGTGATCCCCAAAAGCTGTAGACGGTTCTTTTTCAAAAAATTGTACCTTTTTGCCTTGCAATTTTTTTGAAACTTACACGAACGAAACCCCGGGAGCAATTTTCTGTAGAAAAAAAACGTACCTTGAGTTTTATTTGATGGAACTTTCATGATTCTGTCAACTGAGAGAATTCGAGAAACTATGCAGAAAGGAGAAAAATGACGAAGAGGAAGAAATAAAAGATGGAGGATGCAAATTTGGCACGTAAATCTAGGTGGAATATAAGATATTGATTGATATTTGATGGACTAGTAATCCTCAATTGACTTTGTAATCTTTTATGATTAAAGATTTGATAAAAGTTATTAAAAAATTATATGGGTGTTAGATTTATTATTTATCTTGTATTTATTTATTTAGTTTCAAAAATA